>RYFJ01000120.1:0-329769 GCA_003991445.1 Oryza meyeriana var. granulata
GACTCTATGGAAGGAGTTTGGGCATACTGGCTGGCTGTTGTGGTCAGCCAGCCATTATAGTGGTCCAGCAGCCACTTCCAGGGGAGTGAGTGGAGACCATCCGGCCTATTATGGGACCGACCACCCTCGCTGAGCAAGAGCAGCCCTCTTCCAGTTCGTCATATTCCTCCTTCGTCTAGACTACTGAATTAGACGAACCATATATTTGTTGTGATCGTCTCGACGAAGATTTTGATGTGGTGGACTCAAATTTGATTTGAACTTATCTTTCTAGGTAGTTCTGGTGGCTCCTTTGTAAACTCAATTAAGAAACACACCAAAATGTCAAAAGGGAGAGATTGACCTCATTGTGTGTCAAGCCTGCAAACATACTAGACAATAAAATTCATGGAAATATGTGAGTTTGAAGTAAAAACGGTAAGGTAACATGTTATCTTCCTTTATTTTATTAAAATGGCGGTTAAATTGGGGCTTAAACGATTGCCAAACAAAGGCACAGCGGCGACGATGGTCACAAGGACCAAGGGGACAGCGAAGCTACTGGATGGACAAGCTGCTGCCCTCAGCTTCGAAGACGGTGGCAACGATGTGCAGCTAGGATTTTGTTTCCTTTTTTGGGCTGATTTTTTATATCTATAACGGTTCATATTCTTTGAGCCGTTAGGGGGTCGGTGCCATCTAAATGGTTCATGGTCATAAACTATTAGTGATGAATTGACCCCTAATGGGTGTTCAACCACTGTGGATGACTCGTCTCGTTAGTGACCAATAGTTTGTATTGCTGCTTAGTCGGAGAGGCGAGGCGTTGTTACTACTGGTGGGGGAGGACGGGACTGCGCATCTTCTAAATCATTTGCTTGAGTAGCATGGTATCGCCCACGAGCGCTTGCCTGAGCAAAATGGTTGGCCTTTCTCCTGTCTAGTTTAATCACCTTCCTGGGAGGCATTTAACCATATGCTGCAGTATACTGTGGATTTTCCTAATTAATGGGTTGTGTAAGAAAAAACGCTCGCACTCACTGACTGAAAACTGAAGAACAAGGAACTCTGATTTTTTTTCAGACGCGCTATAGTAGCCTGACGAGTAGAGTTTCAGTACTCAGAGAAACAGAGAGAGCAGAGTTTGGCGCTGCGTAAACTTGCAGCTTTCTTCTCCTGTTAGGGAGTTAGTTACATGCACTATTGACCGAAACAAACGCCAGATTGGATCACCGCGTCATTCCATTATTCCCTTCTAGCTCGGCCAAAAATAAGAAAAATGGCTAAGAGTATCTCCAGCAATAGTTCCTATTTTAAAGCCCCAAAGGTTAAATAGGGGTTATCCCTATTTCCTTTGAACCTCAAATATACCTCGAACTTTAGTAACGACCCATATTTCTCAGCCCCTATTTCTTTTTCTACTGCATTTCACCATACACTATATATATATGCCTAGTTTTAACACTATAATAATTAAACATAAATATTTTGTAATGCATAGAATTCATCCAATATATAAATTAATAATTTAAAAAACCATAATTTAAATTTTTATTCAAAATTTAGAAACATAAAAATGACATATCCTGTAAGCAAAAGTTCAAAACTCAAAATAACTTATAGAAAATGTAATACAACAAACTACTGAGCACCATGAAACACCTACAAGTGCTTCACAAGATCATCTCAAAGTCGCTCATGCGTTTGCTTGTTTTCTATATCTTTATATATCTTTAGAAATTTCTCTAATACGGATTTATTACGTTACTAGTACTCCTCCCTCCTTAGAGATCACCGGTGAAGTGCGGTGCGGATGAGGCTGGGCAGGAGGAGGCGCTGGGAGGAGGGGTGTTGGGGAGGAGCGGCTCCGGGGTGGAGGGGGCGCCAGGGAGGAGCTATCGCCGAGTGAGGGGGAGGAGGCGAGCTACGTCGGGGGAGGCAAGGAGCACCAGGGAGGATTGGCGCCGAGAGGAGAAGGAGGCCGGGGAGGAGGGCCGCCGGGAGAAAGATGCTAGGGAGGAGGTGAAACAGCGGTAGCAGCAGGCGGAAGGGCGGCGGCAATGTGGGAGATAGGATATGCCATGCGCAATAGAAGCCCGCGCTGAAATTTCACCTGTACTATAAAAAAAGAGAAATGGGGGCTGTCTATAGAGCCTTATGAATGGAGGCTGTGGGGAGGGATTTGGGGGCCTTCCTATTTTGAAGACCCTAGTAGGAGCTCTGCTGGACTTCTTTTTTTTTTTTTTTATTTTCCCCTAAAAACCTATTTAAGGTCTTAGTTTAAGATTTCTACTAGAGATGCTTGGGCTGACTGGTTTTGAAACTGATTCCTAGCCAATAGCTACATGTAGACAGAATCCTGAGTAAAGAGAACTAAACATGCAGCAACCACGTGCTCCTAGTGAGCAGAACTGTAACAGGAATATACTTCGGCACCCAAGATTATTAGCTCTGTATCCAGCAATTTCTCCCTAATCTTGAGGTGCCCTTTCTAAGCCCATCTTCCTCCTTGGCTCAAGAAATAAAACTCGTCCAACAGGTTTGGTCAGAATGTCTGCAAGCTGATCCTCAGACCTCACATGCTTTGCATTCATCTGTTTTTTCTCCACACACTCTCTGATATGCTTAGTTCGATCATGGAGATGGGGTTCTTGCAAAGGTTGATTACAGACTTGTTATCAACCTTTAGAATTGCTTGGCTGGGTTCCTGATGAAGCACCTCACTCAACAACCGACTGAACCAAATACCTTAACAGCCAACAGTAGTTGCAACTATATATTCTGCTTTACATGATGATAACACCACAACCTTTTGTTTCTGTGACTGCCAGCTGATCAAGCTTTCTCAATGTTGAATTCTTAGGTTTATATACACTGATACTCTGAATTTACATTGCCATACACAATCACTCTTATCCAGAATTTGAACACTGACTGGTTGATTGTGATGCCATGATCTCTTTCTTCTTTGCTCTTCTGCTTCTTCTTTTTCTTTAGATAGCCGAGGAATCACCGGCTTAGGGTTTGCACTACGAACCTCTTCCAACAGACTAATTGATCGGGCACTTAGGGTTTTAGGGTTTGGTGACGAAAAGTTCAATCGACTACTGAGCCGTGCACATTACACTTTATATACACGTGTTGGTGGGGCTCGGGGGCTAACCAAAATATCTCTAATCGTTTGTCAACTGATTACAACAAACTCTTATCTCTAATTATTTCTTGCGTGGGGGGAAAAACCAGTGGACGAATTTATCTCCCCAAATTTGTCTCGGCAGTGAGGCTAACTGACGAGTCCACTAAGTAAAACAACTCCCGAAGCAATGTGTCACAACAACATTGAACTTCATTGAAACAATAAGACTTATGGTTTACTATGGTACTAAGATAAAACTCCTAACTTATCTTAGCGGGTATTGATTGAACCTTATGCCCCCTGATATCCAGGATCTTAGTCAAGGCAATTACTTATTCCCATGCTAGCAACATAATCCTTAAACAAATTGGGAGGTAAGCCTTTGGTAAGCAGATCCACGAGCATAAACTTAGTACTGATATACTTAATATGAATAGTCTGATCCTAAACTCTATCTTTAATAACATGATACTTATGTCAATGTGTTTGGCAGCTTTACTTGACTTGTTGTTACTCATATAGAAAACCGCAGCCTTATTGTCATAGTATATTATAAGTAGTTTATCAATGTTGTCTACCACTTTCAATCCCGGGAAAAATTTTCTGAGCCATACAACCTGCCCCGTAGTATGATAATATGCCATAAATTCTGTCTGCATTATCGATGATGCAGCCAAAGTCTATTTAGAGTTTTTCCATGAAATTGATCCTCCTGCCAAGGTGAAGATATAACCAAAGGTGGATTTTTTAATATCTACACACCCTACAAAATCTGCGTCTGAATAGTCTAAAATTTTAAGCTTTTCAGATCTTCTATATTTAAGCATGTTATCCTTAGTTCCTTACAAATAACGCAAGACTTTCTTAACTGTCTTCCAGTGGTCTAATCCTGGATTGGATAAGTATCTGCCAAGCATCACGGTAACGAATACTAAGTCCGGTCGCGTACAGACTTGAGTGTACATTAAACTTCCGACAGCTAAAGCATATGGTACTGTTCACATGATATCTGATTCTAACTGATTCTTTGGGCTTTGGAATGATCAAACTTATCGCTCTTTATTATTAGAGTAGGCGATATAGAGCATTTGATTATATTATATCTTTCTAATACTCTGCTGATGTATGCATTCTGAGATAATCCCAATACTCTTTTAGACCTATCTCGGTGTATTTCGATACATAAAACATAAGATGCATTGTCAAGATCTTTCATATCAAATTTGGATGACAAAAATTACTTACTTTCTCGCAGTAGATTCTTATCACTGCTAGTTAATAAAATGTCATCCATATAGAGTACCAATATTATAAACTTTAACATAAATGCAATTGTCCAACTCGTTTTCCTTAAATCCGAACTTCTTGATGATTTCATCAAATTTCAGATTCCATTGTTTGGACACTTGCTTAAGTCCATAAATAGATTTCTTAAGTTTGCACGCTAAATGCTTCTTTTCTTCCACAACAAAACCTTCCGGTTATGCCATGCAAATATTTTCATTTAAATCACCATTTAAGAAAGTTGTTTTTACATCCATCTGATGGAGCTTTAAGTCATAATATGCAACTAAGACTATAACAATTCTGAATGAGTCTTTCTTAGAGACAAGAGAAAAAATATCATTATAATCTATTGTTTCTCTTTGTAAAAAACCCTTTGCTACAAGTCTTGTCTTGTGTCGATGTTTTATATCAGCAATAATTATATAGGCCTATTCGTCAGACCTAAACTCGATGGACTTCGAAAGACAAGACGATTTATATTAGTTCAGGCTCTCGGTATGAGGTAATACCCTACTTTCAGTTGTGGTGTATTGCTTTTGTAGTATGTGGAATCCTCTGCCCCAGGGACTCCCTATCTCTCCTTATATACTGGAGGGATGAGGGTTATAGGATAGAAAACAAAGTCAGATATGACCTAGGGTATTTCTTATCAGTACATAGAGAGTTCGGCTAGGATTATATCCTTTTTATGTCTTGCAAAAGAACATGAAGCCAAGTTCTAGTCTATCTCCAATGGTAGGAGTCGGCCCATCCTCTGTCCGAGTGGTCGTATTTGTCTTCCTTGAGGTACCTGGAGCCCATGGCCTCCACAATAGCCCCTGAGATCTTCATAGTTGAGGCACAGCTAATGCCGATGCCCATCCTCTACGGTGAAGAATTTCTGAGTACTTTGCTCCCGAGTATTCATTATTTGAATACTTCTCCTCCTGAGTTCTGCTTTATGTCAGCTAGCAACAAGGCTATGAAGGGCTTCATTGAAATAATTGAATAGAGTGCGTCGAATAGGCGCACCTATTAGGTGTAGCCCCCGACTTTGTACTTAATTGAGAAACAATTAAACATAAAGTCAAAGATTTTTAACCTTTAAATCTTTCCCGAGTGATAAGTTTCTCAGAAATTTAACTCTTCAGCCAATTATTGGCTGGAATTTTGTTCATGGCAATGTGGCTAAGCATGTAAGCCAACTATCACTTTGGATTAAGTCCAATAAGTGATGAGGTTTACTTGAGAGATATATATATCTCTAATTTTAATAGAGATCAGTTATTGATCTTTATAAAGATATATCATCAATACATGAAAATAATTAAGATATCTGAATATATACACCCGGCTGTAGACTTAGCATGAAGCGTATCTGATTATTTAATCGGTTCTTGTAAAATAACATATGCATCGTGATTTTAACATGATCAACAGACGACCCAATAGGACATACTATTTAACAATAGAAGAGAAGGAGCTTAGAAAGCTACGTGCGCCCCTGTTTACCTTTGATCTTAAAATCAAGCCATACGATTCTCCCGTTCTGAACAATTTAGTTTGCAGAAGTCTTTCAGGAATTTGGACGTGGCTACATTGTGAATTCGCCTGTACGATTGTTTCTCCATGAGTTTCTTCGTAAGTGGTGTATCGGGGCTTGATAGTATCATTGTCTTTGTTGTTGTCTTATGCAATTCTCGTGGGAGCAAGTTAGGAAGGATCTTCGTACTGCTTCAACTCTAGGTGTGGAATTATGAAAGCATTCCTTTTTTGGTGCGTTATTAACATTTGCCCAACCTTTATGATTTCATGAAAAAGGATCATACCTGCTGAACGCAGTTCAGCCAGCTTGGATTATCGGCAGGTTATTTGCTTTATGCTCTTAAAAATATAATTTTTTAAAAAATATTTTTCTACTTATATTGTATGGACCACTTGTTGCCAACTATTTGTTAAGTTTATTTTTTAAATATTAATTTTTCACGTCAATCAAGTAGATAGTTATATCCCTAAAAGTGATGAAACAAGTGGTCCACTACTTGATTAGATTATTAAGTGGATTATTGTGAATAATTATCTACTTATTATAAAAAATTAATATTTTATAAATAAGCTTAACGACTAGTTTAAAATATGTGGTCCAAGCAATATAATACAGCAGAGAAAATTGTTTTCTTTGAGAAAACTTTTTTTACCGCGTGGAGCAAATAGACTTAACATCCGTCGCATGATATGAGTTGTAATTTGCGTGAACATTATTTTTGTATGGACACTCAGTTAGTATCTTTTTTTTAAAAAAAAAAAGCTAAAGGATAGGCGTAGGACACCATGCCCCCTTGCCGGACGGGGCTCCACAGTCCACACTCCGGTATGCATCCCGTCCTCGAGGAATTCCACTCATTTTGCGGCTACCATCCCCTGCCGGCAGGCACATCAGCTTAGCTAGAGCTTTCGCTGGTCCATCTTGCCATCCATTTTGTGCGCTGTACCCAAGGACGACGCTGCTGCGTACGTCAGTCGGTCGGTCAGTCCAGCTCGCGTCCATCCGTCCGCCGTTCGTGTCGCCTGTCGTCTCGTTCTAACCGACCATGTTCGACCAGATAAACGGAACCTGGTCATTCTTCTCCCCCGGAAATGATTGCACTGCTGTCCCAAAATATCTTGTGCAGAAAATGTACACTTTGGATTGCATGGTTGCAAGATAGTACTTTTTTAACCAGCATAATTTGCTCTTATTTCTTAATTTACTTGCATTGGTGGAATAATTCGATCGGGATAACTGAGAAAAAATTATTGATCCTTTTGCTCTCTGTTGGCCTCTGTTCTGAGCAGAGTAACCATCCCAAGCATCGTACAGCATGAGAGCAACATGTGAATTGCATTTTGTTTGGTAATGGCGCCGGTAGTAATCTACATAACTCAAAACAGCGTCCTGATTACTTTTGGCAAATAGTGGTTCCACTGAATTATTAGATCTGCTAAAAATGACTTTTGGAGCCATAGGAATTACTATTAATTTTTTTTAATGTAGGATTGTTTCCCTTTTGCGACCATGCACGATGCACCTAGGACAAAACACAGATATGAAACCTGCCGTCCGTGCTTCGCGCCTGCCATGCCAGCGGCGAGCATGCATGCATCTCTCTCCGTATCTGTCTCCTCCAAATCCAATCGCGCGCCGCCGCACCGCAACGCACGTACGCGCGTACGTACATGGGCCTCCGCCTCCAGCCCTCCAGGGTCCCAAGGAGGCGCTGCATGGGAGCGCACGCGCGGGCACGTGCGCGCCACTTGACCGTCGTATTGCCGGGCCGGTGCATGCACGCGCGGGCCCTATATATGCTACGCCTCCCGGCCCCCACAGGCCGTCGTTCCTTGTAGGGTGGTCGGGATCGAGGCCGCGGTGGATGCACGCGAGACCGACTTTCTGCGGGTGCGGCATCACCAAGATTCACGTGTTCACCGGCCGCCGGCTCCCGGGCCGGCCTCGTGTGGTCGTACTGTGTGTGAATCTTGATGATGCTGCATCGGCAAAGAGCCGGCCATTCTTCTGTTATTTCGGGAAGCAATGCAAGCGACGCCTACGTTCAGGCAGGATTATCCCTACGATAATGTCTATATCGTCAGTCGTATATGTTCTCGTTCAATTCTCCGGTGTTTCTTCCAAAGTACGTACATAGGCGTTGTTCGTTCTTAATTACTCCCTTCGTTCTGGGACAGAGCTAGTATATTGTTTAGTTAAGATAAGTAAGTAAGAACATATTGTGCATATTCGTGTATGCCAACTAACAAATATTACCAAAAATTCTAAAAAAATTATACATGTATTTTCAATGGTATTATACGTACATAGTGTTATCTTCAAATTCATTATATTTCATCCATAGCAAATAAAAAAAAGATCTGATACTCTTAAGAGAATAAATATGTTAGAATTTTATTTTTTTTCTTACTATGTATAATGAATTTAAATACGAGACTTTATAAATATGTGTAATACTATTGAAAGTACATGTATAATTTTTTTAGATTTTTTTAATATTTGTTAGTTGGTGTGCACGAAGTGTGCATGAGAAGCTTTAAGTAATTAATTAATAATTAATAACTAGTTATGATCTGGAAAAGGATAATTTTAAAATTCCATTTTGGTGATTTAATTAATTACTATTTTTTAATAATGGAATTTGTTCCAGCCTTTGCTTAGAAAAAAAACTATAGCCAATTAATATAGAGGTTGCAAGTTGAACGACTGCTAATTACAAAATCATAGCTTAATTTAAAAAAATAGTTAGAATACCAATCTAAAAAAAGAGATAACACATATTGCTAACCTTCCTTCTATAGTTAGCGAAAAACTGCATAACCGTTATTTCCTAGTGACTTGTAAGTTATAGTCCATGTAATTCTCAAATCAGGAAATTGAATCTTTAAAATCATTGGTCGATCATTGTGCCGATCGATTCGTCCACATCATCGTCTACAACTGACATTGAACCAAATCAGAAGATAACGTCAGAAAGTAACTGAGTTATAAATCAGGTCACCGGCACAGCCATCAAGGTTGATATGGCGAGGACAACACCACCAAGGAGTATAGCCAATTTTCATGCATGCATATTTAAGAAAAATGCTAGAATTCTAAACATTTTCCAGTCGACTTCTTTTGCCTCTGTTATGTCCTCTTTCCATTAAGACTCCACTGTAGTACTGTTTTGAAATTGTCTCATCTATTTTTAGCGATTTTTCCCATATTTCGTGTAGCTTAAAGTTGCAAGTAAATTGAAACTTTGTTTCAATAAAATAAGTTCATCATCAATAATTTTGAAAAAAACAGAGGATATTAGAGAGGATCGAGCCGATCAGCAGAGTAGTACTTACTCATAGGAATTACAAAGAATGAAAATTCAGTTGGAAGGAATGGGAATATTTATATGTGAAGACTGATTTGGAAAATGGCTTGCAACTTTGTGTATTTATCTAAATAAAATATAAACATTTATGTATGTGACAAGCCAATAGCATTTTCTAATTTCATTGAGTTTGGCATTTTTTTCAGGAACACTGCAACATAATTTCCAAGGCTGCTACATCATCCTGACAGTACTGATAATGGTGTTTCAAAACAAGCATAATGTTGATTGATAGTTCTTTTCAGAAAGACACTTCTGCAAACACAACCATAGCATTACAGATTTTTGTATTTTTGGTATAGTGATTCATATATCTGTTCAGAAAGATTATTGCATTACCCACTGCATGTCGGTTCTAATGTTTACCATGTCCAGCATGTACTCAAAAGTGAAGCTTGAGTTGAGTTTATTGTACCAGTATTCTTCAGTTGATGCTATGAAAACCGTGTTGTTTCGTACATGAATTGCAAATCAAATTGCACAGTATTGCAGTTTCTATTAATTGTTCTCTACTAATTGTACAGTGGGTGAACAAGCCTTTAGTCACCAAGGTAAATGTTCCAAGTAGCAGGATGTATCATGTATGTACTAACCAAGGAGGCTTGGTCACAACGTACTTTTAGTTGCCAGGTTCTTGGTGGCAAATTATATCTAGTGATCAAGAAACCTTGGTTACTAGATATTTTGAGCTACCAAGTACTACTTGGTTCCTAAAGATATATAGTTACTAACATATTCTTGGTGACTACTGCTTTCACATATCGTTACCAGCAATGGTTGGTAACTAATGGTATTATCTTTAGCCACTAAGAAGATCAAATGTTGGTTATAAAATACATTCGGGTTGTAGCCACCAAGATGCGACCAAGATCTGACAGTGGCCAAAACTCAATAGCAACCAACATGTATCTTATTGTGATCAAGAACCTTGGTACCTAATGGTCCGTTTCCTTGTAGTGCATGAATGTTCATCGTGGAGATTCGAAGAGCGAACGATTTTGGACCTACTTGTATAGCTGTATAGGGATGTGGTCGGAATATAATGCGGCAGTATAACCCATATACTGGTGACACCACACACACCCAAAACAATGCATCCTTTACGGTTTGTGCAAATGGCGACAACATTCAGGCAAGATCGGTGGCAGCCACCTAAATATTTTATTGCAGATTATTCGAGACACTGGCTTTGCTGTTCGCCCAACGGCCAATCCATCTGTAGAGGCAGAATACGGCGATGGTACCAAGTAACACAACACACTGTCTGCCCAACCACGATATGTTCAGTCCACAATACAAAATACAGCGAAATAAAACAACAAATTCTCTACAAAGGGTAAACCAAATATTTAATTTGGAGAGGCAGAATTTGATAACAATGAAGTAATGAACGTAAAAGCTGGCAGATTGGAGCTGATAGTACAAATATATACTTAAAAGCTAATAAAACTGTGTAAAAGTATCAAGCCGCCAGTAGAGGGAAAATATGCTAACCTACCAAGTAACGTATGACTGTTTTAGAGCACTGCCCTGCCCTACCAATTCTTTATTGATGGTACTAAGTAACATATGACTGTTTTGGATCACTGTCCTACCAATTCTTTGGTGATGTCCAAAACTAGATAAGTCTTGGCACGATCAATTGATTGGTTTGGTAGTGTAAGGTTGTACTACTCATGTTTGTTTCAATGTCTACATAGAGCCAAATTATATACTATGATGGAGAATATTCTAGATTGATGCCAAATTAAGTTAGTATGGGTGTTACCAATAGCTTGACTTTAACAAACCAATCACAAGCACTATTCAAACTAACGATGGTAGGGCACATTTTGGTATTAATGCAAAAAACGGCCCTATATATGTCCCTTCAACTTGACCTACACGGCTTCAACAATACATATAATTTGAACAATTGGAAGCTATGATGTCAATGAACAAGATGTTGTTTGGCATGCATATATTCTGAAAGGTCCAAACCAACCTTATTCACATAATTTTCCAATCAGGGAAATATATGGTAAGAAGCGCCATTTCAATTTTGTTTGGTTTCACAAGTACCATTGGCTTGAATATAGTGTTGCAAAGGATGCTGGGTTTTACATGATATGTTTCTTATTTGGTAGCGAAAGTAGTAATTTCCCAATCACTATACGATTGGGCACAGCGGTATAGTAGACAAAGCTTCCCTACCAGCACAGCTCGTGAAACTTGGAACAAGATCCTCGTGAAACTCGAATCCCCCATGATGATTGAATGTCTTTGTCAATTTGAGTGTCAGTTTGAGAATGTGAAGACCGTAATTGCGTCAATTTTTTTTATGTCAATTCAGTATGGCAATACATAAAAGTGAAATGCTTGGATCAGATGCTTGAAATGTCAGGTACAGATTGAGACTGATTTTTGATGTTTGAAATGCCACTTGTGTTTGTATAGATTTGGTCCCAGAATGTTTGCTTGTAAAATGACAAAAGAAAGCTAACCACATATAGAAACACTAAGTGCTATCAATGAGAGCAGAATTGAACATACATACGGACTGAGCGTACATGCATGGAGACTTGCTGACTGCTTGCTTGCTTGTAAAATGCCCAAAGATAGCTGAGTTCTTGCTTGTTGTTTAGACTCTCACTAAACTTGGAGCACAGGATTGCCCCAAAACAGAAGTCCTTCACCCGCATCTAACAACATCGGAATTCCTGCTACACGCGCACGCGTAGCAGGGGAGCTGACGCAGGTGGACGCACATGCATACACATACACCGTATGTGCACAGAAAAAAAATAAAAAATAAAAAATTAAAAAAATAAAACATTAAAAAATCAAGTAAACTTTATACCACTAATTTTAAACTTTCATCTCTAATTTTAAACTTTTAATTCAATTTTTAAAACTTTCAACTCAAATTTAAAAACTATCAACTAAGAATTTAAAAATATCTACTCAAATTTTAAAATTTTCAACCCAAAATTTAAAACTTTTAATTAGATTTTTGAAAATTTCAACTAAAACCTAAAAACTTTTAACTCTACTTAATTATGTATTATATATAATTAAAAATTTATTAAACACTAATGACGATGATTAGGGAGTGATTAGGCTTAATGAGCAGCCTGTCTGTACGACCGGGCACGCGGGGTTAGCCAACCCGCACCCGCTAACCCTGCCCAATGAATGAATTTTTTTTATATTTATTTAATACAATATTTACAAAACTATATTTTTATTTCAAAAATTTACAAAAATATACTCTCAACGCCCTCTGGGAGGGTGTTTTTTTTTATAAAATCGTCTTTCCAGAGGGCGATTTGATGACGTGGCTAACGGCCGTTGGCCGGACGGCCCACGGCCGTCAGCCATTTTGCAGCGGCCCCCTTGCCGCCCGCTAGAAGGGCGGTTTTTAGCTCCCCCGGTATAAAATCCCCTCCCAGACTTCAAAAATATCATAAAATTCATATAAATCACAGAAAAAAAGAGAGGGCTGAGAGTGAAGGACAATAGAAGCGCCGAAGCCTTGCTGGTTTACGGATTCGTCTGTAGGTAATATTTGATGTCTCTTTGCAATTTCTATTTATATTCATCAAATAATGTAGTATGTGTAGTATTAGACCAATTTTTTCACAGATAAATAAATGTTAGGTTTGTTTCACAGAGTGTAGATCTATTGTAGTTGAGCATAACGGCTAAGGACATTGATAGAGCGCATGAGAGAAGTTAGGTTTTTTTACTAGATGAGTAGCACTAGTTTGAGAAACACTAGGGAGATGAAAATGTGGACGATGACATTTCATTTTTTGTAGTCATGTGTAGTATACCCTAGATAAGTAGTTGTATAAGATATTTTTGGCCCAGTGAGTTATAACTTGCGTTTATTTGGTTATAATGTAGGTTGCTATGGATGCATCCGGTATGTCCATTCATCTACGACCTTCGATTGACGAACCTCCGCCGATGTGTTGGTGTGGAGATAATTGTAAAGTTGCAATAAGTAAGAAGGATTATACATACCGGCAAAGGTATTGGATGTGTGCAAATTACGCCTACTCCCTGGAGAAGTCGAAACCACAAGGGAAGAAGGGGAAGGCGAAGAAACCAGTGGAGGTAATACGAATTATTTTGTAGTACGAAATATTTGAACCTTTGAGCTAACAAATTTGTATATGTCAAGGCACCGAAGCCTCCTCCGCCTCTGTGCGACTTTGTGCAGTGGATAGATACGGAGATCCGTCCACAGGACGCACGATATCTTCGCATGTCGTAGGAATGTCACAGGGACCACCTCGAACGTCTTTGGGCGGCAGAAGAAAAGTGGGAGGCTGAGTAGAAGAGGAAGGAGGAGAAGGAGCGACAAGAGAAGGAAGCCAGTGAGGCAGATAGGGAGAGGAAGCGGGAGAGGGCATGGCGTGCAAAGGATGCTGGGCAAGAGGCGGCGAGGAAGGGGAAGTACCCACGCTGCACACAGTAGTTGCATCTCTAGTTGGATATCTGTTTAAAATTCCCTAAGGCATGTAATAATGATAACTAGAAGTGTTTGATGTGCCGTTTGTACTCTTTGGATGGATAATTTCATTATGTTCGTAAGCAATTAATGTGTGTTCGGTTGTCACCGCTCGGAATATACTTTCGCCGTGAAGTTGAAACTCGAAAATTCATGTTTTTGATTAGTTTTGTCACAAACATAGATCGTGAGGAGCACATCGTTTGATCGACGAGCATAAACGAAGTAAAGGGGTTTCTTCAGTATACGTAGAATTAATAAAACATAATATACAACAGACAAACTATCACTGATACAACGTACTACGGGCCCTCACCGTAACCTCTAGCTCTTTTTGTCTTCCTACCCTGCGCTCGCACCTGGCCATGGGAGTACGTCAGCCAGTCTGGTGGTACGGCACGGCCAGCACGGGTCGTCTGCACGGGTGTGGCAGCTGGTGGGTCCTGTGTCTGTGGTGGCGGAGCTCCTTCAAGCTGCGAGGCAGCTAGTATCTCCTAGATCTCCTCACCCGTGTCCTCCAAGTCGTTCCCCTCGAAAGGATCCGGTGCCCAACCGTTGCCGCGTACGCCCTGCGTGAAGGAGCTAGCGCCAGCAAACATCCCCGGCGCTATAGAGTGGAACCCTGTACACCAAAATATTGATAATTACAAACCAAAATTTTGCAAGGTAAAAATAAACTTTGATATAACCTGAAGGAGCTCCTGTGGTGGCCCGGGGGGCACTTGTCATGCCCAGCTGCGCGTGTGGTCGTGTGTGGCACACTCCATGCGTCGACATGCTAGCTCCAGAGGGATGTAGGTATGGTATAGCAGAAGCTACAGGGAAGCATATTGATGTACAACGGTACATGTCGTAGAAAGAAACATGTTATGAACCGATGGTTAGTCGAATTTACCTCTGGAGGGGCCAGATAGCTAATAGGAACCTTGCGGTCGCACTCCTGCTCCTGCTTCTGTTCCTGCTGGCCGTGGCTGTTGCTGCTGTACAACTACGGGAGGTACCGCATCGACCGCACGACAAGTGAGCGCACGAATCACTGTGTGCATCGCTTGACGAATCCTCCCGAAAGTCGTCCTCTGCTCATCTGCAGTCAGCACGATCCCACTGTCGAACCGTCCGAATGCCGCGTTTACATCAGCCTGAACCTGTCGCGCTGCGTCGACCTATTTCAAATGTGACATGAACATGTGTTAGAACCGTGGACACATACAATGGGAATAGCAAAGTGCAAAGATAATGTGACTTACCGCGCAGAAGTAGTCCTGGTCACGGTGTCTAGGATACGTGTCCGTCGTAGCGGCGACGTGTGGCTGTGGATCATCTGGGGTGAACATTACGTGTATGCGGGTACGGGGCTGGTACCACGTGAGGTATGCTAGGTAGGTCTCCTCAGTGTGTGGCTGTATCTCATCGATGACCTCCTCCGTCGCCAACAACCAGTCCTCCACGTACTTCTGCAGTCGAGGATACCACTGAGCGTCGGCTGTCTGTCCCCTACGATTATATCTATTTGTAGAGAGTGCATTAGACTACATTAAATAGTTATAGTACTAAACAAAGATTGCAGTTGTACTAACTGGTGCACATCGCGCGGCACAACGATCTCCACGAGCATAGGGGAGTGCTGACGTAGTCCGAACTGTCGCATCACGCGCTGCGGACAGTGGGGCTCGACGAAGATGTCGAACACCAACGGCACTGTCGTCATCCAGTACGCCTGGTCGTGCATGCAAAGAGTAGAGAGTCCGAGCGGTGCACGGGCCGCGATGGCCTGCGGACTATATGGCTCCCAGACGACGTTGCTAGGCAGCAGGCGGTCGAACTCCATAACGAATTCGGAGTAGGCCCTCCTAACCTGCCTGTGCGCGTAACGATGCTGCAAAATAGGAAAAGCTTACACGTCAGTGTTTGCACATAAGTGCTAAACATATAATTTCACATTTTGTGCCTCACGGCGACACCATACGGTCCCCATAGTTGGACGGTCCTCGGGCCACTACCCGTACAAGCCTCCAGGGCCGCCCTCGTAGGAAGAGTGCTGAATCAGAGGACGGCTTATCACGAACCGCTCGGCCACCCATAGCTACAGAAGGAGAGGGCAACCGGCGATAATCGCACCTGGATTGGTCTTTGTGCATGCGTCACAAAGAGCACGGTACATCGCCGCTAGTACAGCAGATCCCCAACTCCACTGCGGTATGTAACTGTCCTCGCTGTCGGCGATCGCACGAGCGTAGTGGATCAGTCCCTTGTCCACCTCATGCTCGTGAGTGTTGGTGAACATCACCCACCCGAACAGCCACAACAGGTACGCCTCCATGCTCCGCCGCACCGAGTATTCGTCGGCGTCATCGTCTAGCTTATCAGGCTGTAAAGGAATATTATAGTCAGCAGCTCTGTTGCTTTGTAGGTCGGATGATTGTGAATGAAAGGAATCCGCGACTTACGGTGAACTGTAGCAGCCAAGCCTGTGAGGGGCTGCTCGGGGTGTAAGGCGGTAGCGAACCCAGGGGTCCAAGTTCAGGTCGACGATGCACTGGCTCGAACCGAGCAGTGATGTCCTACGACCAACCGTGCGCCTCGTCGATCGGACCGACTGCGTCTCTTGCGAGGGAATCCTAGTAGGTACGACACGTCCTGGAGTGTGGGAGTTATCTCGCCGCACGGTGGTGAAACGTGTGGGTCTCCGATCTCCAGTGATCCACCAGTGCTGCCAGAAGTGACCGGTCAGCGTCCCATCGCTTGGCGGGGTCTCTCTCGTCCGGTACGGGCTCAACTAGCCTACACAGCGGAAGAAGTCCAGCCTCACACAACCTGCAAAATATAGCACTGTATTCAATATTGGGAAACATAGATATGCACAAACGATGTGAATGAATATTCGTACAGCTCTTACCTCTCACAGAACCGAGGGTCTATCCGCAGGAGGTGACATGAAGGCCGTGGACGGAATGTGGCTAGCTGGGCACCCTCCACAGCTGACAGGTAAGACCGGTGGGACTGGTCGAGACCTCGGTCCAACAGCTCTGGTGTATGGTACGTCATACCTGTATGCAAATAGAGAGTTAGCGTTAATTATTGTTAAAATTTATAGCATTGTTACATGACAATAAAAAACAACAGTACGGTACATATCGTTCTATAACAAAGAACTAGTATAGACTTACACTACACCGCAACACCACCAATTGTTCAATAACGCCTAAGACGGGGTCGTCTTGAAGTTGTGCCTTCACCCATAGGACGACTGCCATCAGCGGCTGAACCCGATGGTCCAGCTTCCGCCGTATTTGGACCAGTTGCATCCTTTGAACATTTCTTATATGTATGACCTATTTGGTCACACTTTGAACAACCTTTGACCGGCTTCTGACTCATCCATGTCATTACGGATGCGTCTTGTCTTGCAGTGACCTGCTTAATCCCTCAATTTTGTTGGGTCAGAAATGTACATAGCTTGAGGATGCTCCATAGTAAATGTACATAGCTTGTGGAGCCTCATCCCCTCCAATGCTAGCCCTCCTAGACTGCTCATCTGTTAGTTTAGAGATCAGCTCATCCAACCTTCTCCAAAGCTCATTGAATTTCTTCTCTTGATTCTGGGCACAAAGCCTCTTGAAAAGATCCATAAGGTGCTTATTTTTAAACTGTCTGTAGAAATTTGCACCCATATGACGTATGCACCATCTGCTTTGGACATCAGACCACCTTGGTGGATATCTCTTCTCAACACATCCATATCTCAATTCCTCAATTGCACGCAGCAAGCTGGCGTGACGGTCATGTATGAAGTATATGTCTGGTCTCATCCATACAACTGCAGACTTAACCGTTTCTAGAAACCAATATCAGCTATCAGTGTTCTCTCTCTCAATAAAAGCAAAAGCCACCGGTAGAACTTGGTTGTTTCTATCAACTCCAATTGTTGTTAAGATCTGCCCTCTATACTTTCCGGTCAGAAATGTCCCATCGATACAGAGGATGGGACGACAATGGATAAATGCCTGAATGCAAGCACCTAATGCAAAGAATACTCGTTGCAACACACTTTTATTACCATGGTCAATTGATGGAAATGCTTTCAGGTCATAGCACGTCTCTGAATTCCTCTGAAGAATACAACCTAATAGACTAGGCAAATTATCATAGGATGCTTCAAATGTACCAAATCTCATCTCTACAATCTTTTGTTTTGCCCTCCAAGCTTTAGCATAACTAATTGTGTATTTGAATTTCGCTTCAATATGTCTAACAATTGACCTTGTTTCGTACCCCAGATTGTTGACAATATGGGAGTACATCTCTGTTACAACAAATGCAGATATCATGTTTCTGTGATATTTTTTAACACCGGGTAAGTAACATAAATGCTCAGTCACGATTGAAACTTGCCAATAATCTTTCTATTTACCTTTGAATGCGTGCTCCGCCATAGACACCCATTTTTCATGCACTTCACTTCATACACCTATTTGCTTGACTTCACGACCGAGAACTCCCTCTGAAGTGACACCGCCCATTGTTTTACTGCCTCCTTTAAATCCTCTACATATGCATACTTAACCCCTAGATGACCTCATTCTCCTTATACTCCCATAACAAATGATGTCGCTCGAAGATAGCAAGCCCAGAGAAGTCATCGTTGCTCTATTCTGTAGGCTTCACGGTGTCCTTATCAGACGAATCATCATGCTTTGCTTGCTCATTTTCAGAATCTTCCCTATCCATTTCTTCGACAATGGTGTTGATTTGTTCTCCCTCATCTGCCACACCTGTTGGCTGTCTATCTTCTTTATTTCCTCCTTCATTTTCTTCCATTGTTTCGCTATCACCTCTCGCCGTACTTGGACCCTTATCATTTTGCACGGGCATTGCACCAGCGGTGTTATCTTTCTCATACACCGACACAAGTATGCCCAATGACCAACCACGTTGGAATGCATTCTCCACATACCATCTCCAAATGGCAGTGCAATCCACCGGCATCAGTTCCCAAAAAAAACCTTCAGCTGCACGACTGACTACTACATACAAGGTTATTGCGCTGAGCTCGGGGTTCAGTCGAAACCCTCGCATCAGCCAGTTGTACACTGACCCAAAACTTCTCTCAGCTGGTCTATCAATCCCCTTAGCCGTTGTACTAAAATCCGATAGATCTACCCCTTCTGGACCATATCTAACATTTTCTTGCCCGTGAAATAACTGAAATATCACCTTATTTGACATTTCTGTTGATGAAAAAATACAGTTAAACTAGGTACCAATATTCTCCTCACATCTCTACAAAAATTAAGTCATCTAACAGATTAACTAAAAACCTACAGATCTACGAGTAACAACTTATTTTCATATAGTACTATATACATAACTAGTACAATACTATATCAATTCTTGCATATAAATAGAAATTACAAAGAAAGAATAAATTTTACCTGCAGACGAATCAGCAAACTGACAGAGTTTCGCTGCTTTCGTTCAGCCTCGCTCTCAGCTCTCTCTTCTTTTTTTTTCTACGATTTCAGTGAATTTTATGATATTTTTGGAGTCTAGGAGGGGGTTTTATACCGAGAGAGCTAAAAACCGCCCTTCCAGCGAGCGGCAAGGGAACCGCTTGCAAAATAGTCGGCCCGTAGGTCGGCCATTTGCAGGCGGCCCCCTTAGCCTCCCAAAAACTGCCCTCTGAGAGGACGGCAGGGGGGCCGCGCCGTGGGCTGGTTTTATTGCCGTGGGCCAAGCTAGAGCCCGTTCTACCGCTGTGCTCGTTCGGTTCGTCGTCCGATGCGGAACGAATGAAGCAACTGCGCATGACGTCACTCTGGATCTGGTTCCTTCCTATGCATGCCAAAGAGGAAAACTAGCAACGAACTTCGGATTGCACCAGTAGCATAGCACAAGCATATGCACATTGAAAAACAGGAACAAATGTGTCGGTTTTCCACATGTTATATCCACGCACGTGTGTCTCTAGAGCTTTAGTCTATTTGTTTCATATGACGAGTGCTACCTTCAAATTGGTATTTTCCACATAAATTAAGTATTGGTGACTGCCATTCAAATTAAGCATTGGTGACTGGACATTCAAATTGATCTCATATGACGACTGCTACCTTCCACAGAAATTAAGCATTGGTGACTGCACATTCAAATTCAAATGGCCATTAATCAGAGCAAATCCATCCATCTATATTATCTTATTATATAAAAGGCACACACGCACATCTGTAAGTACATTCGTTCACACAAAGAGACAAAGCCAGCAAAGTGCACCTACATCTACCACCATTAAATATGCAAGCTTGAGAGAGCTGTGCTACTTATGGTAAGTAGCGTGTCTCTGATTTTTTCAACCACCTTATGCACATGGCGCCAACCACGCATAAACATTTTACTCGTGTTTTGATCGTCGCAACCATAACACGTGCGTAGCGGCAACCGCTTGAAAACATTTTACTCGCGACTCAGATCGTGCCAACGCTCTAAATACGCGTAGAGCCAATCGCGCATAAAAATTTTATTCGTACTTTAGATCGTCCCAACCGTTTCCATGCGTCAGAGCCAAATGTGAGTAACATTTTTCATATAGTAATATTTTTATTGTCCATCAGTGCCTCATTTATATTGACTTTTACCAGTTATCACGCCAAAAGCCCACAACCCTCCCCACCACCCCACCACGCCCATTTTTCGAATCTGACCGGACACCAGAACAGTTGATGTGGAGGAGCACGGCGTGGCACCTCAGCCGCAATCGTCCAGAACTGGCGCAATTCCACCGGCGATGAGAGGAGCAGATCCTAGCGGCAGCGGGCAACAGGTGGTGGAGGAAGCTCGTCAGGTGATGAGCAGTGGGGATCCGGATTGGGTACCTCCCTCTGGTGGCCGTAACGATAGTGTGCTCATGGGGCGGCTTGGGGAAGCTGATGGCTCCCATGCGTTGCCGATCTACCTCCTCTGGCGTGGATCTGGCGGTCGACCCCTCCACCGTGCTGGCCAAGGGTGGTCGCCGGCATGGGATCTGCGCCAGGTGATGAGCGGCCAAATTCTGCCGGAGTAGCGATGAGGTGACTATCGCCCGTTCCGCCTATGGAGAAGCCAAGCAGAGAAGTGGGCGCCAGGATGGAGGTGGTCGGCAGCGGGATCCGGGGTGGAGGCGTTGCCTAGTGGGATCGAAGAAGGACGAGGCTGCGGGCGCTTGTATCTTGAGCTTGAAAGCCCGTTGATGTCGCCTAGAGGGGGGGTGAATATGCGTTCCTAAAAAATTCTCCAAAAGCAGCGGTAAAATTCTAGTAGGAACCTCCGACCAAAATGGTAGGAGGTTCTGACCGGCTCTCTCGGGCTGGCCGAGAGGGCTGGTCGGAGGTTCCGGCCAAGAACGTCGGAGGTTCCGACCCTGGAGTTCTGACTCTACCAAGACACTTCGATTATGGATAATTTTAACAGAGATCAAGTATGGTGCAAGTAATGGAGTAAGAGATAAATGCTGGCAAGGTAAGATACAAAAAGAGGCAATAACGAGAAAACACAATGGAGGCACAAAGATTTTTTCCGAAGTTCGGATCACAAAGATCCTACGTCTTTGTTGAGGAGCTCCAAAGAGCTGTGTCTCAATTGACCCCTTTCCTCACCAAGCGACCACGAAGATCAACTTGGTATCCACTAGAATTTACCTCTTTTCCTTACGGAGGCGACATTAACTTGCACAAACTTTCCCGGGACAATCCACAACAAGAGGAAGCTCGTGGGAGACCCCTAACCGTCTAGGAGGTTTCCCTCCAAGAGAAATAAGCTCCAAGCAGCCAATCCGCGTCCTCCTTAAGTGCACAAGATCCTCCTATCCTCCTCTCAACAAAATTCACTCAATTTCCCACTAGATCCTCATAAGAATCACAAAGAAAGCACTAGAACTAGTTGGGAGAGCTCAAAGAACCTTAGGAGAGGCTAGGGATCAATTGGAATGAAGTGGTATGTCACATAGCCATTACTCATAGATTTTGGCCAGGAGGTGCAGGGATAGGAACCTCTGGCCAACACTTAGTCTCTGGCCGAGTTGGCTGGGGGTCGGAGGCTTCGACCCTGACACTGAAACTAGCCCATCCCAAGTGTATGTGTTGTGCCAAAGTGATGGACTCTCAGCTATTTGGATCTTAAGCACTTGAGTAGTCTTGGAACACTGCTTGCAACCCCTCTTGATAGTATGGTTTTTCCTCGACTCAAAAGAAAATTCAAAAGAATTCAAAATAAACTCCGAGTCACTTCGCCGTTTTGCGTCATGTTTTTGTGGGGGTCTCCATGCACCACACTAAGCAACTGGGACTAATTCTCTGCACAATTCTCGACAAACTCATTGGTCTCTTAACCGCTTTGTCATTAATCCACCAAAACCTACTTAGGGGTTAGATGCACTTTTAATCTCCCCATTTTTGGTGATTGATGACAATACGGTTAAAGCTTACAACAGAATGAATATATAAATTTGATTTTGAATGAAAATAGATGAATTTAGCTCCCCCTAGAAATATGCATATATTAGTGAGAGTGAAGTATATATATGCATATTGAGTTTTTGTGAAACATGAAAAGCCTTATTCATCTATTTTTATCTGTGGGGTGCAAAGTGTGACATGATAGATAGAATATCAAATGCATATGACATGGCAATCACACAAAACATGAGAAATAAACATCACATCACATTGTATGGCATCACAAGAATATATTTCAATACGGAAATTAAACTAGAACCATAATTAAACATCCATTACATTCATTACATCTCAATACATGTCCAAAGGCCAATAGAAAATCTAGAAAATCTAGAGACAGGTGAGGGGGGTCAGAACCTCCGGCCTCAGGGTCGGAGGTTCCGGCCACACTGCAGAGCAGCCAACAAGACTGTGAGAGGAGGTCCCTTCATTCTGAATTTTCTCCCCCTTTGACATCAAGACACCAAAAAGAGAGGAAAAACAGGGGAAGAAAGGACTCAATCGTCGTCGGAGGGGATGATCACAGTGTCGTCGGATGCTATGCTGCCTGCAGTGCCAGTCTTATCATCCGAGGCAATAATCTCGGTATTACCGCTGGCAGCATCGTCATCCCTCTCAATAATGGGACGAATATCGTAGACTAGCTGAAAAGAGCGAGCAAGAGGTGTAAAGCCAGGCTAGAAGAAAGGAACGTCTGGCATAAAGGTAGGCTGAGCTAGTGGAGAAGCTGCGATAGGCTCATCATCTTCATCTCCATTTTCCTCACTGCTGTCCCCATCCTCCTCATCATCCTTCCCATTGTCATCATCATGATAGGAGTCTTCCTCTGTGTCTTCACCAGAAACGGCCTCAGACTCAGAATCTCCAAATGGTCTTGTGAAAGGATCTGCGCCATTGGCGATGTTCTGAGCAGTCTCATAGGTAGCAAAGGGGTTCTCAAAAACCTTGCCTGAAGAGTCATCTGAGACTGTCTTGCCGGCATCCCTCAACATCTCCTTTTGCCGGCGCTCCATCTTTTTTATCTTCACGGCATTCTTAGTGCATATGTTGAAGATGGCCTTATGTGCCTTCCTGATGGACGACTCGGAAGACTGAGAAGAAGCGCCGGACCGAGAAGTAGCTGAAGAAAACTTCACTTCAGGCAGAGCTTGTGGACGGTAAGCTTTGTGCTGCACCTCCTTCTCAAACACAAGTCTTGACACTTCCTCTATCATCTTTATGATGTAAGGAGCATAGACGCATCCTCTTTTGGGCTCCACCACAATGTTGAAGATCTCAAACCAAATATACTTTATCACACTGACAGGTGGTTGATTTCTCCTCAGCCTGGCAAGTAAAGTGAAGTGGCGAGCGGGAAGAGCTATGGCATCGCCAGCCTTAGGAGATAGAGTTGCCCTGATCATGTTCAGAAGAATCTTGTAGGGAGGGAGAAGCCCTTTGGTTGTGCCCATGCAGTTTCTAGGTGCCCCATCGGCATTGAGAAACACGGTCCTCTGAATGGGCAGCGTCTTCTCACTGTGCAGATTTGGCCGGTTCAGATCATCAGGGTCCAATCCCAAGATGGCTACAAAATGAGAGATAGTAACTGTGTACTCCACACCCTGAGTCCGCCATCTCATCTGAAGCTCATGTTGTGGCCTCTCAAAGAAAACGGTCGTATAAAACTGACCGATCACTTCCTCACTCCAGTCATACTAAAGGCCCATGATACCTCCAATATCCTTGTCCAGGCATAGCTTGATCACATCCTTGAAGGTCCGGCCCTTCTGGCGCTGCATGTACTCTCAATCTATATACTTCATCTCCATAATTGGCTTGGGTCGACTTATAAAGACTGAGTTGTACCAGTCCACTTGCACGGCAGTGACAAAGCGAGGGTCCGACAACTCCTGAGGAAGGGTATCTGGGTTTAACTTCCTGTCTCTGCTGTCCCTTGCCACATCGTGCAGATAATCAAAATGCTGCCTGCCAATGTGGCCAAATGGAGTAGTGCTGACAGCTCTATGCTTTATAACTCGGATTGGGTCATCGAAAGTCCCACGGTCAGAGCTGCGAGTGCCACCACTGCGAGATCCACTACGCCTTGGTGGCGGTGGAGCATCTGAATCTCGAATAACCAAGGCAGAGCTGTGAGTTTGTCTTGTAGATGGAGGCTGCGTAGCGGGCCTCTTGCCTCCGTCTACCCTCCTGCTGCTGCTAGCACGAGCCAGTCCCTTTCCCTTGTCAGCCTGTCTAGGAGGCGACTCCTGGTCACTTTGGGTACTGGATGTGGAGACATCTTGTCTTGCCTTTTGGCGCTTCTCTCGAGCCATTGACACTGAAATACAACCATGAAGTCAAAGAAAATACTGAGGTCAAGGATATATTGGTAGAATCCAAGGTTACAAAGGCTAGCAGTAATAGCCGGTCGGAGGGAGTTCGACCATAGGGGCCGAGCCTCTGCCAACCCTCTCAGCCAGCCGAGAGTGCTGGTCGGAACCTCCGGCCATGAGGACCGGCTGACACAAGCTGCGACTTGATCTTCAAAACTAGCCAATGCATTTTATCCAAAAACTATAGATCGATGTTTTAGGGGTGTGCAGGAAGGTTTTCCACCGAGGGAAACTAGTCCTAGGTTCACATATTGAGAGAGATCATGTCAAAAATATGAAAACCTAAGGAAAGAGATCGAAACCAATACCTTGAGATGAGGAAGCACAAGAACGTCGACGGACGAGTCTCCGACCACAAAGAGAAGGAAACTGAATCCCGAAGATTTTTGATGGTTGGAGTTGAATCACCCAAATGGGGAATGGAGAGTAGTTATGGCTGGAGGTCCGGGAGAGAATGAAATGAGGAGAGAGAAGAACTCCCAGCCGGTACACAGGGAGTAAATTGCAAACGACGTGGGCCGGAACCTTCAGGTCTCAGGAGCTGGAGCTTCTGGCCTGGATTTTTATTTTATCAGGAATTTGGGTCGGAGCCTCCGGCCCATAGGTCGGAACCTCCGACTGGAATTTTCTGGAAACATGGAAACAAGGTATTTTGGCCCAAAGGAGGTGGACATGATTTCCGTTGACCCATATGGGACCGCCGTGACCACAGCAATCAATAAGCACATAACAATGCGGTCACAAATGAATATCAATAACGAAAAGAAACCAAATTTTTCGCAATGGAAAACAAGCACACAAGGATTTTCGCAATATTTTGAGAAAATGAGTTGGAGAATGTTGGAGCTCCATTTCATGTGTTGAGACCATTTTCTACACAAGAAGAGGCTTCAAAAACACAAAAGCTCACTTTGATTGACATTTTTTTTGACCCATCCTTGACTATTTATTAATCAGCACTTAGTCATGCAATGTTTTGAGAATCTAAGATATTAAGCTCACTCCTAAACTCGCAAAACCTCTTCTCTTAAGTCCTGGAGGAGCTAACAATCGGCAGTTTTATTCGGTTCTCACATGGGTAATGGATTTGATCGATATCTATGTCCTTTCATCTAAAACTGCTTTGTGGTCTCTCAAGAATGTGGGGCGTATATGTCAATATGTTTAGGTTCTTGAGTGTTGGACGGATTGTTGCTATTTTGATGAATCGCTCTCATTGTCCAAAAAAGGGGATTTTGGTCATTGTATAGCCATAGTCTTGAAGAGTTTGTTTCAATCCAAAGAAATGAGTTTGAGCACAACACGAGCCCGCAACAGCTATGTACTCCGCCTCGGTGGTTGGATAGGGCAATGAGTTTGCTTCTTGGAGGTCCAGAAACTAGAGACCGTCTAAGGAATTGACAAATCCCCATTGTCTCTTGTGGTAAACCTTACACCCAGCATAATCGGAGTCGGATATCCAATTAGCTCAAATCACAACCCTTAGGGTACCAAAGACCGAAATAGGAGGTGTACCAAATATCTAGAATTTCTCTTAACGGCAATAAGATGACATTCTATAGGCGCCGCTTGAAAGCGAGCGCACATGCACACACTAAACATAATATCCGGTCTAGATGCACAAAGATAAAGAAGAACTTATCAATCAGATGGAGCGATATACCTTTTGATCTGACCGGTTTGCCATTGTCCGATGTCGAGGTCGAGATGCCCATTTGTTGCATTGGAGTCTTGATGGGCTTGGCTCCCTCCATCTCGAATTTCTTGAGAATGTCCTTGAGATACTTTGATTGCGAGGATCAAGGTTCTATCCTTTTGTTGCTTGACTTGAAGCCCAAGGAAGAAAGTGAGCTTTTCCATCATCGACATCTCGAACCTCCTAGTCATGATCTTGCTAAACTCTTCACTAAAAGAGGGATTAGTAGAGCCAAAGATTATGTCATCAACATAAATTTGGCACACAAATAAATCATTTTTGAATTTCTTAGTGAAGAGAGTAGTGTCGGCTTTGCCTAATTTCAAAGCCATTTTTTAGTAGAAAGTCACGAAGACATTTTACATACCACTCTGGGGCTTGCTTGAACCGTAGATGCCTTATGAAGCTTATAGACATAATTTGGATGTTTGGGATCTTCAAACCCGGGCAGTTGCTCCACATAGACCAACTCGGAGATTGGTCCATTGAGAAAAGCACTTTTGACGTCCATTTGATAAATCTTGAAATCATGGTTAGCGGCATAAGCTAATAAAATTCTAATGGACTCAAGGCGAGCAACCGGCGCAAAGGTTTCACCGAAGCCAAGGCCCTCGACTTGAGTGAACCCTTGAGCCACTAACCATGCTTTGTTGCGAGTAACTACTCTATTTTCGTCTTGCTTATTGCGGAAGACCCACTTGGTGCCGATGACGTTTTATTTGGGTCTCCGTCCGCCGCCACTAATAACCACACTTGATTGCGGGTGAAGTTGTTCAACTCTTCTTGCATGACCGATCACCCAATCTGGATCACCAACCAGTGCGTCGTCCACTCTAATTGGGCTCCAAAGACGAGACCAAAGGAGTAATTCTCACAAAAGTTAACGACGGCTATGGTACCCCTATTTGGATATCACCAAGAATGTTGTCGATGGGATGATCTTTTTGTTCATGGTGTGGTAGAATTCTTGATGGTGCACCGAGGGGACTTGAGCTCGCATGGTTGTCTCTTGGCTCACTAGTGCCCTCGCATCGATCCCATCCCTACTCATGCTAGATTATCTACTTGATCAACTCTTGTGTGTTGAAGGTGCGCTTGAGTGGAAGGAGCTTGTTCGGTCCCTCTTCTGCTCCTCCGACCTTCTAGCGGCCTCACCTCTCCAATTGCCTTTTTCTCTATGTCTGTGTCCCGGTGACTCCTTCACCCTAGCATCTCAAACTCAACTTGCTCCACTTGGGACACAAGCCGTTTAGTTCATCAAATGTCACATCTTGCTGTGGTTCAACAATTTCGGAGGACTTGTTGAAAACACGATAGACTTGCATTTTGATCTCATATCCCCGAGTAGAAATCCTTCGTCCACTTTTCGGAGCAAAACTTGGCGTATGAAGCGAGCAACCGCCTCTTACTCAAAATAAAACATTTGCAACTAAAAACACGAAAGTAGGAGACATTGGGTTTGTTACCGGTGAGAAGTTCATATGCCGCCCTTTTGAGAAGTTTTGTGGAGATAGAGGCGATTTAGTGCATGACACCGGTGTTCGATCGCCTCTGTCCAAAAGATGTCCGGGTCTGTATTTACGCTAGCATAGTCCTTGCCATCTCAACAAGAGACCGGTTCTTCTCTTTACCACTCCATTTGAGGTGATCATATTGGAAGCGGAGAACTCGTGCTTAATCCCTCGTCATTAAGGAATTCCTCCACTTGAGTATTTCTTGAACTCCCCCCATTGTCGCTCCTAACTTTCTTAGATCTTGAGCTCGAACTCGTTTTGAGGCTCGCTGTTGAATTCTTGAAAATTCTTGGTTTCACTCTTATCTTGCAAAAAGTGCGAACACCCAAATGAAGTGCGAAAAATCATCAACAAACGAGCTCCATATTTGTACCTCCGATACTTAGTAGGCCACGGGACCGAAGAATCCATGTGAAGTTAGTTTCAATGGCTTTGAGTAGTAGTCATGATGTTTTTCACGCGGTGTGGGTTCTCCCAACTTGCTTTCCGCGCTTGACACGCGCTACACACCGGCTCTTTCTCAAAGTGACAACGTTAGAAAGCCCGACCTGGATGTGTTCTCCCCCTTTAGAAGATTTGATAATTCGCTCATCTCTGCATGGATAAGCCTTCGATGCCAAAGCCACCCCATGAGGATTTTTCAATCAAACAAGCGCTCCGGTTCCACTTTATCATAGATCAAATCCACTAGATAAAGATCCTCCCTTCAACCTTCCTTGAATACGACGGAATTATCATCTCTTCTAAAAACGATATCCATCATAAACAGCCTCCTCGGATAGAGCAACACAAGCAATCGATAGCCCAACTTCCACATTGAGGCACACGATAATAATGTAGCTTAAGGACTTACGATAAGAAACATAAGGAGATAAATTGTTGGAATGACAATTTATACTAGAACCCCATTACCTTGCCCTTACCATCATCTCCAAAGACAATATTGTCGTGATCTCCCCCATTCTCGTCAGAGGGAGTTGAGAACATACTCCTCTCTCCCGTCATATGGTTGTGCATCCGCTATCAACAACCTCAACCCGAATTCTCACCAGAGGAGTATGTATGGCCTAACAAAAGGAATTAAGCTGGGATTTAGTGTACCCAAACTTGCTAATGAAGTTGTTGAGCTTGTAACGTAGCCACAAGCACCTGGGTACCCACACAACAAGCCCTATACTCCTCATAGCAATCACCAATAAAATATACAATCACTTTACCGCGATGATTCTTTGGTAATCTCATACGACTCATAAGTACAGTTTTTCTGATAAGTCGACCTACCATTTGAGTCGGAGCCTCACTACCAGTCCTCTCGGTCTGTCTGGTAGTTGTTTGACTGTCGGACTCCTACCATTTTGGTTGTCGGAGCCTCCTATACTAGTCCTCTCGTCTATCGTGGGTTGACTAGTCGGAATCTCCTACCATTTGGTCGGAGCCTCTACGGACCTCTCGGTCTCCTTGCGTGAGCAGCAGCCGGAAACCTATTGGGTCGAGCCTCCGCCCCTTCTCGGCCTGGCGAAGGTTGTCGGAACCTCTGGCCAATACGGTCGGAGCTTCCGGCCCCAGACTGACTGAGGAACTTTTACCTTCTTGGCGAATTGCGTCACGAACATCCTTCTTTTACCAAACTTTAGGCATTGCTTCCCATTGACCATGGTCCTTCTAGGATGGTCTTTTAGATAATGGGGAGAAGCCAAAGTCCATTAGCCGTTCTTGTTGGTCGGCGAGTGGTAGTGAGAGTTTATTGTGTAAGAGGGCATCCTTGGATTGAAATGTTTTCAAATATCCAAACTTCACCAAGATACCCAACCGCTCATTCTCCTTTTTAAGTGCCTCCAAGGCTTCAAGGTTAGAAGCATATGCATCCAAATCAAAATTATAACATTTTGCACAACCGTTACTTGTGGAGGCATGGAGATGTTGGTGGCCTCATTGGAGGTGGAGGCGCTATTCCAAATAGTGTCAAATTGCACTTCAAGAGTCTTGCTGATTTTGTCCAATTTCACAAGTTATCATTGAATGTGTTCTTCACACTTTTTAGATTAGCCATTGAGTTATTGCGCAAAGGAGCTCTTTGGTCAATTCCTTCACTCCTCTCTCCATTACCAAGTCTCTCATCTAGGGGCAGGTTTCTCTCCTTCTCAGGAATGGAGCAAGTCTTCTTGCCTTTCGATGGAACTTTTTTTTACTTTCAATGCCTTCTAAGCTTGTCAATTGTAACATTGGCCAGTGCTTGTAAAACCCTTAGCATTCTCATCATTTTCATCCTCACTTTCATCGATCACTAGAATTCATATCATCATTAGAGGAGATTTGATAGGGAGGTACCTTTCGCCCTTTGTGCCATGAGAACAGTGGGCTCATAGTGATCGGTCGTCGCTCAAGTTGTTGAAAAGACGGTCCTCGAACCCGACGATGATTGAGATAGCAATTATTGCAACCTTCTCCTCATCGTTTCTTCCTTTCGATCGTCCTATCATGGAAGGAACCATTTTCATCGCTCAATTATGAGCACGCGCCGGTCTTCTCTTACCATCTTGTACGACCACCCTTGTTTTGCGCTTGGCAATCGCGATGAATGCCGTACGCCTATGATTTCGTAGCAGCGCGCCGCTTGGATTGCTCCTCCTTTGTATCCTCCTTCCTTAGCCAAGCCGTTTTGACGAAAGAAATGTTTGAACTAAATGTTTGAACTTCCTCACCACAAGAGCGAAGTCCTTCATCGTTCACTCTTCGGAGTCGCTTTGAGGCTTGCTCCTTCTTGGCCTCAGGCGACTTCCTTGTCTGCGATTGCGCATTTTTGGCAAGTTGCTTCACCTTCCTTGCTTCCTCTTCTAGGTAGCTATGTGAGATGTCCTCGACGAGAACGTCATTCGGGGTTGAGTCTCTAAAGTTCTTATCTCCCGATGAGAGTTACCAAGGTGGGATTCCTTTGGGCGATCGCGCGGAGAAGCCTCTTGACAACCACATGATCGGTCATGTCATCACCACCAAGGCCACGGATTTTATTGACAATGGCCATCAGCATGTGCGTATATCTCTTGTTGGCGTCTCGTTTCTTCATTCTCTACGAACCGCCCAAGTTGTCCCTCAAGTAACTCAATCTTCGACTCTCGCACTCTAGGAGATCCTTCATTGCGCCAATTGAAGCGTGTCCAAATCTCCTTGGCTTCCTCAAGTTGGTCCACTTTGTTGAATTCCACGGGACTTAAGGAGTTGAGAATGACACTTGCGGCTTGAGCATTGTGGTGAATAAGAGCCTCTTGCGCCGATGTAGGTTCTTCTCCTTCCTCCGAAGCATCTGTCACACCTGTGCACACAATCTTCCAAACACTTGGATGCAACAAAAATGATTAGATGAAATTTCATCTATTTACTTCCGACGCGCTTATAGAAGGTCCCGTCAAAATGGGGAGCACGTCCGGAAGGCACGGAGATGAATTGCTGAGGAGAAGGGATAAATTTGTTGTAATCAAGATCAAAAGCAGCTCCCTTTCTTTCACCCGACTTGCTTGTCGAGCCATCTCTGTTTTCTTTAACCCCGGTAGAATCAACTATCTTCTCGGTCGACATCTCTGGATCAACTCCAAGCAGTTAAGCTTCTTAGGCGTTTAGGCTCTGATACCAATTGAATGCCCATTGATGTTGCCTAGAGGGGGGATGAATAGGCGTTCCTGAAAAATTCTCCAAAAGCAGCGGTAAAAAAATTCTTGGTAGGAAACCTCTGACCAAAATGGTAGGAGAGTTCTCTTGACCGGCTCTCTCGGGCTGGTCAGAGGTTCCACCAAGAACGCAGAGGTTCTGAATCCTGGAGTTCTGACTCTACCAAGACACTTCATTATGGATAATTTTGAGAGAGATCAAATATGGTGCAAGTAATGGAGTAAGAGATAAATGCTGGCAATGTAAGATACAAAAAGAGACAATAACAAGAAAACACAATGGAGACACAAAGATTTTTCCCGAAGTTCGGATCACAAAGATCCTATGTCTCCGTTGAGGAGCTCCAAAGAGCTGGGTCTCAATTGACCCCTTTTCTCACCAAGCAACCACGAAGATCAACTTGGTATCCACTAGAATTTACCTCTTTTCCTTTCGGAGGCGAGTTAACCTGCACCCAAAACTTTCTCGGACAATCCAACAACAAGAGGAAGCTCGCGGGAGACGCCTAACCGTTACTTAGGAGGTTTTCTTCCAAGATGAAATAAGCTCCAAACAGCGCCAATCCGCGTCCTCCTCCAAGTGCAACAAGATCCTCTAGCCTCCTCTTAACAAAATTCACTCAATTTTCCACTAGATTCTCACAAGAATCACAAAGAAAGCACTGAACTAGTTGGGAGAGCTCAAAGAACCTTAGGAGAGGCTAGGGAACAGTTGGAATGAAGTGGTATGTGCACACAACGGCTAGAATGAAAGTTTGGGCTTTATGTCACTTAACCGTTATCATAGATTTTGGCCAGGAGGTTCCGACCCCAGGGGTAGGAATCTCCGGCCAATACTTAAGTCTCTGGCCGAGTTGGCTGGTCGGAGCCTCCGACCCTGAGGGTCGGAACCTCCAACCCTGACACTGAAACTAGCCCATCCCAAGTGTATGTGTTGTGCCAAAGTGATGGACTCTCAGCTATTTGGATCTTAAGCACTTGAGTGATCTTGAAACACTGCTTGCAACTTCTCTTGATACTACAATTTTTCCTCGACTCAAAAGAAAATTCAAAAGAATTCAAAACAAACTCTGAGTCGCTTCGCTGTTTTGCGTCATGTTTTGTGGGGGTTCTCCATCACCACACTAAGCAACCTGGGACTAATTCTCTACAACAATTACTCAACAAACTCATTAGTCTGCTTAACGCGATTTATCATTAATTCACCAAAACCCCACTTAGGGGTTAGATGCACTTCAGAGCTTCTACGCCAATTTGGCAGCATGGAGGAGGGCGGTTGCTGTGGAACACTTCTAGCCTCTCCCATATCTTCTCATCAGCCAGTCAGCGGCCTGGATACCGGCGCCCTGTCCTGAATGACTCAGGCGGCGGCTTCCTTCTCCATGGACAATGACAGAGGTAATGGAGAGCTCACCTAGACGGCGGCCGCACAAGGCTCAGATTCGGCAGCAGCGCCTGAGGCGTAATTGTTTTACTCGTACTATACGGTGTGATTTTGTTGTATTATATACGTAAATTTTTTACCTCTATATATAGATTTGTACGTGGATTTTAGTAAATAAATTATTATCCCAGTATTATACGGTGAACAATTTTATACCACTTTGACATAATACGAATATACCCTTAGTAAAATATTACTTACAGAATCCCCAGCCCAGTAACGAGAATAATTTTTTGTCAATAGCAATTTTTTATGCACAAAAAATAAAATCTTTTTACTTGTATAAACATGCCAAATAATTTTTTTTACTCACGCGTACCACGTGAGGGAAGCACGATTTTTTCACTTTTAGGATCACCCGGGAGGGGAAGAGGGAATAGCCCATCTGTAGTAATTGTTTTTTATGAATAACTAGAAAAGAGTGGAAAGAGACTATGAGGCGCGTTACTTGTTAGCGCGCAGCACGCTCTTTAGCACGACCGCAAACTTGACACAAATATTATAGAGGAAAAAATAAATAAATCGCCCCCAATATTTCCTGCACTACAAATTACTAGTTATCACATTAAACACGTGGCCATACCGGAGTGGATAACTATACCACCAAAAATATTGGCACACCAGAAGTAATATACCAAATTTGTTGATCGTTCGTTTGGGCATCAACGCATCTAAGCCGATAAACATGCGAGTCGAACATGTAGTTCGCAACCAATGGATTCACATGAACTTCCAAGAATGCTGCCTTTTTCTCTAGAGTGACAATGGAAATGCAAAAACAACTGACACATGAGCCTCAAAAACAGCATATATGATACCAATGCACGAGAACAACATGTACATGTAGCTGACAAGAACAAACAAAACAGTTTTTTTGAGGCGTCAGTTGTACATTCACTTGTGATTAGTAGATTGATGCAAAGAGACATCTCAAAAGAAAGTTAATATATGGACATCAGTTACAGGTTGGCGTAAAAGTAACTGCCAAGCACCTTCCTGGCCTTATGTATCAGCAAACCAAGCCTGAGTGTTATCAAATGAACTAAAGCCATACAAATGCCAAAACATTGCCCTTTATTCTGTGAATGAAAAACAAGATTAATCTGGCAGTGCATACATGGAGTCTACCTCTCCGTCTCTTTCTGCACAGTGCACTCATGGTCGCAATGCAGCACCTCAAGTCAAGTTTTAAGCTTCCACCTTCTCTTTGTCGCCGCTGCACGAGATCCCTTCTGTGACTTCGGCTTCAGTGGACTATGCCCTTCTCTTGGCATGTGTTGTTTCCTGATAAAATATCAGTGTGAGCTTGAACCACACATATATAACCATTACATCCATCCTTTCTGATTCAAGGAACTAATGTTACATTCAACCAGCTAGTCTCCGTATCTTCTTATTAAAATTTATTTGATTGCAATTCATTTCGCACATTAAAACAGAAATTACCACATTTTCTCTAGCGACTTTAGAGGGCTACTGATTACTTCTCAGTTGTCGGCTTCAGGTTTTGGGTCTGGTTGTGCAACTATCATGACTCTCTAATTTGTTGATTTAGGACAGTTCGGTTTTATGGTTGCATATCTCACTTATTTTAAAATAAAACTTATGCTGGCGGGCTGCATTGATGAAACCAATTTCATTTGAGCTACTATGCATTGCTAAAATTAACGATGATTTGCCATTCCACTCCTGACTTGCCAGGCCGCCACTCTCCTCCCATTCCTCAATGCCCCGATGCAGCACTCACCCTCCCAGATCTGCAGATCCTCCAATGCCCACTCCACTCCCCTACCAGCATTCCAGGAAAGCGCCAGGAGAGCAATGCTGCGGCTCGCAAGCTTCCACACAGCTCCCCCTCCCCCTCTGGCCTCCATGTGAAGAGACTGCTCTTCCATCGCCTCCTCCGTCTGTGAAGGTTGGATGGCATCTATTGTCTTGTACGAATTATGATGGATACCCCTCCGACTGCCCTGCGTGCTCTAAGTGCTGTCATCGTTTCTGCCTACATGCTCCGACACGTGGGTATGATTCACATATCCTTGGCGATGCCACTGAGTCTAAACTGAGACACAGATCGGTCAGTGCATTCTAAATAATTTTTCGTGTTCAAATGCTATCTGTGTTTGTTTAGGTAAAATTCAGTTGATGGCTTTCTGGAGCGGGTTCTGAGTACATGCTGCAAACATCATGTGGGTATCGGTTGCACTTTTTTTTCGCGGATGATTGTATATAGCTTAAGCAAAATATAGTTGCAATTTCTATAAAAGAAGGAGCAAGTATGAAACAAACTTCTGCCTGGATTCAGAATACTGGATCAAATGAGGGACTTTCATGCCTATGTAAAAACAATCGAATCTTCCTAAAGCTGTTATGTTTTTATGTGAGTACCTAATGCGCAACTGGTAAGCGGTGGAAAATTGCCACTTATGGTCATTAAATACCATACCATCCTCTACATTAGTTTTTATTTCTTCAATTTCTCATAGCAAAATGACATACTAATAAGTTTTCTGAAGTCTATCACTAGTAGTATGGATAACTAGTTGACACTTTGCTGGGTTTGCTTTTAATAATTTGAAGCCATTTTCAGTTTGCCATATGATCGAGGTATGTAAGAAATGGTTTAGAACCAATGTAAAATCTGTTGTTGTTTGATCAGTGGGTGGCAATGGTTTACATTAATCTAGCATTGAGCGATGATTTCATCTCCTCATCCAACTTATACTATTATGTCATTTTATAGCTGTTAATTTGGGTTGGTCAGCAGTAGGCTCACTGGAAGTGATTTTGGCAAGAGCGACAGCGTTGGCCGACAGAGAAGGCACGGCCAGGTGGAGGTTTGAAACAAAAAAGAAGAGAATTATACCTGAGCTTAGCTTGCATATCTCTACAGATAAAAAGATACATCCAAAAAGCACTGGTCATTTTTCAGGTAACTCTATACCTCTGTTTATCTCTTTTATAAAATCTATCTTGTGATTGTGGGATTACTCATATGTTCCTTTTTAGTTGAGGTCCAATTTATCAGGCTCTTGAATTGTGGGGTTGCTCATGTTCCTTTGCCATATAGGTGTTTTTACGATATCTTCTCATTATCTTTATCCTATCTTGAACTTGGTGAAAAGTCTATGTAAATAGTGTGAAGAATTTTTTTTCCGCTCCCATTGCATTCTTCCTTTTTTTTCCTCTTTCCTATTCAAAATGGTGAACTGTGTTGCGACTGAATAAACCACTGGCATGTGCTAGCATTAGGGCTAAGCACTTATCATCTTAGGTGATATATGAAGGAGATGTCATTTTTGGACAATCGTGATATGAAGTTCAGAACTCTTTCTGTTACTGTACTGAAGCTGCAATCTAACTTTGTAAGCTAATTTATGAATTAACAATCCTACTGAAGAATTCATGAATCAGAAGTAACAATGGAATATAATAGTTGTTGGTTTTTATTCCATCTACTTGAATTGTTTTTGTATTTATTCTGTATTTTCCAGCATGAACAATCTTATATAGGATGTTATTTTATACTTTGAGATTAAAAATAGCATTTTGCCAATTCCAGAATCCAATGTCGACTTTTTGCCCGTTTTAAAAACATTTTTCATGATCATTTTAACATTCAATCAGTGAATCTAATAATAATTATTCCTTCGTGATTGTTAATACTTAACTATGTTAGACTGATTCCTTTTGTGCAATCGTCGTACTGCAAATTATTGTGAAGTCCCAAGTTGCTCCTATACTTTCTCACTGTGCCTTGTTGTTGATCTTTTGTGAGCAGCTGCAGACGCTGGTGTTCTCTTGAAGATGGCAACACCATTTGTTGGATCTCAAAAATTCGAGGTGGGTCTAACTAACTGAATGCAGCCATATCTGGCCATTGCCTTGAGGCCTGTTGGAATCTCTAAAGTGCCATGAGGCCTTACTGTGAGTAACTTTTATGAAGGTTTGGCCTTATGATCAAATGTTTCCATTCTGTGGTATTTATGTGGCCTAAGTGAAATCTAGTCAGATCAGTGGATAATGCCCGTGATTTAGTTTCTAAAAAAAGTTGATCTGATGGTATGAACGCTGTGGTTTTCCCTTTCTTCTCATGAATTGAATCTGTTGAATGATTGCATGGCTATGATTAGCTTTGGAGTGATATTTTCTGCTTACTCATAACAAGTGCAGACTCGACCTGATGGTTATGAAGGTGTGGTTTTCCCTTTCTTCTCATGATTGAATCTTTGAATGATGCATGTATGATTAGCTTGAGTGGAATAGTTCTGTACTGCCTTACTCATAAAAAGTGCAACTTTTCAATGTGTACTACTGGGATTTAGATATTAAGATTAGAATTTGCACAGAAAGGCATAGATAAGATATTGGTAACATTTAGCTTAACTCAACTTAGAGGGAAGGTTGTCGAGTCCTATTAGAAAAAGATTATGTTTAAAGGAAAATTGGAACTTATGTATATAACTCGTGTTGCTTTTCGATGTCGTAGATAGATCAGAAATAGTAAGAAAGATAGCAAGAGTTGAGATAATGAACAGTCATTCTGTGCAGGTTCAAGTGATCAATTCTTTAAGAGTTATACAACATTTAATTTGAAGCTTTTAAATTTCCTCTTTTAGAGGAGCTGACAGCAGCAAAAAAAAGTACACAAAAATGCATTTTCACTACAAGACACCTTAAACTAAAAAGCATAAATTTCTGTGGTAACACTAAGAGAATGTTAATTATATATTTTTCAAGACAGTACAGTAAGATCAAACCTCAACATTTCAAAATATTTGTGTTTTCCATCGCAACACATGGGCACTTGGATAGTGTATATCTAAAATACCATTTCTAGATCATGATCTGGATCCCTCATTTAATATGATTACAACAATACGCAATTGCTCCCGGCAATAAACACAAACATTTGGCACTGATACTACCATATCATCCTAGTTTCTTCTACCATTCTGACGACTCTCTAACAGTAACACAGGCTAGACAATAATCAATTCCACATAAACAAAAACTATTAATTACACTTGCTAAGAAAGTTGCAACATTACTTGATCAAAGAAAGGTAGACGGACCGAACGCCTCACCTAGCAGGTTTCTTCTCGGTAGCAAGACGCATCCCGCTCCATGGGAACTTCTCTCCCTCCTCTCCGGCTTCACCTTTCACCTTGGCACCTCCCAGCCTCCCGGGGTTGCCATACACCACCTTGCCGCGGCCAGCCCTGGAGAAGCCCACCTTCTCATCCTCCATCCAGTGCTTCCCCTTGCCCTCCCCTTCCAACTCTGCGCCCTCCACCGCCTTTCTCCTCGCGGCGGCGGCGCTGGCCTTGCGCTCCCTCTCGCCGAGGACCAACCCGATGGGGAAGAGGTCGGGTGAGACGGAGAGCGGGGCGCGGAGGGTGACGTAGGCCTTCTTGTAGTCGGGCTTGGCGGCGAGAAAGGGGCCCCGGCGGAGCTTCTTGCCCTCCATGTTGAGGGTGCGGACCTCGGCGACGGAGAAGCCGTACATGGACTCGAGGCAGCGGCGGATGTCGACTTTGGAGGCGGAGGGGACGGTCTTGACAGCAAACTCCTGGACGGAGGAGAGCGGCGCGGGTGGTAGCATGAGCTTGAGGGGGAGGTTGGCGAAGTGGATCACGCGGCGGCCCAGCCGGCTCCCCATGCCTGGCTAGCTGACGACGGCGGCGGGCGGTGAGTGGCCGGCGGCGGGAGGCGTAGGGTTTAGGGATCCGGCTCCTCTGGCTAGTCGCGGTGGACTTTAGCCTATCCGCCCGTCCGTGCCCATCCGACGAAGGACGTTCTCCGCGCTGCTGCGCTGGTACTGCATCGCCAGCTATATGCATCAACTATTTTTACTTATATTTCTCATATCGCTGCTACAATAAAGTAACTTGAACAGACATGCTCAATCCTAACCATGCAGTCATGAATCCAAAGCTAGATCCATTTCATGATCCTTCCTAGGTGAAATCATCACTGCTCCTAATCCCGCGCTTCACGCGTGCCTCCTCAATCCCCTCCATGTCTCCACCTGCTGTCGCAATTCCGCAATCTCCATGCTCACCTCTTCCCGCAAACACTGCTCCGTGCCACTCGCCCTCTGTGCCCGCCTCTGTGAGGTTGGCGCTGAATTGGATGCACCCTCCTCAGCGAAGGGCTACAGAGGGGTGCTCATGCTCACCGCGCCGTGCCCTTCCCCTTGTGCTCGACCACCATCTCCTCCACTCTATCATGTCGTGATTGCACTCCACCTAGCTGCTCCAACTAATTCCTCCAATCACTATAAAATTCCCAACTTTTACCTAGGGGTTTATACCGTCAGTCACCTATGAAAACCGTCGGCGATGTTGATTGTCGAGCGTAAACCGTTGACCACCTCCCCTCGGCGATATGTTGTCGGCCATTCAACAGATTGCTGACGGTACCCTCGGCAACCATATAGCTGAGGTTTTCTTCCTGAGGGTTTACGGTCGGGCTTTCAGATCAGAGACCATGCATGGTTTCACCTTACCGACCACATTTTCCGAGCGTGTATCATCGGGTACTTATTGGGTGACGGTATAATCAACCGTCGGCCTTATTCTCACTGAGAGGTTTGTTTAACCGTCAAATTGTGAGAACCTTTGGCTAGTTTATGACCGATGGTTCTAGGACCCTTCGGAAATCGTATTTGCCATATGTTTTTATAGACGGTCATCTATTCGTTACCTCGGATAAATAGTATAGTTGAGAGGTTATTTGGGTTATTTGGAAAAGTAAATGCAACACTCGGTAATTTGAGATTTTCTAAACAAGCGTGCACAAATTTAATTTTTACCCATTATGAATTATTCTTATAAAATTAACTTACTCCAAAGTCACATCGACACAAAATTCAACCAAAGGCATAATTAAAACCAAATTGTTGCAATTATTTATCATCCATCACCATACTAAGACGAGTAATTCATAACATGTCTTGCATGAAAGACTTTAACTAAAACAAGTCTGTAACATTTAATAAAAGATAGATTGAGAGCAAATTCTCCAAACTGCCGTGATAGTCCATCTTCTACATAAGAAAAAACTAAGCTTCATGGTCGCTTTTAGACAATCCATAAATTATTATCTTCATGATCGCTTTCAAACATTCCATAATCCCCATCAGTGTCATCATTATCTTCATGGTTGTTTACAGACATTCCATAATCCCCATGAGTGTCATCGTCATTGCCCTCGTCTTCACCAATCTCATTTCCTCCCTCTTGATCGAAAGCACTCTATAATATGGTTATGTGTTAAACATGAAGTACTAATGTACTAGAGCAAAGTTTTATTCGCTATGATAGGCACATTTTGAAAGAAACTTATTTCCAACCTGATCATGTTGATGTTCAGCCTCATATTGATCAAAAGCACTCTGTACATATGGTTATGTGTTAAACACATGAAGTAGGTATTAATGGCACTAGAGCAAAGTTTTTTATTAGGCTATTCACAGAACATTTTGAAAGAAACTTATTTCCAACCTAATCATGTTGATGGTCAGCCTCATATTGATCTGGAGTAAACCCAACATCTGAACTTGAGGAAGCCTACCATTTTAAAGCAGCATCTATATATTATGCTATGAGTATTTAGAAATAAGACACTGACATCAAAAATGAAACAGAAGTCAAGACAAGCAAACCACTTTTAGTTGCTCTTATATATACTAAAATGCTATTTTTCAAATATAGTTAGTTATTAAAACATGAATGGAAAACTATTACATATTATTGAGGGAGTGAACTAACCAACTCAGGAGAATATTGTTTCATGAGGGTATCATAGTCCAATCTACTTTTTGTAGCCATTGCCTGCAACATTACAAAATCATAGACATGGTGCTTAAGAAAAATCAAGTAAATGCTTGTTTTGGTATCCAATTTATAAAGCGCAAACCATACCCGCACAATACACTCCAAGCCACGGTAAGCAACAAGGTCTTTTTTCAAACGTGAAATCTTCTTTTGTTGATAAATTTCTCTAGCAGAGACACGTGATGGTGGCGATGGCACAGTCCTCTTCCTCGACTTGATTGCAGCCTTATCTTTGTTGCTAATTGCCTCATTAGCAATGGCTAGCCTACCATGTGGCATTCGACCTGTACTGTTGTAAATAACGCTGCCATCTAAGTCAGGCTTCTCAACTTGCCAGTTTGCTCCATATTTTCTTTCCATTCCACTTGAAACACATTCCTTTATCAAAATTAGAAACCATGAATGAATTAGTAAAAATGTACATAATTCTTAAAATTGCAAATGATTTACTTACGTCAAAGGTTTTTCTATATGGTCTTAATAGCTAGAAAAAACACGTGTTTAGTGTCACAAGGCTGCTGCCCCTATACTTCTAGAAACCATCAATTCATCTTAAATGACTAAGATCAGATCATAAATCAATTTTGTCTACTTGGGGAGTTCCAATTGAAAATTTCCAAAACTAGGAGCCCAGTATCATCTATGTCTATGTCCAAGTCCAAACTTCAGCTAGTAATTGATCAACATTACTGATGTTTTGATAGCCATAATTAAGCAGCAGTTTTTAAAAAGTAAAATTGCATATCAGCTTACCCAAGCTTCTTGTGCTCTCTGGCAGCATAGTTGTTTATTTTCTCCTTGTTGCATTCTGTGTGTGTGCTGCCAAGCAGCAGCAAGTCCTTGTTTCCCACCTTTTTTATGTTGCTACGTTACAAAATAATTAGTATATGCAACGATTTTACGTAGGAGCAAGATTTATGGATCGCTAAAAATTAACAACTACCAGGTATTGCTTAGTAGCGACCAAGCCTCAGGACCCGCCGCAATGGTATATGGTATCACCTCCAGCTAACCTGTTTCTTTTCCCGTTTAAAGATTTCTTCCTAAATTCAGGTGTACTCCAGTGCTCACAATGTAAACGCCAACCCTCCTGAGTAACTGAAAAATCTTTTTGTTTAGCAGAAATCAAAGCTTGCACAGTGGGCCAATGGTTACCATCCTCATCAACATCCTCTGCTGGGACATTGCCATTTTTATATGACATATTGGTAGCTCTTTTCTTCTCTTCAAACAGCATCTGTGGCACTTTCTTGCTGAAATTTTCCTCCAAGACTTTATCAGCTTCTGATTTGTCAGTGGGATCACATTTGAAACGATACTGCCAAATCAAGCAAAAATAATATTATTTTTCCACACTGTCTATGAAATTGGACTATCACAAATCTGAAGAAAACTTACCCAAAATTCTTTTAGAACTCTGTCAGCTGGTGATTTTGTTCTTTCATTTGCAGACCACTTATAGTCCTCCCACCTAAGTGCAGGTGTCCTATATGCTGGGAGACCAATAGCACCAGGATAGAACTTCGCAATAGGGCACCTTGCACTGTTGATGGTCTACGAGATGTTGCATAAGGATGCAGTTCAAAATTGCTACAAACAGAAAAGTAAATTACCATATGCACAAGTTCATTCATCCACATATATTAGCACAGTTTTGTAATAAGGCTTTATTGTTAAGCATATATATGCTTGAAGAAGTTAAAATGGAATTAATTTACAACTTACTCGCCAGATGAAACTATTCTAGGACGATCAATCTCCTCCAGTCTGTCACCATACCCAGTCCTTGCACGGGTCTTGGTCTCATCGTCCTGGAAATTGGTTGGCGAAGACCCTCCATTCCCTGCTTGAGCAGCGGAAGCTGATCCAGTTTGCCTTGATGATCCCTCACTTTTGAGGTTGAGGTCTATGTCTTAAGCGCCCGCTCATCCTACAAGTGTGTGAATGGTAATTAGTATAAGTGTATCACCGCGAAGCAGTGTACAGAAAAAGAACAAAAATAAAAAAAAAGCATGCTACTGACCTTCTAGAGTGGAAAAAAAGCTGATTATATAATACAATATAGTACTACAAGATAATTATCATGACACTTAATATAACTTTGCACTGAAGTACTGATTATATAATACCATATATTATTAAAATAAATTATCAGGATGCTTCAAATAAATTTGCACCAAATTAATTAAAGCTACGAAAAACTATAAACTCAATAGTCATCATCATCATATTCTGAATCATTTCCATTCTCCTCATCGTCCTCATCCTCGTCATCGCCATCGTCAACTTGTTCTTCACAATCCTCCTCCCCACCGCTATCATCCAATTCATCATGGATCTCATCACTACCAATGTTATCCGAAGGTTCCTTGTTCCCTTGCTTTTCTAGAATTTCAATTTCAACAGGATCAAGCACATCTTCTGACTCATTGGTTCACTTTATGTGGAGGCCACGAGCCCCGGATACCTCATAAGAAGCATTTGGGCTACTCGGACAGAGGATGAGCCTAACCTTGTAATTAGGGATACAATAGGACTCGGCATACATAACCTTGTATGACAAGGTTATGATATAGTCTTAGTTGGATACGTTGTATTTCTAGAAGGAAATCTCTTGGTCGGAGTCCGACTAGGATTCCTACTTTGTAACTCTGTCCCCCGGTATATAAGGTGATGATGACATCCCTTCCATAGAAATAACTTATCCACAACAAGGACCACTTACTCGAGCTCATACTCGTCAACTTAATCACTAGGTGAATTTATTCCTAGGTTCATATATTATTGAGAATAGTCCGCTACCTAATGCAAATGATTTAATTGTGATTAGGAATCTGGGAAAGGATGAAGGAAAGGGACCAAGTCAAGCAAGAATTTGAGTTAGACTCATTCTAGAATCAGGTTCGAACTGCTGCGATGGTATCAAGTTCAAACAGACATAACTTCCTCATACGGACTCCGTTTGGGATGTTCTTGTACTTCATGAAAAGCTTATGAAGTCTACTTTCCAATGGATCCAACCTCATCTTCAAATTTCACCCGAGCCAGCCGCAATCATCAAAACAATACATATTGGTTCCTGAGTCCGAGTCAAAAAGGTGCTGCGCCATCCCCACTTGGGCCCATGGGCCTTGTAACCCTAGGGCGTGCACGAGAGATGCCCCCCTGGTCGTCTCCCTATTTAGGAGCCATCGCCTCCCTTGCTAGGATTCGGATTTCGTTGAGTTTAGGTTTAGCCATTGTGCAAACTTCTGTTCTTCAGTTGTGTCAAACGACTACCTGTCAAGTCAGCTTCAGAATCCCAACCTTGTTTTCACCATACAATCTATGCTTTATTCATATTCATAATATTAGATTGCCTACGTCCTATTCTTGCTAGTTCTTTGATTGCTTGCAGGGATTGAACTTCGTATTCAGGTTGATTGCACCTTCAGCGATGTCAATAACATTTCGGAGTTGGTTCAGCGATTGCTAAGGCGCAAGCGACGTCGTGCGCTTGTAGTCGGATTGCTAGGGTCATCTCCACCAAAAAATCGATAGTTATCAATCTCATTGAAAGATTGGGCACCTTGTTCCCATCATAAGGGGAGGCAGGGCGCCCCCTGAGGGCAACTCATACAATCTCACCAGAAAAACCTCAAAGGCAATACACCACAACTAGACGTAGGGTATTACCTCATCTCGAGGGCCTGAATCAGTATAAATTGTTTCATGTTCCTTTGCAGTTCATCAATTTTAGGTTTTACAAGTAGCCCCATATTCTTATTGCCAATACAAAACATCGATAGTTGGCGCGCCAGGTAGGGGCATCAGCGAGATCATCTTCGACAAGCCTGATGGATTCGACCACCGGAGTCAACGGCATCAACTTCTTCCGCAGGCAAACAATCACCTTCGGGAGCCTCGACTTCGTCACTGACAAGTTCGGCAACCTCACCCTGTCCGACTCTGATCCGATCCGATCGAGCACGGACCAAGCCGATTCCGCGCCAATCGGCCCACGCAACGCCGCAACAACCCTCGTCGACATGCTGCGGCAATCTTCAACATGCCCAAGTCTTGGGACAACTCTCTCCTTCGGTGTTCGACTCGGACTCGGCCTCAAGCCAGCCGAGATCAGGCTAAGAAAGGAAGAGATCGTCAATCTCCCGTTTGGACTTGGCGACGCCGTGGATATTCTCAATCAACATCTGATGCGGCCAACCCGATCCCATAGAGTTCAACTCGGATACAGCCCAGAGCCGCTCGAGATTGGATTTAGGGAGGTCGAAGTTGTCATTACACCCATCAACTACTTTGATTCCGACTCTAAGTCGGACAACAGTTCAGACAGTAGTTCTGCAAGCTTCTCCCCACCCCGCGTAGTCTTCATGGCGTCCAAGGGCTCAACTCCCACTTAGGAGGCACACCGACTACGCGAGCAACAAGAGGTGGAGGCACGCCGACTGCGAGAACAACAAGAGGAAGAAGCAAGACACCTGCACGCCGAGCGCGACGCACACAATGATGATCTGCGCAGGACTGGGTGGATTGCTCAGCAGAAAATCCTCCAAACCCGAGTCGGCGACCACGACGTTTTCATAACCCCTTAACAGAATGTTGTGGCCGCTGCAACTCTACTGGATACGCTCCAGTTTGGGCCTAATCACCAGGCCACCCCGACCATAGCAAGGATAAAAGTCATGATCACCATTGCTGCATGTCAGCAGCACCAACAGTCAGGCAATACCCTCATACCGACCAACCGGTTGGCTTCCCCAACGGCGGTCTCGTCCGCCTCGACACGACGCCTAGCAGCCGGCTCCAATCAGTCACACACGGAGTCACGACAGACGTCACTCGGCAACCAGAACAACAATCGGTGTCGTCGACATCAAAATGACTGTCGGGATAACCAGGACCTCCGAGGCTGATTACGATGTGACCTCCGGCAAGACATTAATGCATGGTGCCAAGAATGCGAGGACGACGAGTGTCACCGACTAGAAGACGAGAATGAGCGCTTCGGCCTCCACCACGAGTGGTTTCACCGCCGTAGTCAGAGTCGGAGTCCTCATGCAGATGAAGGAGTACCAGCCTTCACCCAGGAGCTACAACAGGTCGATTGGCCGTTAGGCTTCAAACCAACTGGAATTGAAAAATACGATGGAAAGACCAACCCCAAGTCCTAGCTCAAGTTTACATCCTGGCGATCTGAGCTGCTGGAGGAGATCACAAAGCCATGGCTAGTTACATCCCAGTCGCTCTAGCCGACTCGGCGAGGACATGGCTAACAGGACTCCCAAAGAGGTCAATCCGCTCCTAGGGAGAACTCCAGGAACGCTTTACCGCCAACTTCCAGAGAACTTACGAGAGGCCATCTTCTGAGCACGATCTCTATCAATTGCACCAAAGGAAGAACGAATCTCTTCGCGAGTTCATCAAGAGGTTTTTTTTGAGAAGCGGAATTCGATCCCAATGATCAAGGACGAGGTCGTCATCACCGCCTTCCGCAAGGGGGTCAAAGATGCCCCGTTCATTGCCAAGTTCACTCAGAAACCTCCCGCTTCTGTCATGGCTCTTTTTGATATGGTGAACAAGTATGCCGACTTGGCCGACGCGATCGCTCAGGCTCTCGACGAAAAAAAGAGCCCTAGCAGAAGGACAAGAAAGACAACGATGAGCCAACACAGAACAAGTCCAGCAACCGCAAACGGAAGTTGGATAACGTGGTGGCTACCGTGGAGCGTACTCGGCCGCAGCCCCCGAGGAATAACGAATACCAAAAAGTGATGAACGGGCCATGCCCCTTTCATCCAAAGGGCAAGCACGCGGCTAAGGACTGCTTCATGCTCAAGAAGTTTTCTTCCAAGCAGGCTTCAACATCTGGCGCCGATAAAGACAAGAACAAGCTAGATTTGGGCGAAGCCGGCAATTACCAAGACCCCTAGGCTGAGCTCAACCACATTTTCGAAGGGCCGACTACGTACGAGTCCAAGAGGAAGAAGAAGCTAGCAGCACGCGAAGTCAACTTGGTCTCTGCAGTAAACGCCCCTCAATACTTGCGCTGGTCAGAAACGCCAATCACGTTCGACCGCACAGATCATCCCGATCGGGTTACTCATCCAAGACGCTATCCATTCGTCCTGGACCCAGTCATTAGGAGCATCAAACTGAAGATGGTTCTCATTGATGGAGGCAGTGCTCTCAACATTCAGTTCGCCAAGACATTAGACGAGATGAAGATTCCTCGTTCAGAGCTACGGCTGAGTACAGCACCCTTCCAAGGGGTAATCCCCGGCCTGTCTTCTACTTCACTCGGATAGATAACTCTGCCAGTTACTTTTGGCACGCGGGATAACTTCTGCACTGAGAATATCTATTTCGAGGTTGCTGACTTCGAGACCACGTACCACGTGATACTAGGACGGCTGGCACTAGCCAAATTTATGGCAGTGCTGCATTACACCTACATGATGCTCAAGATGCCATGACCAGCCGGAGTCAAGCAAGCCTTCACTTGTGACAAGGAGAGCTGCAAGCTGGCTCAATGTCATGAAGCGGCAGTCGGGCGCAATAGTATCTGGCAAGCCGCTACAATTGCAAGTGAGGACGATCAAGTTCCGGCAAGAAAAGCAGCCAAGTCGGCAATTTCGGCGGACTCCGACACGAAGAAGACCCCCTAGACCCTTCCGACTCCGCCAAAACTAGTCTTGTCGGGATCGGACTCGACCCCAAATAGGAAGATGCGCTCGTCACCTTCCTCTAGGCGAACATGGATATCTTTGCTTGGAAACCTTCCGACATGCCTGGTGTACCAAGGGAGGTGATCAAGCATTCCCTCAACGTCAAGCCAGACGCCAAGCCAGTCAAACAACGGCTACGGCGCTTCACACAAGACCGTAAAGATGCTATTTGGGAGGAGATAACCAAGCTCCTTGCAGCCGGGTTTATCAAAGAGGTTTACCACCCGGATTGGCAGGCAAACCTAGTCTTGGTCCGGAAGAAGAACGGTAAATGATGCATGTGCGTTGACTACACCGACTTAAATAAAGCATGCCCCAAAGATCCATTTGGTCTATCCAGAATAGATCAGGTGGTGGATTCAACTGCGGGGTGCGAACTTCTCAGCTTCCTCGACTGTTACTCGGGATATCATCAAATCAGCTTGAAAGAGGAGGACTGCCTGAAGACTTCTTTCATCACACCGTTTGGAGCATACTTCTATATCACTATGCCATTCGGGTTGAAAAACACTGGGGCAACGTACCAACGAGCAATCCAGCGGTGTTTACACACTCAACTTGGGCGCAATGTGGAAGCATATGTCGATGACGTGGTGATCAAGACCAAGTCCAAAGAAGACCTCATCGCCGACTTGGAAGAAACCTTCCAAAGCTTTTGAAGATTCAAGATGAAGTTGAATCCGGAAAAGTGCGCTTTCGGTGTACCGTCCGGCAAGCTACTCGGCTTCATCGTATCGCATCAAGGCATTGAGGCCAATCCAGAGAAAATCAACGTCATCATGAACATGGTAGCCCTAACCAGCCATAAGGACGTCTAGAAGCTAACAGGCTGCATGGCGGCACTTAGCTGATTCATCTCCCGACTTGGCGAACGGGGCATGCCTTTTTTAAATTATTGAAGAAAACGGACAATTTTCAATGGACACCCGAAGCTCAGCAAGCCTTTGAAGACTTCAAAAGATTTCTCATATCACCACTAGTGTTGGTATCACCCATGCCCCAAGAGCCATTAATGTTATACTTAGCGGCAACGACTCAGGTAGTCAGCATGGTGCTGGTAATCGAGCGATCGGAGCCAGGTCATATACAGAAAATTCAATGGCCCGTCTACTTCGTTAGCGAGGTCCTAGCCGACTCCAAGATGAGATATCCTCAAGTTTAGATGTTGTTATATGGCCTACTCATCACTGTCTAGAAGTTGGTGCACTATTTTTAGTCGCATCAAGTCACCGTTGTCACATCGTATCCACTCGGGGACATCCTACACAACTACAAGGCCATTGGCCATATCGCTAAATGGGTGCTCGAGTTGATGGCGTTTGACATCATTTTTCAGCCACGGATAGCAATCAAATATCAAGCTCTAGCCAACTTCGTGGGCAAGTGGACAGAACTCCAGACGACTACAATAACGAACAAGCTAGAGTACCTGACAATGTACTTTGACGGTTCTCTATGGATCGGCAGCGCTAGGGCTGGCGTCATACTGACGTCACCCACCGGCGAAAAACTCAAGTATGTTCTCCAGATTCACTTTTTGGCTTCCCACAATGTTGCCAAGTACGAGGCACTCATCCACGGGCTCCACATTGCCATATCATTCGGCATTCGTCGACTGGTCGTGCGTGGGGATTTTCAACTCGTGGTCAACCAAGTCATGAAAGACTAGACATGTCTCGACGATAACATGGCGGCATACTGTCAAGAGGTCCGAAAGCTAGAAAACAAGTTCGATGGGCTGGAGATAACTCATGTATTATGACAATACAATGAAGCAGTAGACGAGTTGGCCAACATGGGATCCAAATGAGAAGTGGCCCCAACTGGGATTTTTGTCGAGCAACTACTAGATCCATCAGTCACGAAGAAACCAACGTTTGAACAGTCGGGGGCTAAACCTACCCTGGCAACAAACAAAGTGCTAGTCATCTCTTAAGATTGGTGGACTCCAGTTGTCAAATTCCTCTTGGACGACGAACTCCCAGAAGATCGCAGCGAAGCTGAGCGGATTAAACGCTAAAGCAAATGTTTCCTTATAGTCGGCAAGGACCTATACCGTCGAAGTGCATCCGGAGTCCTCATGCGCTGCGTCATACCCGAGGAGGGCAGGCAGATTCTGCAATTGATCCACTCGGGTATTTGTGGCAACCATTTTGCATCTAGGACGTTAGTCGGAAAGGCTTATAGATAGGGTTTCTTCTGGCCGACTGCGGTAACAGATGCTAAACACCTAATCCGCACATGCGAGGCATGCCAATTCTATGCAAGGGAAACATATTTTCCAGCCCAAGAACTTCAAACAATTCCAATCTCTTGGCCCTTTACAGTTTGGGGGCTTGACATGGTTGGGCCGTTCAAAAAAGCGCCAGGAGGGTTCACACACTTGTTTGTCATAGTGGATAAATTCACAAAGTCGATTGAGGCAAAACCCATTTCTACCATAACAGCTGCACTAGCAAAGGACTTCATCATGAGTATTTTATACCGATTCGGGGTTCCTAACCGCATCATAATGGACAACGATACTCAGTTCACGGGCAGCATATTTCAAGATTTCTGTGACAATTTTGGCATCAAGATTTGTTATGCTTCTGTGGCACACCCACAAAGTAATGGGCAGGTCGAGCGTGCTAATGGCATGGTCTTACAAGGTATCAAGGCTAGGGTGTTCAACCGATTATAACCATATGCTGGGCGCTGGGTACACGAACTCCCATCCGTTCTCTGGTCTTTACGAACCATGGTTAATCGGGCAACAGGGCAATCCCCTTACTTCCTAGTCTATAGTGCTGAGGCTATGTTACCAATCGAGTTGGAGTTCGGCTCTCCGTGAGTTCGGACCCACTCAGATGACAAATCAAACGAAGCTCGATTGGTCGAACTCGATCAGTTGGAAGAAGCGAGGGACATCGCAACTCTCCAGTCGGCAAGGTATCTTCAAGGCCTACGTCGTTATCACAGCCGAAATGTTCGTGGCCGCGCTTTTTTGGTGGGAGATCTCATCTTGTGAAAAATACAAACAACCAAAGACAGGCATAAACTATCCCCTTTGTGGGAAGGGCTGTTCATTGTTGCTGAGGTGACACGTCCGGGCACCTACCGACTGAAGACTGAAGACGGTGCCCTCGTTAGAAACTCATGGAATATAGAATAGATACGTCCTTTCTATACCTGAGTCTTGTATTTTCTCTATACATAAAAAGTTTTTTCTCTAACTCACTACATCGCTTGTTCCAACCGAGTAGTGAGTCGAGGGCTGCATGTATTATGTGCCTTGTTAATAAAATCTGAGCTTGTTTTATCTAAGTCATGAAGATCTACAATGACTTTGTTAAGTTTGCCCGAGTATAGTTTTTGGAAGCGAACGGTTTTTTCTTAAGTTCCTATCGATCTACTCGGTGCAGACTACATAGTCGGGTAAAGTTAATGATGACTAAGAAAAAGCAAGTACTCGGCAGCATTGTACAGATATTTGCAAGTGTCTTTACAAAAGTTAAATACATCGACTGTATAATTGTTTGTTCTTACATACCTAGGTCCTTGGCTATGGCCTTCGTAGTCGGCCTCGCCTAGCTAATCAACTCCAGTGCTTCTTCGGGAGTTGTCTCTTTGGCAAAACCCTCACCGATGGCCTCGATATCTACCCTAGGGTAGATTGATTTCGTCATGGCAAGGGTTTGGGCAACGCCGACCACGACACGCTCATCCGAGTACTTCTTCAAGATACTCAGGGCTTTGCTAAGGCATGCCTACACCTAGGAGACAGTACTGGAGCTGGTACTAGGATGGTGAGGTTCCATAATGTCAAGGAGTCCTTTCACAGATTCGGCAAGAATTTACTGTGACTCCTTGACAGTCTTAATCTCCTCTACAAAGGTGTTAAACTGGATCTGGGCATTGGCTTTTGAAGCTGTTTAGATACATTAACAGGTACAGTTGTTAGCCAAAACATGCAGTCGGAGCAACAAGAAAGCAAATTAAGGTTATTGTCAGGTAGTAGACTTACTAGCATGGTCAGCCTCCACCTTGGCTTTGGCCTTCTCCAATTCGGCTTTGACCTTCTCTACATCCTTCAGCTTGTTCTCTTGTTGTTTTTTCTCCTTTGCCTGGGCCTTTAACTCGGCTTTGAGGGCTGCAAATCAGAACAGTCAAGAACTCGAGATTGCAGTCCAAACTCAACAAGGCAGTCGGGAATCAACAAAGCTAGAGAGATATACTCGGGATTTACTCGGGAAGATAATGTAGAAGACTTACTTCTGATCTTTTCGACTAGAGCCCACTTCTCATTCCTGAGCGTGTCAACTGCTCCCCTCAGCCATGTTTCCTTCTCCTGACAAGTCAGCTCCAGGTCGTCCTTGGTAATTTGGAGCTAGCTCAGTTGTTGGAGATGGGGGGCGAGCTGGGTCAAGACCTTGTTCATTTTCTCTGAACGATCGACAATCCTCTGCTCAGGGCAAAACAGAGTCAATAGACAGAGTACCAGATCAAATGGGAACTGTCCAGAACTCAACGCGACAAGATTTGCTACATACCTAGACTCCCCTAGACGCGGCAATTGCAGCACGTAGAAGGACTTCGTGCTCCCGTGATGCTGCATGTTCGTCGTGCTCAAAGCTCTCCACGACTTCCTCGGGGGTGACCCAATGAAACATTCTCGGGAAGTTGTGCGGAGGGGCTTCAAGCCTGGTGAGGTCCACTTCATCAGAAGACGACGAAGAAATTGTTGGAGATGAGGTCCTGGTTCCAAACTCGACAACTATAGAGGCTTCAGTGACTTGTTCAGGAGCTGGAGCAATGACTTCAGCACTTGCCCCTTGGTCGGCTGGCGCTAGTGGTCCTGCTGTCGGGACTGCTTCAGCTTCTACCGCTAGAGTAGCCTCTGGCTCAGCAAATGAACTTGTTAGTGTTGGCTCGGCTGGAATCGGCTTGGAGACAGGAGCAGCTGGCATAGTCCCCTTGGGATCTATGTCAACTCGTTTCCTGCACAATATGACAAATATCAAGGCACTATCACTTCATTCAAGATTCTTGGAAGATTGAAGATTGCTTACCTCTTGGAAGTCTTAAACTTCCACGAGGGGGCTCCAGAAGATATCAACGGTGGAGAGCAGCTATCGGGCCAGTCGGCGTGGCAGTCGGTGGTAGCGATTTGCCTCCAGTTGACTCTGCTTCTGGCGCAGCTGACTGGGGTGTCGAGGTACTCGGCGGCGCTGGCCTTGGCCTCGATGTTGCTGGCCTCGGACTTGGAGAAGATGGTCTCGTGCTTGGCGGCCTAGGGGCTAAACTGGCAGGGTCTTTGATCTTCAGGCTCCCCGGTGCTGCACTTGACTTGCTTGTTCTTTTCTTGCCTGGATCATCCATGGATTTCTTCCCGGGTCTCTTGGAGCTGGGCTGGATAGCAGAAGGGCTGGTCGGCCTCTTCTTCGTTTTGGTGGCCGATAGGGTTTGGGAGTCATCATCAAACTCCTCACAGTCCTGCAAATGTTTCAGTAATACACATCATACATTGCAAAGCAATCCAAGACAGATATCCACAGATATTCATCACAAAAGGATAGCAATTCAACATCAGTTCTTCAGGATTACATGTGGCCAATGCCTTTTCTGGCTATAGGCCGCTGTGGCATGCTCTGTGTCTTTCGTCTCCACTACCCCGTTGACGAAAAAACCAAGCAAGGTATCGGTCACCTTGTTCTTATCGGTTAAGTCCGGGTATTATCGGCTAGGATCATTTTTGCCCTGATAATCCCAAACGAAGTGGCTTCTTGGCTTCAACAGCCTGGTGCGGCGGTTCAAGAAACATCTTGCTACCCAGGGACCAGTCAACCTCGAGATCTTCAGCACATCTATCTTCTCCATCAACTGGTATACTTGGCTCATCTCTTCATAGCTTGGCACAGAAGACCAGCTGGGCAGAACCACCGATGGAGAACCAATGAAAGGGGGTAGAGAAGGTTCGAGATTGGAACAGTAGAACCATTCTCTATGCCAGCTCTTAAGGGAGGTTTTCAAGGGAACATGGAGATAGATTTTTTTCATTTTGTTCCTGAGTTGGAGACCGGCTCTCCCAATCACTTGGACTTTATTTTTAGATGGCTGAGCCTTAATATGGAGCAAATATCGGAAGAGATTAAAATGGGGCTTCACCCCCATAAAAGCTTCGCACAATGTGACGAAGATGGAGATTTGCAGAATGGAGTTGGGGTTTAGCTTCACCAACTCTAATTAATAGAAGGACAGAAGTTGGCAAAAGAAATCCGAAGAGGGAAGGGCAACACCACGATGAAAGAAAGAGGTGAAGGTGACAGTTTCACCGGATCGGGGCACCGGCATAGATTCCCCTTTGGCGATGCACCAATGGATGACTTCTTGTCGCTGCAGCATCAGTTGTTTCTCCAAGTACTTCAACTTCATCGAACCGCAGTCCGAAACCGGCCAGGCTTCCGCAGACATCTTCGGGATCTCGAGTGAAGCTCTCGGCATTGCTGGGAATGAGAAGATTTGGGGGTAATGCTATTGAGGGCTGGGGATGGATGCGGCAGAGCGGAATCACGTGAGTTTCTAGCGGGAGACGCTGGCTATGGCAAACCCTAACGAAGCAAAGGGCGAAATTTCAGCGTGGAAGCTGGAAGACGAAACGATTGGCGGATTGGAGAAGATGAGGGAATATTTTCTCTTTCTCCTCGCTTTTATAGAGCCTGTGCTGATAAGTGGGCTTGGGCTGGCTGATTCGGTACTGGGCCACAAGATATGAGTTGCTAAATAGCATGCTCTATTGGGCCACTCGCTGGTTGTGTTAAAATCACAGTGCAGATGCTATTTACAGAAACCGATTAAATAATCAGATATGCTTCATGAAAGCCTAATCGCTGGATACATGTGTTCAGGTATCTGCATTATTTACCAGGTATTGAGGATACATCCTTATAAGGATCGACAACTGGTCTCCACTAAAATTGGGGATGCAGGTATCTCTCTAGTATACTTGACCACATATTGGGTTAAAATCCATAAAGTGGTACTTGGCTTACATGCTTAGCCACTAATTTCCATGAGCAAAAATTATTCTAGTTGACATGATGCTGAAGAGTCTACATATCGTGTAGTATACTACTCGGGAAAGACTAAAAAGTTAAAGATCTTTGACTTTATGTTTAATTGTTACACAATTAAGAACAAAGTCGGGGGCTACACCTATTTGGCTACACCTAATAGGTATGTCTATTCGGCGCACACTATTTATATTTTTCCATAAAGCCCTTCATAGCCTCATTGCCAGCTGACGTGAAACAGGACTCGGGAGAAGAAGCACTCGGACAAAGAGTACGCGGGAGCAATGCACTCAGGAATTCTTCCCCGTGGAGGATGAGCACTTGGCATTAGCTGTGACTCAACTATGAAGGCCTCAGGGGCTGCTGTGGAGGCCATAGGCCCCAGGTACCTCATGAGAAACATTTGGGCCACTCAGATAGAGGATGAGCCTAACCTTGTAATTAGGGATACAATAGGACTCGGCATACATAACTTTGTATGACAAGGTTAGGATATAGTCCTAGTTGGACATGTTGTATTCCTAGAAGGAAATCCCTTGGTCGGAGTCTGACTGGGATTCCTACTCTGTAACTCTGTTCCCCGGTATATGTTAGTGATATGCCCTAGAGGCAACATGGAGATGTTATATATATCACATGCTATGTTTATAATATATTGATTTGTTCCTTAAAATAGACATTATCATTATTGATCAATGAGTACGTGACTTATTCATGAGACTCTTAATGTTAAATGTTGCTATTTCTAAATGATCCCTGATCATATATCATATGAGGAACAAATATGATTCTAACATCAGCATATGTATTGATTGATGATCATGTCTCATGGATCATGGTATGAAGATACCAAATCGATAATATGGACATATGTTGGATAGATGCTCCATGAGATACTGTAGAGATTTCATGTGTCATCAGTTAGTCTTAAGTAGTGTTTATGTAGAGTCCTTAGACTTGAGATCATCATGGTTCCCAATATATATAGTAGCTTATTTTGGGACTACTAAACACTACTCCGTAACTGGGTAGTCATAAAAGTAGTCTTTGGGTTTGCTATGAAACATGCAGTGGGATGTGAATGATCAAGATAGAATTTGCCCCTCCTTACAAGAGAGATATCTCTAGGCCCCTCGATGTAATGGATTATGGAAGTGTATGGCCATGCTAGGGTGATTGAGGTGTCAATCACAAGTTTGTAATCCATCACAGGATCGAGAGAGTGATTGAGCTATTAAGAGGATGACACAAGTCTCGCCTTAAGCTCAATCGATATCGTGAGGCAAAGGGATTTGTACATGAGGACATTATATGTTCAGCCGATATGATCTTTACATATATTTTGGGGCTAATATACCTTGCTAGAGGCCGCTATTAATAGGGTGACCAGAAAGGCGTTTCCGGGTCGCGACAAAATATACGTGAATCTACAGGGTTGCACGCTTAATGGGTTGGAACACTTATTTGAATGTGATTCGAATATAGGCTCGATTCGGATAGAGATCCGAGTAGACTCTTATTGGGTCTTGGTCCACGAGGCCCAAGTGAGGAGGTCTATATATAGGGAGGTGAGGGGCCGAGGAGATTCATATTTTCGGTTGACCTCGAGCCAAACCCTAGCCGCCACCTCTTGAGCCAAACCCTAGCCGCTCACGAGTGCTAGTACACTCGCAGTCGGTGTTCTAGCCCCGGACGTGTGGATACCGGTGGAGGCATTGCTCATTGCGGCATTGATCGGCATCGACGCTGATTAGATCTGCTCGTGGTGTGGTGGATTGCGGTCTGTTTGCGGAGATCAACTACTTCCACTACTACCTCGACGCGCGCGTGGTTGGACCAGCTTCTCCAACCCTTCTTCCGCTACACTGCACATTTAGTGGTAACTATTCATGATCCCTCTCTTGCATGATATCCTGGTGTGCGCGGTAGAGAAGTTTTGTTTTCTGCTATCGTAGCCTATGTGTACTCCTTCAGTATATAAGGGGAGGCAAGGCGCCCCCTGAGGGCAACTCATACAATCTCACCAGAGAAACCTCAAAGGCAATACACCACAACTGGACGTAGGGTATTAACTCATCTCGAGGGCCTGAACCAGTATAAATTGTTTCATGTTCCTTTGTAGTCCATCAAGTTTAGGTCTCATGAGTAGCCTGATATTCTTATTGCCGATACAAAACATCGACGCTTTATAATCTCATCAAATAAGTTTCCTGAATCTATGACAAAATCTCCTGGCAAATCCTCTTCTTGGTAACAGACATCTTCGCTTGATGATGCGCATTCATTTTCTTCACTTGGGATGACTAAGCTTCTAATTGGTCGTTTCTTGTATACAGTGGCGGTTCTAGAGGGTGGTCCGGGTGGGCCTTGGACCACCCTAGAATTTGGCCCAGAAGTACCCCACCCCCAAAAAATCAGCCCACTAACTCAACAGCCCAATACTGTAGCCTTGGAAGGAAGGGAAGCAGTAGAGAAGCACAAACCAGATCGGGAGGCAGCCGCGCCGCCGCCCGTGCCTGCCTGTCACCGCGCCGCGCCGCCCATGCCCGCCTGTCGCCGCGCCACCTGTGCCCGCCGGCCGCCGCCGTCCCGACTCCCACCCGTCACCGCCGCCTCCCGACGTGGCCCTCCCGATTCGGCCGCCTCTAGATCCCCTCGGGCGGCTGCCTCCATCTCTCTCTGTTACCTGTACAGCTATACTGCAGTACATATATATATAAATATAAACAGAGAGCTATACTGCAGCACATATATATATATATATATATATATATATATATATATATATATATATATATATATATATATATATATATATATATATATATATATATATATATATATATATATATATATATATATATATAAATATATATAAACAGAGAGAATGAGAGAGCAGGAATAAAGTAGGTACGGAGCTTTTGATCGGTCGTCAATTATTGGCAAAATTAACTTCCTGTCTTTGGTGAAATTGTAGTGCGAATTTGTTTCTTTGTCTCTTTAATTTGTGGTGCAAATTGTAGTGAGATATGAAAGGAAATGGAGATATTGCATCACTCTTTCGGAAACATGAAGCAAAGGCAAAGAAGAGGGCATTCTCTTCAGATCCTGTTAAAGAAGAAGCTCAAATTGAAGAAGAGTTAGTTCAAAGGCCACCTGTAACTGAAGTTGTTGAATCAACAAATCAAGAACAAGAAGCACCTCCAATGTATGATGTTAATCACCTTCAATTTGATCCAGGATTAAGGCCCCTAATTGGAAGCTATGATGTCAATGAACAAGATGTTGTTCGGCATGCATATATTCTGAAAGGTTCAAACCAACCTTATTCACATGATTTCCCAATCAGGGAAATATATGGTAAGAAGTGCCATTTCAATTTTGTTTGGTTTCACAAGTACCATTGGCTTGAATATAGTGTTGCAAAGGATGTTGGGTTTTGCATGATATGTTTTTTATTTGGTAGCGAAAGTAGTAATTTTGTTAAGAATGCTTCTTATATTGAGTTTCTTATGTTATAGAAGTTTGGCATATCAAGAAGGACCACCCAACAAAAAATTCCTGGAGCCGCCACTGCTTGTATACAACCCACCAATCACGCAAGTCTCGCCTTGGGGAAGGAGATTGCAAATAACATACTTGTGTTGCTTGATGAGCCATTGCAAATGGTTCAAAGTGTGTTAATTTTGAGGTAGACTTTATTTCTACCATTCCTAAAGTTAGTTCAGACCGTTTGCCCCGAATGGGGTCAAACCAACGGCATTGGAGAAGCACTATTTCAATCTTCTGGCCAGCATCAAATGTCAATTTTATAATATCTTCGATGACACCATAGTAGTCAAGTTGCTGGTCATCAGAGGTGAATGAGGACAAACAAACCCCTGTGTTTACTGTGGTCAACTTTCTACGAGATTTCTCATATTTCTCTGACCTAAAACGATAGCCATTAACATCATAGGAATTGTATGACAAGACCCTAGGTCTGCATCCAGTAGCTAAATTCCACAAATCATCATCTGCACTTGGATCATTTTGACACTACAGTAAGTAAAGAATTTACAAGTTAAAAAATATTTAGAACATAGAGTGCAAAGGTTATAGGTAAGAAAATATTAGGATATATATAGAGTTTTTACTGCATTCTTAAACCATTCAACAAATTCCTCTCTCATCAATTAATCAAGCCCCTTGACTGAAAGATTATTATGCATTGCATGCTTCTCTTGAGAAAACTTTCTACAAATAAGATATGATTAGAAAATTTGTATGTAACAAACTACATAATGAAATTTGCATCACATACTCTTGAAACCTGTCGACCATAGAGCAATTAGTCAGGACGTATAACATTTCAGCATTCAACTCTTGCGGAGTAAGGTCTCAAGGCACACCTCTACAATGAAGCATGCCCTGTTCCTGGAACACATCTAAGGTGCAACCATCAGTTTGCACCACTGTACCACCATTGTTGTATCTATTAGGCTTGTTCCAGGTTGTTCTAATGTCTTTGTTAAAATATATAGACATAAAATTTGTTGTCTCTTCTACAATATATGCCTCCACGATTGAGCCCTGTACTCTTGCCTTATTATGCACTTTAAGATGAAGTTTGTGCATACACCTATAAAATATATTAGAAAATGTTCAATTTAAATGATATTTCAAAAATTGTATCTAAGTTAGTTAAAGCTACAATACCTCTCAAAGAGGTACATCCAACGAAATTGTACAGGACCGCCGACCCTTGCCTCATATGGAAGATGCAGAATCAGATGTTGCATTGGATTAAAGAAACCTGGTGGAAACATTTTCTCAAGCTTGCATAATAGAACTACAATTTCCTTTTCAAGTCTACGATTTGTTCTTTATCAATTTCTTTGGCACAAAACTGTCTATAGAAAAAACTTAGTTCAGACAAATCCTTCCATTCTTTTTCAGGAATGAACCCCCTCAATGCAGCTGGTAGCAGACGCTCTATAAATATGAGAAAATCATGGCTTTTCAACCCAATAAATTTGCGTTGAGTCAAGTTCACAGATTTCTTTAAGTTAGCTGCAAACCGATCAGGAAATTTCAAGTCCTTAAACCACTTCACGATGGTCAATTTATCCTCCTTTGTAACACAATATTTTGCCCTAGGCTTTTGCCACCTACCATTGGTGCTTTTAGTCATATTTAGAGTTGGTCGATCACAAATATCAGCCATGTCAAGTCGTGCTTTCACATTACCCTTAGTTTTATCTTGAATATCTAGGCAAGTGCTCAACAATGCCTCTGCAACATTTTTCTCATTATGCATGACATCAATGTTATGACGAAGCAATAATTTCTTGAAGTATGGTAATTTCCATAAACCACTTATTCCTGTCCAATTGTGCATCTCCCCGAACCCTTCAAGGGTATGCTTACCAGTTCTATCAGGAACAAGGCTCATGAGTTGTGTGTATATGTCATCTCCAGTTAACCGCTCCGGGGGAGGATCTAACACTTATGTTTTCTTTCGAAAACATTTTAAGCTCCTACGAAATTCATGATTACCTGGGAGAAACCTCCTGTGGCAATCAAACCAACAAGCTTTATGCCCATGCTTCAACTGAAAGGCCTTTGTACCACGCCCACATATAGGACAAGCAAGTTTCCCATGGGTGCTCCAACATCCTAGTAAGCCATAAGCTGGAAAGTCATGAATAGTCCACAGTCACTAATATATCCCGTCGGCCACTTATAACCATTTTTGAGCATTATATTAAAACCCACGGTTACTAATATACCCCGTCGGCCACTGATAATCATTTCTGACAGGTATATTAAAACCCTCGGTTACTTATGTGCCCCATCAGCCACTTATAACCATTTCCGAGTGGTCTCTTAAAACCCTCGGTTACTTAAATATCCCATCGGCCACATGTTAAATAGCCGAGCATTCTCTTTACAACTTTCAGTAAAATATAAAACGGCCAGCCACCTATATCTTTTAGACCATTTGTAGGATTTTTGCTTGGACGCTAGGGAAATCTTAGGATTCTAGTAGTGAATCATCAAAACCCTCTCTTGTTTTTACTTTTATTTCTCATATCGCTTCTATAATGTAGTAACTTGAACATACATGCTCAATCCTAACCATACGATCATGAAATCCAATGGATAGATCCGTTTCACGATCCTCCCGGTGAACTCATGGCTGCTCCCTAATCCCGCGTCCATCGCGCGCCTCCTCAATCCCCTCCATGTCTCCACCTGCCATCGCGCCTCCATAGTCTCAGTGATCACCCCTTCCCACAAACACCACTTTGTGCCACTCGCCCTCTGTGCCCTCTCCTTGGCGCTCGCCCTCCTCCTCGTGCTTGCCCACCGTGCCTCCCCCTTGCACTCGACCGCTGCCTCCTCCACTCCATCACGCCGCGACTACACTCCGCCCAGCCGCCCCAACTAATTCCTCCAATCATCGAAACCTACTCTGGATCCATGCGCACACAGCCCCAATCACCACCACCTTGCCCTCTCTACCCCACTCACATCTGCCTCACCATCACGTCAACCACGCACACTACCACGCCTCTGCTAGTCCGTGAAGGTGATCGTGCATATTTCTTAGAACAATATGCATCCATTAATAGGGATAAGATGCAACAATGTGTGGAGGCCATGGGCCCCGGGTACCTCATGACAAGCATATGGGCCACTCAGATAGAGGATGGGTCTAGCCTTATAATTAGAGATATGATGGAACTCGGCAGACTTAGTCTTGTACGACAAGAAAAATACAGTCCTAGTCGGGTACGTTATATCTCTAGAAGGAGATCCCTTGGTTGTAGTCCGACTGGGACTACTACTTTGTAATCCTGTCCCCCAGTATATAAGGAGAGGCAGGGGTGCCCCCTGAGGGCAGGTTCATCAGAATTACCATCATACATCCTCAAAGAAAATACACCACAACTGGACGTAGGGTATTACCTCACCTCAAGGGCCTGAACCAGTATAAACTCTTTGTGTTTCTTTGCAGTCCACCGAGTTTCGATCCGACGAATAGCCCTATATTCATATTGCTAATGTAAAACATCGACACAATGTGTAGGTGCTTCAATCTTGAAAAGAGAATTTAGCAAATTTTCCTGGGAGGTGACAGTGTGAATGCACTGTGGCATCCACGTTTGGGCTTCAATAATTAAGAGAAAGTCAAGCAGAAGGTGTCCCCCTGATCTCAATGTATGTGGTAGGTATTTCTTTACGTCTGTATTGGAAAACTGACATCTAATTTATTTTTCCCAACTATGTTGATATCTCAATTGATGGATGTTCTTCTTGTGAATGCAGTGTGACTATTGTGTAGGAGCGCATTGCAAAAGATAGTCCTTGTGGCTAAATTTGATATTTTGCACCTTGCCTCAAATATATTGATATATGAGCTGAATCAAGTTAAAGCTCAATTAATGTTGATATTAAATCAGCGTATTCTATTCATGAATGTTGAAACTAACTTCGACTTACCAAGTTTCTTGGCTCTGGTTATCGCTGATTTTAATTACAGTCAGTTTGAACTACAAAAGGTTGTAATTTATTTTATAATGTATATTGTGTGTGCCCTTGTTTTGTTAATGACAAGTATGCACTGTTTGTTACTTTTATTTGATTTTAGGTGCATCCGCTCTGTTATTCAAAAGGATGAAACTAAGTAAGTCACGTGATACATTGAGTGCTAAGAAAATCATTGCTAGCGGTGCTTCTTTTTGGTAGCTACATTGTTTTGAGTACAATCATTTTTTTCAGGACTGCAATAGTTCTTTTCAGTGAGAACTTTCCAGAATCATAATTTAGCGATCAGTTCTTTTTACCACCATTGTCTGATAGTTATTTACATTCAAAGTTAAACCATTTGTATCAACTTGTTGGTGGCCAAATTGGCACAAGGCCAATCTGGCTGGGAAAACTGGCCTGACCTGTTTTCCAAACCGTCCTGGCCGGTTTAGCCAAACCGGTCTGGCCTGTTTGGACCTAGTCCGAGTAAAATCAAGGAATCCATGTAGATCACGACTTGTAATTGGAATTCCTTGCAGGGGCAAGACCTCCCCACCCTATAAATATAAAGGGCCACGGCCGATTGAGTATCTATCCAATCGATCAATCAAAATACCTTTACTTTTTATTTCCTCTAAACCCTAGCCTTTCCAACCCCCCTTTGCTTCTCCTTCTTCGTCTCCACGGCGATTTGGGACGTTCTGAGTGGCCTGCCGATCTCAGAACAACCCTAGGCACATCATCCCTGACGGGGTCCCTCCCGGGGTGGTGGTTCTAGGTTTTCACGGCTAGCTTCAGGAAACCAGCCTGGCTGGTTTGCACAGGGGCTTCCCGCGAGGTGATTTCGACGACTGCACATTCTAGCGCAACTCGGTGTGTTGGCCCTAAACTGCGTCAACACATTTTTGGCGACTCCGCTGGGGAAGAAAGATCTGGTTGCTAAAACCGTTCTATCAAACCCTAGCCAGATGGGATCTAACACGGAACTCGACAAGAACAACATCATCATGGCTTCTATTGAAGAGATCAGTGAAGAGGAGCGTCAAAATTATTTGGCGGCGGAAGCTTATTTCAGATCTCAATTCTTGATGGGATTCAAGAAAGACCGCCAGGGCACTGTCACAAGAGTGCAAGATTTCATGATGCCCACGTTCAAGATGAGCGACAACAAGGTTGAGGTAATAAGCAATGTAAGCAATTCACCCCCCAACACATCTGTACCTAATGTCAAATCTAATACTGTTATTAAAAGTACGGATGAACTTGTTGTGACATTGATTGAACGAATAGAAAAATTAGAAAAAGGGAAATCTATTGAACCTAATGTTAATCTGCATGAGGTCATACAACCTAGTACATTGGCTACGCTAGGTGCAATTCTTGAAAATCCACATTATGGTATGCCGTTGAACTTTTTTCAGGGTTAAACATCACCAGGTCAGCCACAACTGCCAACACTGCAGAATCGGCCAGACCGGTTCATCAAACCGGTCAGGTTGGTTCTCTGGTGGTGGTGCCCGAGCAGCCTGAACCACTTGCTACCATGCCTAGTTCGGCCGCTTATGGTCGTACTAATGAAATTGCTAATTTTGTGCCACCTTATACCACATTCGCGTACACTTCACCTCCTATTCCTAATGTAAATGCATCTTATGGGAGGATACCCAATGATGTATATGACAGCTATTTAAGGCGTGCTCATGGTAATCATGTACCTCATGTAAATCAGAGAGTAAATACTGCTGCTACAGTGCCACACAGCCAAATAACTCTAGTTGGAACAATGAATTTTCTAAATTTAGGGAGGATTTGGCTAGTGTAATGAAAAACAAGCTTGGTGTGGATATTGGTAACTCTAAGTTGTATCAAAAACCATATGCTGCTGAGTTTGATTTTGTTCCTTACCCTACATTGCTCAACTAGGTGAAGTAAGTTCCATTAATGCGTTGAAAGTCTGTTTATTTTCTTTATCTTTGACTGGAACTACTTTTGCTTGGTTTTCATCTTTGGCTCCTAATTCTATTTGTTCTTGGAGTCAATTAGAACAAAAATTTCATGATCATTTCTATAGTGGGAATCCCGAATTAAAATTGACAGATTTAACATCGGTTAAGCAAGGTAGAGAAGAATCTGTTTCTGATTATATCAGATGATTCAAAGAAACCAAGAACCGTTGCTTTAATTTGTTAATTTCTGATATGGATCTTGCTGATATTTGATTCAAGGGATTGAGATCTTCTATTAGGGATAGAATAGAAGGTGGTGATTTTCTTTCGGTTGCTCAAGTGCAAATAAGAGCTTTAATTCAGGAAATCCAAATTAAGAAAGAAAAGGAAAGTTTTAAGCCTCATAGATCTAATGTTCATGTTGTTGAGTATGAATCTGATAGTTCAGGCGATGAGGACAGAGATGTTTATGTTGCTGAATTTGTATGGCCTTCAAAAGCTAAAACATATTCTTGTTCATCACTTAAGCCCGCTCACAAGGGTCAGCAAGATGAAATATGATTTACTTTTGATGTTTCTAAATGTGATCGTATATTTGATGAATTGTTTAAAAACGGAAACATCAAGATATCTCATGCTATGCCTTTACTTGAGGAATTGAAGAAGCATGCATATTGTAAGTTTCATAATTCTTTTTTACATGCTACTAACGATTGCAATGTTTTCCGTCGACAGATTCAATCGGCTATTAATGAAGGACGATTGACTCTTCATGAGATGCAAGTGGACAAGACACCTTTCCCTGTCAACACCATAGATTTACAGCAGCCCAAGGTACTGGTTCAGCCACATCAAGCCGGAACAACCAAAGGAAAGAATGTGGTCATTGGTGAAGCCAAGACCGAGAGCTTAAAAGACAAAAAGTTGATGAGGGAAGTGGTGTATGAGAAAGCTCCTGATGGAAGAGAGTCCTTTAAAATCACTGTGAAAGCTTCTGGACACGGGGGGCAAGGACCGTCTTCACAAATCGAGCAGAGACCGTTTGAGTCTGCTATGTAGGACAAACCGGTTTGCGAAACCGGTCAGGCCGGTTTTAACCAGGGCCGTCCCCGAATGCTGAAACCAAAGCGTCTAGAGATTGGCACATGGAAATTGATTCGGCAAAGGATCAGGGGAGTGTTATGAAGCGGAAACCTACTTTTGATCAGCTTTTGTCCAAGTATGTCAATCAAAGGGCTGTTGCATGTAATCAGCCGGTAAAAAAGAGAATGAGGTCACCAATGCGTCAAGAGAGACCTAGTTCACCTCCAAGGGCAACTATAAGACAGAAGAGTGAGGTTGTGACTTTGCATCCTCCCCAAAATCAGTATCCTACCATGCCATGGGCTCCTTTAGCATCAAACTCGCAATATCCGGCATTGGAATATAATGGGATGATGTGGATGCCTTGCTATCCTGTGCCATATCAATCTTTTCATCTAGGATGGAAGAAACCAAGGAAATCAGCTCTTGATAGGATTTCACGCCCTACACATAACCGTTTGGCACCTCACCAATCAGGTTGGGATCAACAGGTGAAACCAGTCAGACCGGTTTCGCCAAACCGGTCACGCAGATCATCTCCTCCAAAGCAAGTGTATCGGCCCAAGAAGAAAGAAGAGGAGGTGCAGAAGGTTAATGTTGATCCAGAGAGGACTACGGCCGATGATATTATGCAGATTGGAAGCATGTTAGTCCCTAACAAGGATGATGGCAAAAGACCAATTATCGTTGGCGATTCAGTTGAGACATCTGTCCAAAAGGCTCCTGCAACCAATGATCATGAAGCCAGCACTAGTGGTTCTACTTCTAAGTATTTCTTGCCAAGATGGTGTCCTCCGGGTTTGACTCGCACTCAAAAGAGGAAATTACAGAGGCTTCGCTTTCAGGAGAAAAGGGAACAGGAGCTTGAGAAGCAGAGAGATGAGTACTTCAACAAATATAGGCCCATGATCTCGCAGAAGAAGGAGTGGAAGATTAAGGTTGATGCTCACCTAGCAGCGGAACTGGTCAGACCGGTTTCTCCCAAAGCGGTCAGACCGGTGTCGATGCTTTGCATCGGCAATAAAACTATGGGGCTACTCAACGAAGGTGAATTCGGTGGATTGCAGAGGAACACAGGGAAGGTTTATACTGGTTCAGGCCCTCGATGTGAGGTAATACCCTACGTCCAGTTGAGGTGTTATTCCTCTGAGGTGTTTGATGATCGATGATCTTGTCTCTTGCCCTGAGGGGCGCCCTGTCTCCCTTTATATACTAGGGGACAGGGGTACATGATAAGGATCCCAGCCGGATACGGCCAAGGGATTTCCTTCTTAGAGATAGAGTCCTATCCGACTAAGACTATGTTTCCTCGTTATACAAGGCAAAACCTGCCGGGTGCTATCTTATCTCTAATTACATGGTTCGGCCCATCCTCTATCCGAGTGGCCCATATACTAGTAATGAGGTACCCGGGGCCCATGGCCTCCACAGTAGCCCCTAAGACCTTCATAGTTGAGTCACAGCTGATGCCGAGTGCTCATCCTCCACGGTGAAGATTGTCCGAGTGCAGTGCTCCCAAGTACTCTTTGTCCAAGTAAGTCTTCTTCCGAGTCCTGCTTCATGTCAGCTGGCAACGAGGCTATGAAGGGCTTCATGGAGATATATGAATAGTGTGCACCGAATAGGCGCACCTATTAGGTGTAGCCCCCGACTTTGTGCTTTATTGTGAAGACAATTAAACATAAAGTCAAAGATCTTTAACCTGGAAGTCTTCCCCGAGTAGATTACTACTGGTATATGAGACTCTTCGGTATCATGTCAACCGGAATAAACTTTATAGTCTTGCCGAGTAGGGAACTACTCGTATGCAGGACTCTTCGACTTCATGTCAGTCGGAATAAGTGTTTATAGTCTTGCCGAGTAGGATGCTACTCGTATATGGGACTCTTCAGCGTCATGTCAGCTAGAAAAGGGGGTTTATAGTCGTTTTCGAGTGGTGTCCCACTCAAAAGTTAGACTCCTCCGCATCATGTCAGCGAGAAAAGATATTTATAGTCTCTCCCGAGTAGTGCACTACTCGAAAGTTAGACTCTTCCGCATCATGTCAGCGGGTAAAATGTTGCTCATGGCAACTGATGGCCATGCATGTAGGCCGAGTACCACTTTATGAAAATAAATCCACGGCGTGGTTAGGTGTACCCGAGAAAGATACCTGCATCCCTAATTTTAATGAAGACCAGCTTGTGATCGTTGTAAGGATATATCCTCGAGACCTGGTGGATAAAACAGATACCCAAACATATATGTTTAGCAATAAGGCTCTCATAAAGCATATCTGTTTACCTCATCGGCTCCTGTTGGTAGCACCAACACTATAATTTCAATTCAGCCTGCGGGCGGCCCACATGGAACATGCTACTGTAGGAACTCATATCTTGGTGGCCCAGTGCTGACTGTGTAGGCCCAAGCCCATCTAGTCGGCATCGGCTCTATAAAAGCAGGGAGAGAGAAAAAGATTCCTTCATCTTCCCCAAATCAGCCAATCGCTTCGTCTTCCACCTTTGCGCCCAACTTTTTGCTTCCCGCCCAACTAGGGTTAGCTACTGCTATTCCCCACCCGAACTCGGGCGATTCCAATCCTCTTCGTTTGTTCCAAGCCCCCGATTTGCTTTTCCCCAAATCTCACCGCCTCCAGTCATGCCGAAAGCTTCGGATCTTGCGGGTGCGCCGGGGAGTTCTTGGCCGATTTCAGATTGCGGCTCGGTGAAGCTGAAGCGGCTGGAGAATGAATTGAAGTTGCCCAGCCAAGAGGTGATTCGCTGGCGGTCGGCTAGGGATGAGTCGGTCCCAAATCCCCGACCTGGCGAAACGGTAGTTTTCGCCTCTTTTTTCGATCGAGGCTTGTGCCTTCCGTCTTCTGATTTCTTCCACCGCGTTCTTGACTTTTATAAGCTAGAGTTGGTGCATTTGAATCCCAACTCGATTCTTCAGATCTCCATCTTTGTCACTCTGTGCGAGTGCTATTTGGGTGTGGAACCCCATTTCAACTTCTTTAGGCATTTGTTCCACATTAAACCCCAGTCCTCCAAAAATAACATCAGCGTAATTGGGGGGCTGGTCTTCAGTTGAGAAGTGATAGGAAAAAGTCATATCCTGATCTTCCCTTGAAATCCTCCTTGAAGGGTTGGCACAGGGAGTGGTTTTATTGCGCAGATTTGGCTACCTCCTTGTGGCCATTCACCGGCTCGTTGCCGGTAGTTTTGCCAAATTGGTCGGCGGACCCGACCTATGAAGAGATGGGTCAAGTGCATCAACTGCTGACGAAGCTGGATAACTTCAAGAAGGCCGGCCTGACTGGTCCCTGGGTGGCCAGGCGGTTCCTGACTCGGCGCTTCCAGCCCCTGAAGCTGAGGAGCGTGTTCGGCTGGGATTACCAGGGAAGACATGACCCTGACCGGGTCAGCTGGGAGTCGGCCAATGAGCAGAAGGTGATGGAGACCCTGTTCGGATACTTCTCCAGCGGGGTAATTGAAACCGAAGACAAGAAGAGACGCATTGCGTCTTATAGGCGTAGCTGGCCCCGGTACGAGGTAACATCCGTCTTTCCTTTGTAGCGCATGCCTGCGAACTCGGATGTTTGAGTCCCCGGTAATATATGATGTATCTTGTTGAATCTCTTGTAGTGGTGCGTGGAGTTTGATGAAGACTCCTACCCGTTGTCGGCCATCGCATCAAAGAAGAGGCCGAGGAGCCCCGCCGCCGCCCAGCCCGACTCCAAGAGAGCCGGGAAAAAGCCGATCCTGTATCGGGGCGAGGGGGCCATGACGCTGCGCGCCATAGCAGGAAGCCTGAAGATAAAGGACATCATTGCCGCGGCGCCCAGGCGATCAAGCCCCAGGTTGAGACCTGCGGGTTTGAGCCCGACGTTGTCAAGCCCGGCGTCAGTGCCATCAAGGGGCTGGCCGGAGCAGACGCCACCGAGGACGGAGGCGCCCAAGCCAACTACACCGGAATCGGGGCCGACTCGGGTGGATGCACTGACGCCGACTGTAACGCCGACTAGGCCGACCACCGGAGCTAGCGCTCTGCCGGGACCCGGGTCACCCAACAGGAAGCTGAAGTTCTCCAAGAGGTGCGCTGCTCCGGATCTTCTGAAATTCTTGTATGTTGTTGCAGTAGTGTTTTGATGTCTAGTTTCGTTGTGCAGGAAGCGGGCCGATATCGATCTCAAGGAGACCAATCCGACCGCTCCCCTTGAAGAGCCTGCCCCAGCCGAGCCGGCGGTCGCGAACACACCCGCTGAGCTGGTGGCCAACCCGGTCGCGGAGACCGAGGTGGTCCCGACTGCAGGGTCGCCGCCACCACCCGACCAAGAGGCGGTTGCCGAGGTTGAGGCCCTAGCCCCTGAAGCGTCGCTAGTTGCGGAGGCCGCCGTCGGAGCCCCTGAGCCGGTCCCCGAGGCCGCGGGGGACGGCGGTGCGGTGGGCGGGACCCCATCGCCGTTGTGGTCATCGTCGTCGTCGCCGCCGCCGCCAGAGATCCCAAACCTGCCTCGGATCGAAGCTCCTCCACGTGTGTGCCCCAGACATTCACATTGACGGTTCCTGATAGGACTGTGAAGAGCTTCAGGCTTGACGAAGTCGTCGCGAGGAGGGAGCACGAAAGCTTGCTTCGCGCCGCTATCAGTGGGTCCAAGGGAGTTGGGGTATGATTCTTGTGGTAGAGTCTTGGCGATCTTCTCGTTTTCACGTCTGACTCCGTCCTTGATTTGTCTCTTATCCTGAGCAGAAACTTGTCGACCGCAACGAGGCGATGACAGAAATCTTGGTCGAGATGGCTCCCCACCTCGTAGAATTGGAGTAGCTCCGGGCATTGAAGGCCGAGATGGAGGAGCATCATGCGGGGAGGGAAGCCTGGCTGAAGAGTGGCGCCGATCAGCTCAGGGAGGAGACTTGGGCCCTAGCCGGAAAGATCAGAGGTAAAATCCCCGAATATATCTTCCCGACCGAACCATCGATGTATTCATCCAGCTGCGTTGTTCCCGACTGCCCAGTTATGTCATGACTACACGGTTGAGCTCTTGGCTAATCTGTCGTGCAGCCCTCGAAGCGGAGTTGAAGACCCGAACAGAGAGGGAATCGTAGCTGAAGGAGGCCGAAGAAGCTAGGGCCGAGCTTGAGAAGGTCAAGGCCGACCTGACAAAGGCCAACACCGAGCTTGAGCGGGAGAAGGCCGAGTTGAAGGAGGCCGTCGTCAAGCTTGGTAAGGAAAAAGCCGAACTGGAGAAGACCGTGGCCAGGTGGGAGGCTGACTACGAAAGTAAGTCTTCAACCTAACCGTGATCTTTGCCAATCCATTAGTCGTTCCATCTGTAGCCGAGTCTAACAAGTTTACTTGCCGATGGACCTGGGCAGACATGAGAGCCAATGTCTAGGCCCAGTATCGGTTTTACACAGAGGAGATAAGAGTGATCAGGGAGTCACAGGAGGCCCTCGTCGGGTCCGTGAAAGGGCTCCTTGACCTCATAGATCCCAGCCCTGTGGGAACCAGTTGCAGCAGGATCCCCTAGATAGAGGCGCGTCTTGAGGATGCACCGAGTACCTTGAAAAAGTACTCGGATGAGCATGTTGTTGCCGGCGTGGCCAAGACCCTGGTGATGACCAAGTCCATCTACCCAAGGGCAGATATTGAAGCCATCGGGGAGGGATTTGCCAAAGAGACGACGCCCGAGGAGGCGCTGGAGCTGATTGCCCGGGCGAAGCCAACTGCTGAAATAATTACCCGAGACCTGGGTCTGTGAGGGCAACATGTTATGTAGTCGGTATGTATATACTTTTGTGAAGAAACATGTGTAAATATATGTGTGATGCCACCATGCTTATGTACTCAGTCGTCATTAGCTCTACTCGACCGTGCGGTCCGTTCCGAGTTAGTCTGTTAGAACTTAATAAAATTGTTCAAAGTAGGAAGCTGAACTCGGGCGAATGAGACAGTTGTAGTAAAGCTTCGTGACTGAGTAGGACGAGCTCGTATATTATTGACAGCACGTATATACATGTAGCCCCCGACTCACTACTCGGTTGATGCAAGCGGCGTAGTGAGTCAGAGAAACTGACACATGAAAAAGTATAAAACTCAGGTATAGAAAGGACGTAGCTGTTCTATGTTCTATGAGTTGTTGATGAGGACGCCGTCTTTAGTCTTCAGTCGGTAGGCGCCTGGCCGCGTGACCTCGGCTATAATGAACGGCCTTCCCAGATTGGGGATAATTTATGCCTATCTTTGGTGGTTTGTATTTTCCTCAGAACGAGATCCCCGACCAAAAAGGCACGGCCACGGACATTGCGATTGTGGTAGCGACGTAGGCCTTGAAGATACCTTGCCGACTGGATTGTTGCGGTGTCTCTTGCTTCTTCCAACTGATCTAACTCGATCAGTCGGGTATTGTTGGAGATGTCTTCTGAGTAGGCCCAGACTCGCGGAGAGCCGAACTGTAACTCTGTCGGTAGCATAGCCTCGGCACCGTAGACCAGGAAGAAAGGGGATTGCCCTGTTGCCCGACTAACCGTGGTTCTGAGAGACTAGAGAATGGATGGGAGTTCTTGTACCCACCGGCCCGCATATGGTTGTAGTCGGTCGAATATTCTGGCCTTGATGCCTTGTAAGACCATGCCGTTGGCTCGTTCGACCTGCCCGTTGCTCCGCGGGTGTGCCACAGATGCGTAGCAGATCTTGATGCCGAAATCTTCGCAGAAGTCTTGGAATACGCCGCCCGTGAACTAGTACCGTTGTCGGTGATGATGCGGTTAGGGACCCCAAACCGGTATAGCATACTCATGATGAAGTCCTTTGCTCGTGCCGCTGTGATTGTTGCAACGGGTTTAGCCTCAATCCACTTGGTGAATTTATCCACCGCGACGAATAAATGTGGGAACCCTCCTGGCGCTTTCTTGAAAGGCCCGACCATGTCGAGCCCCCATACTGCGAATGGCCAGGAAATAGGGATAGTTTGGAGTTCCTGGGCTGGGAGATTTGTTTGTCTTGCGTAGAACTGGCAACCCTCGCACTTGCGAACGATGTCTTTGGCGTTTGTTACTGCTGTGGGCCAGAAAAATCCCTGCCGGTAAGCCTTTCCGACTAACGTCCTGGATGCGGCGTGATTGCCACATATGCCCGAGTGAATCGAATGCAGAATATGCTTGCCCTCCTCGGTGGTGACGCAGCGCATGAGGACACCGGATGCGCTCCTTCGGTACAGGTCTTCTCCGACTAGTAGGAAGCTTTTGCTTCGACGCTTGATCTACTTGGCTTGACTGCAATCTTCTGGGAGTTCATCGTCCAGGAGAAATTTGACAACAGGAGTCCTCCAGTCTTGACATATGTGCAGCACCTCATCTGTGGCCGGGCAGGGTCTCCTCCCGACTACTCCGGCGCCGGTTTCTTCTTGACTGATGGCTCCATAAGTTGCTCGACAAAGATTCCAGTCGGAACTGCTTCTCGCTTGGATCCCGTGTTTGCCAGCTCGTCTGCTGCGTCGTTGTATTGACGCAGGACATGTGTGATTTCCAGCCCGTCGAACTTGTTTTCCAGCTTGTGGACCTCTTGACAGTATGCCGCCATGGTATCGTCGAGACAAGTCCAGTCTTTCATGACTTGGTTTACCACAAGTTGAGAATCCCTGCGCACAACCAGTCGACGTATGCCGAGTGATAGCGATGCGAGCTGGTGGACAAGTGCCTCGTACTCGGCGACGTTGTGGGAAGCCGGGAAGTGGATTTGTAGAACGTACTTCAGTTTTTCGCCAGTGGGGGACGTCAATATGACTCCGGCCCCGGTGCCGCCGATCTGTAGGGAACTGTCGAAGTACATTGTCCAGTACTCTAGCTTTGCTGTTGTGTTGGGAGTTGAACTTCTGTCCACTCGGCCACGAAGTCGGCTAGAGCTTGAGATTTAATTGCTGTCCGTGGCTGAAAGGTGATGTTGAACGCCATCAACTCGAGTGCCCATTTAGCGATTCGGCCGGTGGCCTTGCGATTATGAAGGACATCCCCGAGTGGAAACGCTGTAACCACCGTGACTTGATGTGCTTGAAAGTAATGCACCAGCTTCCGGACTGTGATGAGTAGGCCATATAGCAGCTTCTGGACCTGCGGATATCTCGTTTTGGAATCGGCGAGGACCTCACTGACAAAGTAGACTGGCCGTTGTATTTTCTGAACATGACCCTGTTCGGATCGCTCGACCACCAACACCGTGCTGACTACCTGGGTAGTTGCTGCCAGATATAGCATTAGCGGTTCCTGGGGCAGAGGTGACGCCAACACGGGGGGTGATGTGAGGAATTGTTTGAAATCTTCGAAGGCTTGCTAGGCTTCCGGAGTCCATTAGAAATTGTCTGCCTTTTTGAGTAGCTTGAAGAAGGGCATGCCCCGTTCGCCCAGTCAGGAAATAAACCGGCTGAGTGCCGCCATGCAGCCTGTCAGCTTCTGGACGTCTTTGAGGTTAGTCGGGGGTGCCATGTTCCTGATGGCGTTGACTTTCTCTGGGTTGGCCTCGATGCCGCGGTGTGAGACGATGAAGCCGAGTACCTTTCTGGATGGCACACCGAAGGCGCATTTTTCCGGGTTCAACTTCATCTTGAATCTTCGAAGGTTTTGGAAGGTTTCTTCCAAGTCAGCGATGAGGTCTTCTTTGGATTTGGTCTTGATCACCACGTCGTCGACATAGGCTTCCACGTTGTGCCCGATCTGGGTGTGCAGACATCGCTGAATGGCCCGTTGATAGGTTGCTCCAGCATTCTTCAGACCGAACGGCATTGTGATGTAGCAGTACGCTCCAAACGGCGTGATGAAAGATGTCTTTAAGCAGTCTTCCTCCCTTAGGCTGATTTGATGGTATCCCGAGTAACAGTCGAGAAAGCTGAGTAGGTCACACCCAGCCGTGGAATCAACCACCTGATCTATCCTGGGAAGACGAAATGGGTCCTTGGGGCACGCCTTGTTGAGATCGGTGTAGTCGACGCACATGCGCCATTTACCGTTTTTCTTCCGGACCAGGACTGGGTTTGCCAGCCAATCCGGGTGATAGACCTCCTTGATGAACCCGCCTGCAAGGAGCTTGGTGATCTCCTCCCGAATAGCATCCTTGCGGTCTTGGGCGAAGCGCCGCAGCTGTTGCTTGACTGGCTTGGCGTTTGTCTTCACATTGAGGGCGTGCTCGATCACCTCCCTTGGTACGCCCGGCATGTTGGACGGTTTCCGTGCGAAGATATCTTTATTGGCTTGTAGGAAGGTGACGAGCGCGTCTTTCTATTTGGGGTCGAGTCCGGTCTCGACTAGAGTAGTCTTGGAGGGGTTGGAAGGGTCCAGGGGGATCTTCTTCGTGTCAGAGTCTGCTAAAATTCCCAACTTCGCTGCTTTTTTTGCCGGAACTTGATCTTGCTCGACTTCAGTTGCGACGGCTTGCCTAATGCTATCGCGCCCGACTACCGCCTCTTGTGATTGAGCCAGTTTGTAGCTCTCCTTGTCGCAGGTGAAGGCTTGCTTGATGTCATTGCGGAGGGAGAGGACTCCTGCTGGCGCAGGCATCTTGAGTACCATGTACGTATAGTGCGGTATCGCCATGAATTTGGCGAGTGCCGGTCATCCGAGTATCGCGTGGTACGCGGTCTCGAAGTCGGCCACGTCGAAACAGACGTTTTCCGTGCGAAAGTTATCCCGCGTGCCGAAGGTTACCGGCAAGGTTATCTTCCTAAGTGGAGTTGATGACAGGCCGGGAATTATCCCGTGGAAGGGCACAGTGCTCGGCCGTAGTTCTGAACGAGGAATCTTCATCTCGTCCAAAGTCTTGGCGAACAGGATATTGAGCGCGCTACCTCCATCGATGAGGGTTTTCTTCAGCCTGATGTTTCTGACGATTGGGTCCAGGACGAGTGGATAGCGTCCCGGGTGGGAAACCCGATCTGGGTGATCTGCGCGATTGAAGGTGATGGCCATCTCTGACCAACGCAGGTTCTGGGGGGTGTCCGTCGTAGAGACCGTGTTGATGTCGCGCGCTGTTAGCTTTTGTTTGCGCTTGGACTCGTATGCAGACGGCCCTCCGAAGATGTGGTTGAGCTCGGCCTGAGGATCTTGGAAATCGTTGGCCGGACCCTGATCTGGCTTGTCTTTGTCCTTGTCGGCGCCAGATGATGAAGCCTGCTCGGAGGCAAACTTCTTGAGCATGTAGCAGTCTTTGGCCGCGTGCTTGCCCTTGGGGTGGAAGGGGCATGGCCCTCTCATGACTTTCTGGTAGTCGTTATTCTACTGGGGCCGCGACCGAGTGAGCTCCATGTTGGCCACCTCGTTGTCCGACTTCCGTTTACGGCTGCCAGACTTGTTTTCAGACGGCTCGTTGTCAGTTTTCGCCTTTTGGTCATTCTGTCGGGACTCCTTCTTCTCGTCGAGGGCCTCTGCGTCCGCTTCAGCCGAGTCAGCGTATTTATTGGCCATGTTGAATAGAGCCCGGACAGACGGCGGTGGTTTCCGAGTGAACTTCGCGATGAATGGGGTGTCCTTTACTCCCTTGTGGAAGGCGGCGATGACAGCCTCGTCGTGGATTGTTGGGATCTTGTTGCATTTCTTGGAAAACCTCTTGATGAAGTCTCGCAGAGACTCGTTCTTCTTCTGGTGCAGCTGATAAAGATCGTGCTCTGAAGACGGTCTCTCGTAGGTCCCCTGAAAATTCGCGATGAACCGCTCCCTGAGTTCTCCCTAGGAACTGATCGACCGCTTCGGGAGGCCTGTCAGCCATGTCCTCGCCGAGTCGGCTAGTGCAACCGGGAGGTAGTTAGCCATGGCTTTGTTGTCACCCCCAGCAGCTCGAACTGCTAGGGTATATACGGTGATCCAGGACTCGAGATTTGTCTTGCCGTCATACTTTTCGATCCCCGTGGGCTTGAAGCCAGTCGGCCAGTGGACGTCTTGCAGCTCCCGAGTGAAAGTTGGTATCCCTTTGTCTTCGTGGGGGCTCGGGCTTCGACCACGGCGGTTAAACCACCCGTGATGGGGGCCAAAGCGCTCGTTTTCATCTTCTAGTCGGTGGCGCTCATCCTCTTGCCGCTCGCGGTGACGTGCGCTGATAGTATGGCGAAGGTCTTGCTGTATGCGTTCTCGGAGGTCTTGATTAGGCCGGTGATCATATTGGTGACGGCGCTGGTTGTTGTTATTAGTATTGCCGAGTGTAGTTTGCCTAGACTCTTCACGTGGCCGACTTGAGCCGGCGGCCCGACGCCGAGCTGATGTGGACGAACTCGCTGCTGGAGATCCTGACCTGTTAGCTGGTATTAGGGTGTCGCCCGACTGCTGTTCTTGTTGTTGGCAGGCAGCAGCCGTGATCATCGCCTTGATCTTGGCGATGGTTGGGGTGGCCTGGTGGTCAGGCCCAAGCTAGAGCGTGTCCAGCAAAGTTGCGGCGGCCACAACGTTCTGTTGCGGCGTGACGAAGACGTCGTGATCGCCGACTTTAGTTTGGAGAATCTGCTGCTGGGCTGCTCGCCCAGCTCTGCGCAGCCCGTCGTTGCGAGCCTCACGATCAGCTTCTTCCTGTAGTTGCAATCGGCGCGCCTCCTCCTGCTGCTCCTCTTGTAGTCGGCGCACCTCGGAGGGTGGTGTTGAAGCCATGAAGATCTCGCGGGGGAGGAGAAAACTCGCCAGACTGGAGTCCGAACTGGCGTTCGAACCGTTATCCGACTTGGAGTCGGACTCCGAGTAGTTTATCGAAGTGAGAACGACCCCAACCTCTCTAGATCCAATCTGAAACGGCGCTTGGCCGTGTCCATACTGAATCATAGGAGATTGGGTTTGTCGTGCGGAGTATAAATCCGCAGCGGCGCTGAGTCCGTGTGGGAGATTGACGATCTCCCCCCTTCTCGGCCCAACCTGGGCTAGCTCAAGGCCTAGTGCAAGTCGGACGCCGAAGGAGAGAGTTGTCCCTACGCTTGGCGATGTGAAGGACTGCTGCAGTAAGTCATGGAGGGAGATCGCGACGTCCTGAGGGCCGACTGGCGCAATGTCGGCTAGTTCCTCGGCCGGCAAGATTGGGTCTGCCTCAGCCAAGGTAAGATTGCCGAGTTGATCGGCGACGAAGTCTAGGCTCCTGAAGGTAATTGCGTCTCCAGGGGAGAACTTGTGGCTGTTGACTCCGTTGGTTGAATCCATCGAATTTGCTGATGAAGAACTCGCCGGCGCCCCTACCTGGCGCGCCAACTGTCGATGCTTTGCATCGGCAATAAAACTATGGGGCTACTCGGCGAAGGTGAATTCGGTGGATTGCAGAGGAACACAGGGAAGGTTTATACTGGTTCAGGCCCTCGATGTGAGGTAATACCCTACGTCCAGTTGAGGTGTTATTCCTCTGAGGTGTTTGATGATCGATGATCTTGTCTCTTGCCCTGAGGGGCGCCCTGCCTCCCTTTATATACTAGGGGACAGGGGTACATGATAAGGATCCCAGCCGGATACGGCCAAGGGATTTCCTTCTTAGAGATAGAGTCCTATCCGACTAAGACTATGTTTCCTCGTTATACAAGGCAAAGCCTGCCGGGTGCTATCTTATCTCTAATTACATGGTTCGGCCCATCCTCTATCCGAGTGGCCCATATACTGGTAATGAGGTACCCGGGGCCCATGGCCTCCACAACCGGTTTCGACAGAAGCAGCGCCCAGTTTTGATATTTCTACTCCAATGGTTTGTGATGATAAGTTCTCATCGGAATCCCAGGAAAAGGACGATGAACAGCTTGTTGATTATGGTTCATCTCCTGAGCGCATGAATGTGGATATATGTGTGGTGCATCTCAATTTGGATTATCGTATTATTCTAGAGGGAGATCTTGCTCATCTTGATTTTGGACCTAAGGAAGCTATTTTCCAGAAGCCAAAAGCTACTGATAATCATCTGAAAGCTTTGTATATGAAGGGTCATATCAATGGAAAGCCGATTTCTCGGATGCTTGTTGATGGAGGGGCGATTGTCAACTTGATGCCTTATTCTTTGTTCAAGAAGTTGGGAGGTTCAGATGAGGAGCTGATCAAGACCAACATGACTGTCAGTGGTGTGGGAGGAGGCAAGCCTATGGGTGCAAAAGGCGTTGTCTCTATGGAGCTCACTATTGGGAGCAAGACATTGGCTACTGCCTTCTTCGTCGCCGAGACGCAAGGTAACTTCAGTCTAATTCTGGGACGTGATTGGATACATGCAAATCAATGTGTTCCTTCTACCTTGCATCAATATTTAATTCAATGGATAGACGATGAAGTAGAGGTTGTGCATGGTGATACATCGGCTTGTGTTGCTATGGCTGATAGTTCCACCATAGGCATACATGATAATGTCAAATGCTTATCAGGATTAGATCTTTCAGATTTTGAGCTTATCAGTTGTACTAGAGATGGCTTTGTTCCTGCTGTCATAAAGCCGGTTGAGAATCGGCTAAACCACCTCATTTGATTTAGATGGATTTAAATCTAGAGTGGTTGCAACAGAGACTTGAGCGCTATCGGGCAAATAAGAACGATATGTGCGAGGCTATTGAGGACTTTGATGATGTGACTAAATTAGGACAAGGTTTTACATCGGCTGATTCTTTAGAGGAGGTTGATATTGGTGATGGTACTATGCCAAGGCCGACGTTTGTAAACAAAAGTTTGAAAGCTGATTATAAAGCTAAATTAATCGAGCTATCGAAAGAGTATGTCAATTGTTTTGCATGGGAATATCATGAGATGCCTGGTTTAAGCCACGAGTTAGTTGAGCATCGGCTGCCTTTTCAGGTTATAACAAGAAAGTAAAAGAGAAGTCTTTTTAGGTTGGTGACATGGTTTGGAAGACAATTCTACCTAGAGATAATATGGTGATTTTCGGGAATTCTTATATGGTGGAAACTTTGCAAGGTCAGCGGTTGCTTAGAGCTCTTAATAGTAGATACTTGAAAAGGTATTATCCAAGTGTATGGCAAGATGCTTGAGATAATATGGCCGGTATCTTCAAATATCGCCCTTGGAACAAAGACGCCAATGAATTATGTAACGAGCATCGCCCTTAGATTTATTTTTGTTTTAACATGTTTTCTGGAACTCAAGCTTTACCAGAAAACAGGGGGGCATATGTTGGTGGCCAAAATTGGCACAAGGCCAATCTGGCTGGGAAAACCGGCTTGACCTATTTTCCAAACCGGCCTAGCCGGTTTAGCCAAACCGGCCTGACCTATTTCCAAAACCGGCCTGGCCTGCTTGGACCTAGTCTGAGTAAAATCAAGGAATCCATGTAGATCATGACTTGTAATTGGAATTCCTTGCAAGGGCAAGACCTCCCCACCCTATAAATATAAAGGGCCACAGCCGATTGAGTATCTATCCAATCGATCAATCAAAATACCTTTACTTTTTATTTCCTCCAAACCCTAGCCTTTCCAACACCCTTTGCTTCTCCTTCTTCATCTCCATGGCGATTTGGGACGTTCTGAGTGGCCTGCCGATCTCAGAACAACCCTAGGCACATCATCCCTGACGGGGTCCCTCCCGGGGTGGTGGTTCTAGGTTTTCACGGCCAGCTTCAGGAAACCGGCCTGACCGGTTTCCCAAATCGGCCTAGCTGGTTTGCACAGGGGCTTCCCGCGAGGTGATTTCGACGACCGCGCGTTCTAGCGCAACTCGGTGTGTTGGCCCTAAATTGCATCAACACAACTAAAGTTTTGCTAATTTTTAATTGCCATAGTTGAAGGGTTACAGGTAGGCTACGATAGCGCAAAACAAAATTTTCTACTGCATAAACTAGGAAACTATGCGAATAAAGGATCATGGATCGTTACCACGACACGCAGAGTAGTGGAAGCAGAGCCAGAGTAGCCCAATCCGACGAAGCGCGCGCCGATGTAGAGGAAGTAATCAGTCTCCTTAACCCGATCGTCACCTCGTTTGTGCGAGCGTCTCCTCCTCGTGCGATCACCTTCTCACATTCCCCGCCGACGAACGCCGCAACGCAGCAGTGTCTCTACGGTATCCACACGTCCGGGGGTTGGAATGCCGTGCGCGGAAGTGCTAGCGCCCGCGCGTGGCTAGGGTTTAGCTCGTGGGGAAAGGTGCGGCTAGGGTTTTTCTTTCTTGTGTAGAGAGAGTTTCCACCGCGCCTTGCCCCTAAATATATGGAGCATCTAATCGGGCCTCGCAGGCCTATTAGGAACTCTATTCGGATCCCTATCCAAACTGAACCATATTCGGATCTCTATCCCAACAGTTCGTTCCAACCCATTAAGTGTGCGACCCTGTAGGTTCATGTGCACTCGGTTGCAACCGGAAAACAACTTTTCGGTCCACGTGTTAATAGCAGTCTCTAGCAAGGCATATTGACCTGGCGGGTGCACACAAAAATCATATCGGCTAAATCTGTAGTGTATACATGTACGAACCCTTTTGCCACATGATATCGATTAAGCTCAAGGCGAGAAGTGTGCTATCCTTTCATTAGCTCAATCATTTACTCGATCATGTGATGGATTACTCAACTTGTAATTGACTCCTCAATCACTTGGCATGGCCATGCACTTCGGTAGTCCATTACATCGAGGGGCCTAGAGATATCTCTCCCATTAACTGGGAGGGGCAAATCCCATCTTAATTATTCACATCCCACTACATGTTTCATAGCAAACCCGCAAACTACTTTTATAACTACCCAGTTACGGAGTAGCATTTGGTAGCCCCAAAGTAAGTCACTACACATGTTGAGAACTATGATAATCTCAGGTACAAGAGTTCTACACCAACACTACTTGAGACCAACTGATGGCACATCATATAAAGCTCTTGCAGTGTCTCATGTTGGGTCTATCCAACAACATGTTCTCTAACATGTGTCCACATTATTGATTTGGTATCTTCATATCATAATCCACGAGACATGATTATCAATCAATACATGTGCTGATGTTAAAATCATATCTGTTCCATATTTGATATATAATCAGGGATCATTTAGAAATAGTAACATATCACATAAAGAGTCTCATGAATAAGTCACATACTTATTGATCAATAATAGGCTAACAATCTCATGGAACACTTTATTCATAAATTCATAAACATAGTATGTGATATAATCATCTCTATGATTGCCTCTAGGGCATATCACTAACAGTCCCCCACTTGCACTAGAGTCAATCATATAAGTATCTAATACCCATTCCCCTGGTGTGCGCCTCGTGCTTTGGCTGAGGAAGCGGCTTTGTTAACGGATCTTCAACATTCAAATCCGTGTGTATCTTGCATATCTTCATCTCACCTCTATCGACTATCTCGTGAATGAGGTAATATCGCTGTAGAATGTGCTTGGACTTCTGATGCGATCTAGCCTCCTTGGCTTGTGCAATGGCCCCACTATTATCACAGTAGAGGTCCACTGGACTGAAGGCACTAGTTATCACACTCAGCTAAGAAACAAATTTCTTGATCCAAACAGCCTCTTTCGTAGCTTCAGAAGCTGCTATGTACTCGGCCTTCGTCATAGAATCAGCAAAAGTGTTTTGCTTAGAACTCTTCTAGCTCACCGCTTTGCCATTGAGGCAGAACACAAATCCAGATTGTGATCTAAAATCATCTCTGTTAGTTTGGAAGCTTGCATCGGTGTAACCATTTACAACGAACTCTTCCTCACCTTCTTAAGTACTTTAGGATATTCTTTACTGCTATCCAGTGACCTTCACTTGGATCTGATTGGTATCTACTTGTTGCACTTAGTGCATATGAAATATCTGGGTGCGTAGAAAGCATGGCATAAATAATGGACCCAATTGCCGAAGCATATGGAATCGCATTCATCTTGTTCCACTCATCAGTGGTCTAAGGACACTGATTCTTGCCAAGATTGATGCCATGTGACATGGGCAAGAAACCTTTCTTGGAATCCTTCATGTTGAACCTCGTTAACACCTTGTCAATGTATGTACTCTGGCTTAATCCAATTCACCTCTTTGATATATCCCTATAGATCTTAATGCCCAAAATATATGCTGCTTCCCCTAAGTCTTTCATCGAAAAACTATTTTTCAGTGATGTCTTAACGGATTCAAGCATAGGAATATCATTTCCAATCAACAATATGTCATCCATTTCTTCGTTTTTGATGAAGTCAAACCCTTTGACTATTTCATCAAAACGAATATTCCAACTTCGAGATGCCTGCTTCAACCAATATTCCAACTTGCATATCTTTCCAGCTGATTGTGGATCGACAAAACCTTTAGGCTGTGTCATGTACACATCCTCACTCAGATTTCCATTAAGGAAAGCTATTTCGACATCCATTTGCCATATCTCATAATCGAAATACGCCGCAATCGTTAGAATGATTTGAATAGACTTTAGCATCACGACCAGTGAGAAAGTTTCATCATAATCAACACCTTGAATTTGTTTGAAACCTTTCGCTACCAATCGTGCTTTATAGATGTGAACATTTCCATCTATGTCTGTCTTTTTCTTAAAGACCCATTTACACTCAATGGTTTTTTACACCATTAGGTGGATCTATCAAGTTCCAAATTTGATAGTCATGCATGAAATCTATTTTAGATCTCATGGCTCCAAGCCATTTCTCAGAGTTTGGTCCCACCATCGCTTTTTCATAGGTTGCAGGCTCATCATTGTCTAACAACAATATATCGCGCTGCTCAGTAGCCAACATCGCATATCTCGCAGGTACTCGCCGTGACCTCTCTGACCTACGTGGGGCCGGTGTTTCTACAACAGGTTCAACAACATCTTGTTCATCCTATTGTGACTGTGTAGGAGTTGAAACATTTCTGGTGATTCTCGAATTTCTTCGAGGTGCACCGTGCTCCCACTGGCCCTTCTTGGAAGAAATTCCTCTTCCAAGAAGACACCGTGTCAGGCAACAAACACTTTGCCTTCTTCCCTATTATAGAAGTAATATCCTTTTGTTTCCTTAGGATATCCCACAAAGAAGCATTTGTCGGACTTTGGTGTAAGCTTGTCAGATAGTAAACATTTTACATAAACCTCAAATCCCTAAATCTTTAGGAAAGACAGACTGGGACGCTTCCCTGTCCATATCTTATATGGTGTCTTTTCCACAGACTTTGATGGAACTTTGTTTAGTGTAAACGCAACTGTTCCTAGAGCATACCCCTAAAAAGATAATGGAAGATCAGATTGGCTCATCATTGACCGCACCATGTCTAACAAAGTACGATTTCTCCGTTCGGATACCTCATTCCATTGAGGTGTTCCTGGCGGAGCAAGTTGTGGGACTAACCACATTCCTTTAGATGATTACCAAATTCGAGGTTCAAATACTCGCCTCCACGATTAGATCGTAGAAACTTAATTGTTTTGCCTAAATGATTCTATACTTCATTCTGGAACTCTATGAACTTTTCAAATGATTCAGACTTGCTGCATCGTTAGGGTATATACCCATATCTACTAAAGTCATCGGTGAAGGTAACGAAGTACTGATAACCTCCTCTGGCTGTTGAACTCATTGGTCCACATACATCAGTATGTACAATTGCCAATAGTTCACTTGCCCTCTCACTTTGTCCTATGAAAGGTGCCTTTGTCATCTTACCAAGTAAACAAGATTCACATGTCTCAAATGATTTAAAATCAAAAGAGTCTAGAAGACCATCTCTATGGAGCTTCTCTATGCGTTTCTCATTTATATGACCCAAACAACAATGCCAAACAAATGTGGGATTCAAATCATTAGGACATGGCCTTTTTGCATTAATCTTGTAGACTGGCATATCATCAAGACTCACAATGTATAAGCCATTCATCATAGGTGCATGGAAATAGAAAAATCATTAAAATAGACTAAGCAACCATTGTTCTCTAATCTATAACCATAACCTTCCGCTTGCAAACATGAAGCGAAAATGATGTTCTTACACAAAGCTAGAACACAATAACAATCATTTAATTCCAAAACTAATCTTGATGGTAAAGATAATGACATAGTGCCAACTACAACTGCAGTAACTTTTGCTCCATTGCCCACGCGAATGTCCACTTCATTTCTCACCAAGCTCCTACTTGTTTTCAGTCCCTGCAACGACTTGCAAATGTGAGCAACCAATCTGGTATCAAATACCCAATAATTAGTAGTGGAAGTAGCGAGATTAATTTCTATAACATTAATACTTGAGATGGAACTCTTTCCATCCAGTTGCTTCTTCTTGAGCTGTTCTAGATACTTCTTGCAGTTCCTTTTCTAGTGACCTATCTCCTTGCAGAAGAAACACTCAGCATCCTTAGCGGGCCTAGTCTTCTAAGTTTTGGTCTTAGCGGGAGCATTTCTCGCGATCTCATCGAGAGTTAGCTTTCTCTTAGTACAGACTCTCTTGATGTTGGGCTTGCGCTTTTGTGTCATCATCACATGAGTCACATTTTTCTTGATGCTTTTCTTGGCTCCCTTAAGCATCCCATGCAATTTGGCCAAGGTCTTGTTCATGCTGTTCATGTGGAAATTCAAGATGAACAGTTCATAGCTTGAAGCAGCGACTGAAGAATTATGTCAGTAGCCAGCTGTTGGCTAAGGGAAAAACCAAGTCTTTGCAGACTCTCAATGTAACCAATCATCTTGATCACATGGGGACTAACTGGACTTCCCTTTGCAAGCCTACACGCAAACAAGGATTTTGATGTGTTGAACCTCTTAGTCCTTGCCTGGTTCTCAAACATTCTACATAGTCTAGTGATAATTCTATAAGTATCCAAATGCTCATATTGCTTCTGAAGCTCAAGGGATGAGACAGCCCACATCCAGATATTCATTCTGTCGCTTCTCATTCTCCCTACATTGAGCAGCAGTAGCCATTGCAGGTAGGTCTTGTGGATAAGGAGTTTCAAGCACAAACTCTTTGCGCTCTTGCTTGAGAACAATTCTTAGATTATGATACCAATCCAGAAAGTTTGTTCCATTCAACTTTTATTTTTCAAGAATAGACTGCAAATTAAAACTGGATGATGCATTAGCTGCCATGATCTACAACAAAAAATATATGCAAGATTTAGCACTATGTTTATATTTATCTTCCATTAAACAATTTAACAAAATATACTCGCACTATGTGTTTTGTAACCAAGTTCACTCTAACTTCACATAGTGGGTCAAGATCCACACTTAACCAATCCCTAGTGAGCTTTGGCATCACAGCTAGAGAACTAGTGAAATGGGTAAACAACACCTTGCTAATCATATCCTATGTGACTCTTGTTTGTTGGGTAACATCTCTATATCCCTGCCCCAACCTATGCCCCAAGGTCCAAAACTATTTTGATAACCTTGTTAAGTAAACCAAAAGTTTCCGCTCAGAAATGTCCGACATCTATCCTATCTTATTGTGATAATCAATGGCACCCTGCTTGGGCAGACCCACCACGCAATGATCACAATCTTGATAGGTGCAACTAATGGAAGGGCATTAGTAGTACCTAATTTTTCTAAGGGATTCTATCCTATCATGTCAATATATCACACATATAATTGCATGAAATTAAGATAGATAAACCGCATAGATAAATGCATTTAACTATGAAATAGCATGGCCCAATAAAATCACCATCTTCATTCATATGTAGACGATCTCCGTCCTCCACATAACTCCTTTGGACCATCATGCTTGAGATCTATACCCTCAAAACTAAGCTAACAATGATAGCTAGAAATAAAAGATTACATAGATGGTTCAAATATCGACACGCAGGTCGTTATAATAAGGACAGCCAACGAGGCTGAAATAAACATGACTCACAGGCCATGAAAGAATATTACATGCATCACATACCTACAAAAGGGTATTCACATCATGCTCTGCAAAAACAAGTTAGATGTAGAATCGCATTCTACCTAACGATATAAACCCAAACAAAATCTAAGGGGCAACGCACACGGCTGTCCCCGCAGGTTTTAGGGCAGCACCCTGAAAACCTCACAGAATCCACATGTCAGACCCGGGTTTGACCCCGAACCTTATGTGTGTACCATGCTAGTCCCACGATCAATTGCTAGCACACACATTCAACATCGACATCATAATCCATACATCACAGGTTCAGCTCATAGCAGTCCAAACATAAGTCGTACAGGAGTCTAGACTTAGCGAATACATAGAGGCCGACCGGCCAAATAGAACAACAAAATAACAAAGAGTTCAACAGCGGAAACAAGATAATATAAGCACCGAAAACCAGCAAGTGTGCCTCTGCCCACCCACAGGCAACCGACCGGTAAGCCCTAGTAAGCACCATCGTCGTCGTCTCCAAAACCCGCTGCATAGAAGTACCCAATTGTCGGGTCCCCCTCAATCATCTCTAAAAAAAAGAAGTCACACAAGCGTGTGTGAGTACAATACGTACTCTGCAAGACTTTTAGTATTTGCAATGGTATTCCTGTTGACGCCGAAAACCGCCGGGTGTGCCAAAAGCTTGCTGACGATCTGGTTCGGCGCCTGGTGACACGCGAAGGCCTGGGAGATCTGCTTAGCTCCAGTGCAGGTCCTAAAATATTTGAGGTTCGTAGGCGTGCCAGTCAATTTGACCCCGCAATTGACAAGGAGATGAAGAAATTTGATTACTGATCCAATCGGCCAGTAAGCCGATACGGATTCCTTCCAGCCGATCGCCGCTATGCTCGTGCCCGGGCCCTTGCCTGTACTCGCGCCCGGGTCTCGTGCTCGGGTTCTCACTTGTGATCGTGCCCAGGTTAGCAGCAACTGCACATCGGCTATCGGCCGATACGGTCTGATGTAGGCTCCTTGTAGCCGATAGCCGATGGCACCTGTGTATCGGCTAGGAAACCGATAGCGCTATAAACAAGTGGATAAGCTGTCAGTATAATATGTGCATCGGCTAGAAGCCGATGATAAAATAGATAAGCAAAACAGTAAGCCAACCGACTGCCGAGGAAACACATGTGCATCGGCTAGAAAACCGATGATAATATAGATGACTAAAACAGTAAGGATAATGCAGTCGGCTTTATAAAAAGATAACCTATCGGCTAAGCACTCCGATATAACATCGCATAAAACCTATCGACTCAGCAAGAGTAAATCTATCACCATCAATCTAGTAGTTCAAACTTAACTGATGCAGCACAGATTAACAATAATAAAAGAACCTCGGTGAGCCGATAGATCTAATGCAATCGTGATGTATATGATAACTTACCGGCTATGCATTCCGATAAGACGCTTGCACAGAAACCATCGGCCTAGCAGGAACAACTTATCGCTCAGTTTAGTAGGTCGGACCCAACCGATGCAGCACAAACTGACGATAAGCTTTCCCCAGTAAACCGATAAAAACTATGCATGCGTGATGTGATATACCTGATAGGCCTAAGAGATCGAACCGAACCGATGCAGCCGTAGACAAAGCACATATATCGTGGTAAGCCGGCTACCATATACCGACTAGAATATCGGACCTAACCGAGGAAGTCCTAGCCGATTGGTAGCCGGGGTAACGAGACTTACCCTCTCGCTGGAGTTCGGACCTAACCGATGCAGCCCGGCTCGAGAAGCAAGAACCCGTTGGTAAAGGGTGGCGATGCGCCGAAGTTTAATTGATCTTTGTGATAGATTACAAGGTCCCCGGGCATACGTATATATACCCCGAGTTACAAGAGTCCTTATAGGACACGGAACAGGACTTTCCTAACTAGAAAAAGAAAACTAACAGACCTGATCGGACAAGAGATCAGATTTCCTAAAAGATAAAACTATCTAATAGATAAGATAAATAACTGCCATAACGTGGCCTTCACGACTCCTTCCCAAGCTCGGACTCTTCTGGATTAGTTTCCAATGGCTGATATCGCTTCTTTCCTTAACCGAACATGGTAACGACCCGTACCAAATTTTGGCGTTAACAATTCCATAATATGAGAAGATAAACAAGGAATGGTTCAGGTTCTGCACTTTGCATAAATTATAATATATATGGCGAAAACATTGTGGTTTTGCAACGAAATTTCGTAAATCAAGCCCGGACAGTAAATCAAGTATGTAAGCATTGACCCCAAGTGTTTCCAACCATCTAGGCTCCCGGCACATGCCAGCCAACCGTGGCAACACGCTGCCACAACCAGCCCAGCGAACTCCCCATTCGCACCATGATTTTCCCAAAAACAGTTCCCAAAATTTAAATCTACTACGGTGGAGAATTTCCCAAGTCATCCATAACCGAGGACACAGCTATTCGAATAGTTTTAACTCTTGAGAGTGTGTACAACTGTACCCACATGACAAGGACAATATGAACTACCACACAGGAGGCTCACACCATCAATGACAAAGCCTTTCTACCGTTGACCTAGCAATATCCCGCGCTTATGATCTATCCCTAGGGAGTTGGTAGGCCTCCCAAAACCCCAAGGTTCACACGATGTGCTGGTCACCCTTGAACAATAATCAAGGTACCTTCGGGCCATGGACAAAAACCATAACCCGCACTAACCCAATGTCAACAATAATGACCTACAACTACCACCGGCAGGTCTATTGCTAGGTATCAACATTATACTGAGCCAGGGACTCCCCATAAGAGCCACATGTGGTTTGTACTATGTTTCTTGGTTCTAGCTACACCATAGAATCGGTCCTTAGCGACCGGCGAGACAACCACCTAATCGGTACCACAAACAAGGCACCAAACACTACATCCACTCGCCCAAGTCAAAAGCATGTTTTCAGTTTTTGTTTTCCACCAAGAGCACAGGGGAATTACCCACTGTTCATTTCCATAATTTCGCAAATGCTTCATTTCCCCAACATCCCAAAATCAAGTAACAAGCCGCATTGATTAATTAGCAAACTAAGCATACCTATTGACATCCTCCCAACCACATGAACCCAAATTTTCAGTGGCAACATAAGTGACAAGGAATTCATGATACTCAAGTAACAAGGACAAGGCATATGCAACAAGAGGTTAACTACCCAAGAATCCCACACATTTCTAAGTAAAACATTGCATGCATAATAGTTTGCAATCAATATAGTTTGTAAGTTTGAAATATAGGAGCAATTGATCAAGGGGGTGCTTGCCTTGCTTCTGGACTTCCTGGTACTCCTCTTGTTCCTCCTCAACTGGGTCAGCAACGTCGTGCTCTACGAGAATACCAAGCGAATGCAATGAAAACAACGGCAAAATTTAACAGTACATGAAGTACAAATATTTTTGCAGAATATGGAAGTGCATGATTTTAGATGAATTTAGGAAAAAGAATCGCCTGAATCCAAGTTCGTATGAGGGAGAAATGGCTAAACAAAATCTGTTCTGTCCTAAAATCGAAAATAATTGAGAAACAGCGTTTTTGCTTGACCGAACTGCTGAAACGGCTGAAAACAGTCTACCGACTTAACGGGTGGTCTATTTGGGACGTTTTTGGTTCTAGGGGCATTTATATGGTACGAAACCTACATATGTGCTACTGTTAACCTAAGGACAGCTCCCAGAAGTGGATATACTCCAACTCGCTAGGGTGTTAATCGCACACGCTCCCACGTCGCTAAAACGGCCTAACACGTGAAATCCACCGGGCGTGAAGTATTAATCTAAGGCATTTGGAGGCGTGGAGGGTTTCTAGGGCCTAGGGATCACTGGATGCACAAGTGGAACCTATGGGAAGGCTTCGGTAGCGGTGAACGCCTCGGTCCAAAAACGATGTCTTTGTACGCGCAAACTACACGTCTTCACACGATAACGATGACCGGCAAAATCGGGAATCCAACAGCAGCAGCTCTACTCGTGGTTTTATCCAGTTCTAACGCTAGTGGGGCTAACCTAGCTTGCATGGGGTTGATGGGATGGCTGCCTCTCACTCAAACACAAGCGCACCTAAGGTGCTCGGTGAAAAGCCAAGCTAAAGTACGGCTTGTCTACCTCTGTCCTCTCATGCTCTAGTGCATGGCTAGTGAATGCAGGGGCGTGGGGGAAGCTCTAGGGGTCCTGCATGCAAGGTCGTAGGGTTCTAATACATGCGGCCATGCTCCGATTGAGCCTCATCCACACATGTGGCCACGATGGTGTCACTTGGGTGGACGGCAAAACAACGGCATGACAGGCCAAGCCAAGGACATGGGGAGCACTAGTGGCCTCCCAGGAATAAAAAGAAAGCACATGCAGAAACAGGAGCTCACCGAAGAGTATGGGCGGTGAGGTGCAACGTTGAGGCGATGGTCGGCTCGGCGGTAGGGTTGCTCGTGATGGAGGCTGCAGACAAGCGCTGTGATGAGTTCAATGAGTGAAGGGGAGATGGTGATACAGCTAGGACAATGTTAAACTTACCAGGGGAGAGTCTAGTGGCTTGTTAACGCCAAAATTTGGTGAGGACCTGTGTCAGATTCGGTCAAGAGGACGGTTGCAGTCGGATAATGGAAATTGATCCAAGAAGCAGACCGAGTCTGAGAAGAAGCCGTGAAGACCGTGCGTGGCAGTTAATTACTATAGTTATTAAGAAAAGGTTTATCTCTTTTAGGAAACCTGACCTCGTGTCCGGTCAGGCCTTGTTAGCGTTTTCTGTTATAGATAGGAAATCATATACCGTGTCCTATAAGGACTCATGTAACTCGGGGTATATATACGTATGCCCGGGGACCTTGTAATATATCACAACGATCAATACAAATTTGGCGCATCGCCACCCCTTCGACGGGATCCTGCTTCTCGAGCCGGGCTGCATCGGTTAGGTCCGAACTCCTACGAGAGGGTAAGTCTCGTCACACCGACTACCAATCGGCTAGGACTTCCTCGGTTAGGTCCGATATTCTAGTTGGTTTATGGTAGTCGGCTTACCACGATATATTTACTTTATCTATGGCTGCATCAGTTCAGTTTGATCTCATAGATTGATTAGGTATATCACATCATGTGTGCACAGACTGTATCAACTTACTGGGAGCGATTTATCATCAGTTCGTGCTGCATCGGTTAGGTCCGACCTACTGAACTGCTAGTGATAAGTCGATCCTGCTGGGCCGATGTGTTGTGTGCACGCGTTTTATCGGAGTGCATAGCCGGTAAGTTATTTTCATCAAGATCGCATTATATCTATCGGCTCATTGAGGCATTGTTATCATTGTCGGTCTGTGCTGCAACGGTTAGGTCCGATCTACTAGACTAACGATAATAGCTTTACTCTTAATAAGCCGATGGTGTTGTGCGATGGTGTTATCGGAGTGCTTAGCCGATAAGTTACCTGTTAAAGCCGACTACATTTATTCATTGTTTTATCCTGTACTCGCTTTGTTAAGCAGTCGGCTAGCTTATCAATTATTTATCATTTATGTTATTGCATATTTTATTATATATTCTTGCCTGTATTATTGTCACAATCGGCTAAGGGCTAGCCGATGGGTTTATTCTGCCGATCCAAGCACAAGTACAAGCAGGTTCCCGGGCACGACCCCAGGTAAGGGCCCGGGCATGAGCCCGGGTAAGGACCAGTGTATGGGCCCGGACAGCGGATGAAGATCTTGGGAGCCGATATGAGCAAGGGCCCGGGTGCAGGCACACCTTCATAACAATACCAGTAACACTAGATCATGATCAATTAGGATCTATTTGATTTATTTATGCATTATACTTGCTTATTTTATCTAGCTTATAGCCGGTTTTCGAATATCCCTTCGATGATCGGCTAGCATGATATTTATTTATTATTACATTATTGTTCTTGCCGTCATCAGTTTTAAGCCGATGTGTAAGTGCTACAGTGTGCATCGGCCATCGGCCGATGAAACGAGTCTAGATCGGCTTCCAGCCGATTGGCTCATTGATCTAACATTTTCCTCCTTGTCAATTACAGGGTCAAATTGACTGGCACGCCTACGAACCTCAAACTTTAGGACCTGCACTGGAGTGAAGCAAATCTCCCAGGCCTTCGCGTGTCACTCAGACGCCGAACCGGGACCCGGCGATTTTCGGCGTCAACACGCTTTTGGCATGCCTGGTGGGACACGAAGTTTCAAACCAAAATTCCAATAAACACTGTTTCAATCAAGATTTCAACATGGCTGGAAAAGAAGTCAAGACGGACAACGTAATTCCGGTCACCATGGAAGATTTAACTGAAGAACAAAAACAACAAGTTGAACAGACCATGACAAATTTCCAGAAGCTGTGTTTAGAATCCTTCAGTATGACAAGGCAAGGGCCGATTCAGAAGTCTCAGTTTCCAAAACCAGTACTGGTAGGAGAATCGAGCCGCACACAACCCGAGAGTCCACCAATCAAGCCTTTACAGGAGATGGTCAACGAGGCCGTGCACCACGCGCTCATCAATCAGTCAGGGGTCTTAGTGAATACATTGCATAACCTTATCAAGAAGACTGTTGATGGATCGATTGCCCAAGAGCCAACTCGGGGTCCTGTTTTTCTCCCACCGAAGATAGAGCCAGGCCAAGTTAATTACAACATTAGCAAGGATATACCAGAACACTTGTTCGCGCAGAACCAGGCTGGGGGCAACAGGATATTCCTCTTGGATATCACCGATCTATTTATTATGGGGGATACCAGCAGAACTATCCGGGAGGAGGAGCCGATCCAGGTACCTACCAGAGGGAGTATCACAGACAGAATCGGCAACCAACCCCGCCGATGCAGTATCAGCAGTATCAACAGGAGAATGCAAGAGAGGAAGATTTGTCGGCACGGGTTGAGGAGATAGTAAGGGAGCAGTTCGGGATCAAGCCCAAGGAACAAGCGTTCATGTATCGGCACCCATATCCTGAGTGGTTTGACAGGGTTCCGTTGCCACACCGATACAGGGTCCCGGATTTCTCTAAGTTTTCAGGGCAGGACAAAACGTCTACAGTAGAACATGTCAGCCGATTCCTGGCGCAGTGCGGGAGGCATCGGCTGAAGAGGCCCTGAGGGTTAGGTTTTTTCCCCTATCACTATCTGGATCGGCTTTTACATGGTTCTCCTCGTTACCGCCGAATTCTGTTCGGGGGTGGGCCGATCTGGAAAAACAGTTTCACAAATATTTCTTCGCTGGGATTCACGAGCTGAGACTGTCAGATTTGACATCGGTTAAGCAACGACCAGATGAAACAGTACCGGAGTATACATTCAACGATTTCGAGGATATCAGGAACCGATGTTATAGCTTTAAACCTGAGCGATGGGCATCTGGCCGACTTGGCTTTCAGGGTCTTTTGGCGCCATCAAGGAGAGGTTTTCCTCACAGAGTTTGAATCCTTGGCGCACCTGGTGCAAAGGGTATCGGCTCATGAAAGCCGATTTCAAGAGGCAAAAAAGGACAAATACCAGAGGAGAGTTGCTCAAGTTCAAGTTACTTCATCGGGCTCAGATGAATGAGGAATCCGACGCTGAGGTTGGATTGGCGGAGTGGGCCAGGAACAAGAAGTCAGTGTCGTGCCCATGGGTCAAGGATCTCGGCAAGGAGGAGCGATATGATTTCGATGTAAGCAGAAACCGACAAGATCTTTGACTTGCTGTTACAGGAAAAGCAGATACAACTTGCCGCCAAACACGTGATTCCATCAGCCGAAGAACTAAGAAGAAGAAGTATTGCAAGTGGCACAACGCGATATCGCACCATACTAACGAGTGTAAGGTTTTTTGGCAACAAATTCAGTGGCTGTTGAGCAAGGACGAATCAAGTTTGAAGATAAAAAGCCAATGAAGATAGATGGGCACCCGTTCCCCGTAAACATGGTCTATGCGGGGTCATCATCCAGGACTCAAGCCGATAAGGAAGACGTCAGAGTAAATCGAGGATTACTTCATCGGGTATGATAGAGAATACTCAAGATACGATGAACAGGGGGATGACTGAACAATATAATCCGCATTGGGACTGCCCGTTTTTTTCGTTTCTGCTGGGATCAAGGAATGAGACTGCCATCAGCTGAAAATTGCCCCGAGTGCAGTAGTGCAGAACAGAAAATTGGCATGATCGCCAGCAGGAGTGTTCGCGGGATCGGTCGCAGGGAGAAAAAAGCATCAGTTCATAGCCGATTGGGGCCGATCCATGAAGAGTTCTTTGAAGAGGACGAAGAGAAATACGTGAGAAGCAAATCCAGAATCCTCAATGGTGCCCTAGTGGGATATTCACGAAAAATCAGAAGAGGAGGGCACAGCGTTTACAGCACCGAGAGCAACAGGAAGAACAGAGTCAAGATCAGGGAGAGGTTGATCATCGTCCCAAAAAGACTAAACAAGTTTGGCAAGTGAAGAAGGACGATGAGACGCATCAGCACCGGTAAATATGGTGTTCTTTTTGCCTCGGGAATATAAAACGCTTTCATCAGATGAAGAAGGAGATGAGGAGGTTTTTGCTCAACTAACGTTACAATCTGATCAAGCTATATTTGATAAACCTGAGAGGTCAGAGCATCGGCACTTAAAGCCGTTATACATCAAGGGTTACGTAAATGGGAAGCCGATGACAAAGATGTTGGTTGATGGAGGAGCCGCGGTTAATCTCATGCCTCATGCTACGTTCCGGAAGTTGGGGAAGACTGCCGAAGATCTGATCAAGACAAATATGGTGCTAAAAGACTTCGGTGGGAATTCATCAGAGGCGAAAGGCGTATTAAACGTGGAGCTGACAGTGGGGAACAAAACATTGCCCACCACATTTTTCGTCATCGATGGAAAGGGGTCATACAGTTTACTTCTCGGCAGGGACTGGATTCATGCGAACTGTTGCGTGCCTTCGACAATGCATCAATGTCTAATACAGTGGCAGGGAGATCAAGTCGAGATGGTTCTAGCAGATCGGTCGACCAACATCGCGATGACCGATCTACCAGTCTGGGAAGCCGACGGTGTTGACTGCCTATCCGGAAAAGCATGGGAAGGAGATTACCTCGAGGTCACTAGCCAGGGGATACAGCCGATACAGCAAGTCGGCTATGAATTGTTACTCTGATGGGCTCCATTGAAGACTTCGAGGGGAAATTGGGGCAAGGATTTACGTCGGCTGATGATTTAGAAGAGATCGATATTGGACCAGGAGATAGACCAAGGCCGACGTACATAAGGAAAAAATTAGGTTCTGAGCTACGAGAGGAATTGATTAAATTGTTGAAAGAATATCGGGATTGTTTTGCCTGGGAATACCATGAGATGCCAGGATTGAGCCGATCAATTTTTGAACATCGGTTGCCCATTAAACTAGGATATCGGCCATTCAAGCAGGCTCCAAGAAGATTCAAGGCAGAGTTATATGAGCCGATCAAGGCAGAGATCACAAGATTGTACGATGCCAAGTTTATCAGGCCATGCCGATATGCTGAGTGGGTTTCTAATATCGTCCCGGTGGAGAAGAAGAATGGGAAACTGTTTAGGAATATGCATTGATTTCCGGGAATCTAAATAAAGCTACCCCAAAGATGAGTACTCGATGCCGATAGCGGATTTATTGGTGGATGCAGCGTCAGGCCACAAGATTATCAGCTTCATGGACGGCAATGCAGGATACAATCAGATTTTCATGGCTGAAGAGGATATACACAAGACCGCGTTCCGATGTCCTGGAGCTATCGGTTTGTATGAGTGGGTAGTAATGACTTTTGGATTGAAAAGTGCCGGTGCAACTTATCAAAGAGCGATGAATTATATATTTCATGATCTCATCGGTGTGTTGGTGGAATTTACATTGATGATGTGGTGGTTAAGTCTAAAAGTGGGGAAAGCCATATAGCCGATTTACGAAGAGTGCTGGAGAGGGCCAAGAAATACGGACTAAGAATGAATCCCAACAAGTGTGCTTTTGGTGTATCGGCTGGGCAATTTTTGGGTTTTATGGTTCATGAGCGAGGGATTGAAGTTAGTCAGCGAAGTATCAGAGCTATTAAGACTACAGAGCCACCAACCAATAAGACAGAGTTGCAATCGTTCATCGGCAAGATTAATTTTGTGAGAAGATTCATATCAAATTTATCAGGAAGAATTGAGTCTTTCACGCCGTTATTGAAGTTGAAAACCGATCAAGAATTTGTATGGGAGGCAGCGCAGCAGAAGGCGTTTGACGAGATTAAGAATTATCTTAGTTCCCCGCCTGTTTTGATTCCGCCGCAGGAAAGAGTGCCGTTCAGGTTATACTTGTCGGCCGATGAGAGGTCCATCGGTTCTGTTTTTGTCCAAGAATTTGAAGGCAAAGAGCGAGTTGTGTTCTATCTAAGTAGGAGACTTTTGGATGCTGAGACGAGATATCCAGCGGTGGAGAAGTTATGCTTATGTTTATATTTCTCGTGTACAAAGTTGAGGCATTACATCCTATCGGCTGAATGTACAGTAGTTTGCCAGGCCGATGTGGTCAAATATATGTTGTCGGCTCCAATCTTAAAAGGGCGAGTTGGCAAGTGGGTTTTTGCCTTGACAGAGTTTGACTTGAGGTACGAATCGGCTAAAGCAATCAAAGGACAAGCAGTAGCCGATTTTATTGTCCAGCACAGGGGTCTCACGAGGACTATGTGGAGCCGATCCCATGGGTCTTATTTTTTGATGGATCGGTTTGCAGGCATGGATCTGGTATCGGTTTGGTTATTGTATCGCCTCGGGGGGCAAGTTTTGAGTTTGCTTTTACAATTAAGCCTTATCGGACTAACAATCAGGCGGAGTACGAGGCGGTGCTGAAAGGACTTCAACTATTAAAGGAGATCGGGGCCGATATTATAGAGATTATTGGTGATTCTTTGTTGGTGATCAAACAGTTATCTGGAGAATATGAGTGTGTTGACGCCGAAAACCACCGGATGTGCCAAAAGCTTGCTGACGATCTGGTTCGGCGCCTAGAGACACGCGAAGGCCTGGGAGATCTGCTTAGCTCCAGTGCAGGTCCTAAAATATTTGAGGTTCGCAGGCGTGCCAGTCAATTTGACCTCGCAATTGACAAGGAGATGAAGAAATTAGATTACTGATCCAATCGGCCAACAAGCCGATACGGATCCCTTCCAGCCGATCGCCGCTATGCTCGTGCCCGGGCCCTCGCCTGTGCTCGCGCCCGGATCAGCAGCAACTGCACATCGGCTATCGGCCGATACAGGCTGATATAGACTCCTCGTAGCCGATAGCCGATGGCACCTGTGTATCGGCTAGGAAACCGATAGCGCTGTAAGCAAATGGATAAGCTGTCAGTATAACATGTGCATCGGCTAGAAGCCGATGATAAAATAGATAAGCAGAATAGTGAACTAGCCGACTGCCAAAGAAACACATGTGCATCGGCTAGAGAACCGATGATAATATAGATGACCAAAATAGTAAAGATAATACAGTCGGCTTTATAAAAAGATAACATATCGGCTAAGCACTCCGATAGAACGTCGCATACACACCGATCGGCTCGACAAGGATAAATCTATTATTATCGATCTAGTAGTTCAAACCTAACTGATGCAGCACAGATCGATAATAGTAAAGGAACCTCAACAAACCGATAGATCTAATGCAACTGTGATGAAAATAACTTACCGGCTATACATTCCGATAAGACGCTTGCACAAAGGCTATCAGCCTAACAGGAATAATTTATCGCTAGCAGTTTAGTAGGTCGGACCCAACCGATGCAGCACAAACTGATGATAAACTACCCCCGATAAACTGATAAAAACTATGCACGCGTGATGTGATATACCTGACCAGCCTATGAGGTCGGACCGAACCGATGCAGCCGTAGACAGATCCGATACACCGTGGTAAGCCGGCTACCATATACCGACTAGAATATCGGACCTAACCGAGAAAGTCCTAGCCGATTGGTAGTCGGGGTAACGAGACTTACCCTCTCGTAGGAGTTCGGACCTAACCGATGCAGCCCCGCTCGAGAAGCAAGAACCCGTTGGTAGAGGGTGGCGATGCGCCGAAGTTGTATTGATCGTTGAGATAGATTACAAGGTCCCCGGGCATACGTATATATACCCCGAGTTACAAGAGTCCTTATAGGACACGGTACATACTTTCCTATCTATAAACGGAAAACTAACAAGCCCTGATCGGATACGAGATCAGGTTTCCTAACAATTATCAAAACTACCTAATTAATAGATAAGGTAATTTACTGCCATACTGTGGTCTTCACGGTCTCTTCCCAAACTCGGTCTCTTCTGGATCAATCTTCACCGGTTATCTGTGATTTTCTCTTAACCGAATCTGCTAAAGACCCGTGCCAAATTTTGGCGTTAACAGAGTGCAGGGATGATGTTTTGAGGTCATATTATGAAGAATGCGTGGATTTGTTGAAGGATTTTAAGATGGTGTCAATGAATCATATTCCCAGGGAGCAGAATTTGGAAGCCAATGATCTTGCACAGATTGCTTCAGGATATCGGCTGAATAGGCAGGTTGAGGTGGAGATAGCCGATATTGATGTCCAGAACAAGGCCGATGACTGGAGGCAGGAGATAATTGATTACTTACGAAATCCGTCGCAGTCTGTTTCCGGGAAGATTCGGTATAAAGCTACTAAGTATGTGCTACTTGATGAGGAGTTGTATTATCGGACGTTTGAGGGAGTTCTGCTTAAATGCCTGGATTTGGAAGAAGCAAAGTGGTTATGTGTGAAGTGCATAAGGCATCTGTGGACTCATCAATCGGCTCATAAGATGAAATGGTTGTTGAGAAGAGTAGGGTATTTTTGGCCGACAATGCTGGAAGATTGCTTTAGGTATTATAAAGGATGTCAAGATTGTCAGAAGTTTGGAAATATACAGCGGGCACCGGCATCGGCTATGAATCCTATCATCAAACCGTGGCCGTTCAGAGGATGGAGAATTGATATGATCGGCCAGATTTTTCCTCCATCAAGTAAGGGACATAAGTTTATATTGGCAGCGACAGATTATTTCACCAAGTGGGTAGAGGCGATTCCTTTGAAGAAGGTCACGTCCAAAGAAGCGATCGAATTTGTCAAGGAGCATATCATTTATCGGTTTGGAATTCCTCAGACGATAATTACTGATCAGGGGTCTATCTTTGTTTCTGATGAGTTTCAACAGTTTGCTGCCAGTATGGGAATCAAGCTATTAAATTCATCATCTTATTATGCTCAAGCCAATGGGCAAGCAGAAGCTTCCAACAAGAGTTTGATCAAGTTAATTAAGCGGAAAATTGATGAGCAGCCACGGCGATGGCATTCTACATTAGCCGATTCACTATGGGCCTATCGGATGGCATACCATGGGTCTACTCGGGTACCGCCGTATCAGTTGGTATATGGACATGAGGCGGTTTTACCATGGGAAACTAACATCGGCTCTAGAAGGCTTTCTTCGCAGAATCAATTGACGGCCGATGATTATTATAACTTGATGGCAGATGAACTTGAAGATTTAGCTCAGAATCGGTTAAGAGCGCTGGAAAGAATCAAGGAGAATAAGGCTAGGGCAGCTCGGCATTACAACAAAAAGGTGGTGAATAAGTCGTTTGCCGAGGGGGATTTTGTGTGGAAGTTGATTTTGCCGATCGGGTCCAGAGATAATAAGTTCGGAAAATGGTCGCCTAATTGGGAAGGGCCTTATCGGATTAATCGCTGTGTGCCTGGTAACGCATATATATTAGAAGATCTTGATGGGACGGAGTTTGCTAAAGCACTTAATGGGAAATATCTCAAGAAATACTACCCTAGCGTTTGGATCAATTCTTAAATCGGTTAAGTACAGCCGATTTCTAAGCAATTCGGAAAGCCGATGTTTTTATACGTCACCTAAAGACAGCCGATATCAATTGATATCGCCTTTAGATCAAAACAAGCGGAAAAATTATCAGGACTGAGAGAGATAAGTAGCAGAGCCGATCTGGTTACATGACAGCAGGAGGGTGATCGGCATGTTCCGGAAAATCGTCAGTTACAAAGGTTTAAGGCTTACAAAAACTTTCGGATAGTTTCGATTGCGCGCAGACGGATCTGATCAATTTCATTGATGGCCCGGATATCGTCTTCATCAAAGCCTGGGATGACTTTCAAGCTTTTGCGCCGATGGATGACTTGGCGCACTGCTGCTGTGACTTTGGCTTCTTGATCTTGGATGGCTTGCGGCAGGCCGATGAGCTGGGATTCTGTGTCTTCAAGATCCTTGCGAACTTTTTCAAGTCCTCCCAGCAAATCGGCTTCCTTTTTCTTCAGTTGATTTAGCTTGGATTGAAGTTCTTGGGGGACAGCTGCCATGTCATCAAGTGTCTTCTTGTCTATCTGGGCTGATAGCCGATCGGTTTGGATGTCTTGGGCTATCTTCTGTTGGTCAGCACGATCGGCTATACGCTGTCTGAGCTTGATAAGTTTAAACCTATGAGACTCCAGGTATGCTGCGGGGGTCAATGCATCAACGAGCTCTTCGGGCAGGTGGTGTTCGATGTCTGCAAATCTTGCTCGGATTGGCCCGCAGTCTTCTACCAGTGCATGATTGGATTTTCCAGCCGACTGATGATGCTTGTTACTCGCCACATCGGCTGAGAAGGACGGTTTGGAGGCTGCACTGGTGGCTGTAGCTTCTTCTACCTCCAGATATTGACCGATGTGTCGAAGGAGAACAAGTCGGCCAAGGACTGCAGAATTGGTATCGGAAAGGTGATCAATAAGAGATTAGAAGCAAAGTACGAGCATGACAAAGGTTACCTGAGGAAGGACGTCGGCAGATCGGGTAACATCGGCGTCAGTAGGATGAGTAGGTTGTTCTTTAGAGGGGCCGATGTCAGCCGATGGAATAGAAGCAGTCTCGTTGATGGCTGGAGGACTTGGTGCTGAAAGAGGGGGAGCTGGAGAAGCTATCGGCTCGGTGCTTGGAAGAATGTCAGAGGAATGTTGGGGTTCTGGAGCCAATGACTCAAGCTGAAAATGAACTGGTAAGATAAATGAGAAAATCGAGGAATGATGTCCAATTTGGCGCGTACCTGAGGGGAAGAAGGAGCCGATATGGTCTGGGAGAAGTTGGCGTTGTGGTAGCAGCATCGGCATCGGTCTTCTGCTTCTTCAAAGAGGGCGGTGCGCTAACTTCTTCCGCTTTTGTCCAATCGGCCGAGGCGCCTTGAGAAGAGCCGATGGAGATGGAGCGTCGCGCCCTAGGTTCGGAACGGCCGATGAGGGTTGGTACAGAATCGGCCGACCGCTGTTGCTTGTTGATGAGGGCTCGATGCTGGCGGCCTGCAAAGTAAGGGTCAGAGACGATTGAGGATGATATTTGAAGCTTGCAAGAGTTACCTCGTTATCAGATTCAGCATAGTCGGCGTCCAGACGGGAGCAATAACAAGTGGGCGCTAAACAGAACAGATGTTTCTTCCATTCCGACCACCATCGGACAAAAGGCTTGGTGTTGGCAGTGCAGACGTACACCTCGGTGGCAGCGCCTAGCAGGAGGAGTCTGTCAAGACCGCAGCCGATCATATTCCAGGGCGCTGCTGACCGTGCCCCGAGCCTGGAGTTTGTCGGTGAAGAACAGGCCGATCGGAAGCTGGCCAAGGCCGAGTTGACGGGAGCTGGTTGATGGGTGGTAGAACTCATACGATGGTTGAGTTCGACCCAGAGAAAAGCCGGTTGGCAGCAGGCAAGGACTGATGGCCGATAGGAATATGGCTTTAGACTGATCATCGTTCAGAGCTTTGAGTGGATCAAAGTTGGAAGGCATCTCGAATGATGATGCGTCATTATAAGCAAACCAAAGAGTAGCATCCCTGGTAAAGCCATAATAAAACCCCTTGAACCACTGACTAACTTCAGCAGGGGATATCTTGCCGCCAGAAAGGGCCGATGCAGCCTCACCCATAGAGATGCATCGGCGGTAGATGGGGTTCTGATCTTCTGGGTAATCAGCTGGGAAGGATTGCTTGAGGAGGGAAGTTTCTGGGATGGCTTTGGAGGTGTAAACATTAAGCCAGAGCTGTACGAACCACCAAGGACCCCCAATGTGGCCGACGGGCTGGCTGGCCGATAGCTTAGTTGCCACCTGATGAAGCAGCTGGTAGGTGGCGCCAAGGAGATAGTGCCCTAACGGAATTTGTTTCCTATCGGCCAAGCACTCTGCCAGGCATTGCATATTGGTCGTCGGGCCAAGGGTTGCGCCACCAAAGACGAACCGTTCCAACCACAAGTTCAGAAAAGCGACATGCTCCCGATCATCAACCGGTCCAGTTCCTTTGTTGTGAAGAGATATATACCTGGACCAGCCGCCGATGTTTTTTGTTTGAAGCCGGTGGGCAGGCTTGAACCGGAGTTTGAAGGGGTTGATGTAGCTTGTAGTATCCAGGCAGGTGAGCATGGTCACATCCAGCAGAGTAGGGGTCATCGGCCCATGACCAAACAGAAAGGCATTGAGAGCATCAGACCAGAAGTACGAGGCCGATGCGAGCAGAGATTCATTCCTTTCCATATCGGCCAAGGAGAGGTTGATGCAGTGGCCGATGTGAGATTCTTCCCAATAGATCCTCTTTGCAGCCGATACTCTAATGTACCAGTCTCTCCATCCGGGCAATCTGCTCGGCCATGACCTAAAGCTGTTGGTCCAGTCACTGACCAACATGGTCGAGTTCTTGAAAGGAGTGCGTTGGGTTTCGGCACTGATGAAATCGGTGGGATCTTCGCTGCCCATGGGGCCATGATAGAAGAAACCGGGATAATCGGCGGACGGAATCAAGATCTGGGCTCTAAGATGCTACAGTAAACAAGAACACGATGAAGAACAGATAAAAAAAACGGAGCAGATCGGGTTCGTATAGATTGCAGATTGAGGAAAAATAATCGGGCGAGAAGATTACCTCAGGGACTGCGGATGCTGATGCCATTGTGGGAGTAAGAAACGATGCAGAGATCAACGGCCGGAGAAGAAGGTTGCGATGATTCGTCTGGGTTCGCTAGAGCTTGGTGAAGATGTGGGAGGTGAAGCGGTAGTGCTCTGGTGATGTGAAAGCATAAAAAAGGCAAGGACCATAGGTATCCTAAGACCTTGAACATCCCAACCATACTTATCCATAAAAGATTGAGAAATAAAGGAATGCGATGCTCCAAAATCAAACAGAACAACTGCAGGTACGGAGTTGACAAGAAACGTACCCATTACCACATCTGAAGCTTCTCGGGCTGTCTCTGACTGGATATGATTGACTCGGCCACGCCCAAAGGTCGGAGGGGCACGGGAGGCAGATCCAATAGTATGTGTAGTCGGCTGTCCTCGACTGAACACAGGGGCTCTTGAAGCGCTGGCGTTAGGGCGTCCAGGGACTGCAGGGTCTGGCTTCAGGGGACAGTGTCGGGCGAAGTGACCCAACTCGTTGCAGTTGTAGCATCGGCTTCCCGGGGCACTCGGAATACTCTTCCGCTGAAGGCCGGCTGAGGTAGGGCGACTTGCACCGGTATTTGCACTGAGGGGTCGGGACTGAACAGAAGAAGCCGGGCGAGAACAGCATGGGCGAAACACCCGCTCTTGAAACTGGGGTGGGGCAAACTGACGGAAGGACTGGGGAGATAGGGCCTGGTACTCGGACCACTACGAGACTGCATCTGGAGGCTTTGCGCTTGCGAAAAACTTCGATTCTCCTTCCTCGCGTCTTCAACTACTAGGGCTCTGTTGACCATGTGCTGGAAAGTAGGGAAGTCATGGGCAATAAGCTGGATCTTCATTGCCACATTCATCCCTTTCAGAAACCTTCTGATTTTCTTCTTGTCCGTGTTCACGTCCTCGGGTGCATAGCGAGCTAGATGGTTGAACCTGCTCAGGTACTCGCTGATGCTGGAATGTCCCTGCTTGAGGTTGTTGAATTCTTCTCTCTTAATGTCTATTACTCCTTCTGGGACATGTGCGGCTCTGAAGGCTTCAACAAACTCGGGCCAGGCGATGTTGGCGGCATCTTGATGGGCAGCACAGTAGTTCTCCCACCAATCGGCTGCTGGTCCATGCAGTTGGTGTGCAGCAAACTGGGTTTTCTCCACAGGTGTGCACTGCACTAGGTTCAGTTTTCTGTCCATATCCTTTAGCCAGTCGTCAGCCTCTACTGGCTCAGCAGTCTGAGAGAACTCGGCTGGACGGGACCTCATGAAGTCGGCGAGCTTGGAGCGTCCATGAGCTTGTGCTGGTGGAGCTTGATGGAGAAGAGGCTGCATTGCGGCCAGATTCTGAGCAATGCCTTGCAAGATCTGGGTCTGGATGGCCATAAGCTGCTGGGGGTCTGCTGGAAGGTGAGGAGGTTGAGGCAATCCTCCAGGGTTTGCTGTTGCAGCGTCGAAGGTACCAAGGCCGGCTGCACGGACATTTCCGGACATCCGATCATGAGTTTGCTAAACTAGCGAAACAGCAGAAACAGGGCGGAAGCTGGACAAAACTACTCCACAGGCTCGGTTGGGAACTAGGCTCGAAACCTTCAGAAGTCTTCGTAGTCGGCCTGGTCTTGGAGGAACTCGACAGCAGTCGGATCTTCGTCTTCTTCTCCAAAACCTACTATACATATATATGAACAAGGTGAGTACTTTCGTACTCAGCAAGCCGGAAATGATGCCATGTCGGTCAGACAGAAAGGCTAAAGGTTTATTTGCGAAAATTGCCTTTAGAAACTCTTTTCTTTGCAAACACTAGTGAGCTTAAATTTTTGTTGTCGGACAGAGGCTCACGCCTCTATCCATTCCGCAAGTTGCTTTTCAACAACTCGCCACTTAATGAATCAAGCATAATCATAAATGTTTCTTATTATCTTTTACTTCGTATTTGCTGGTCCTGTACTTCCGAGTAGCTACACCACTCAGTTGACCCTGAGACTCGGCTTACAAAAATCTTCAAGCTGTGGCACTTGATGCCCGCTACACTGGCTACAACCAGCTAGCTAGTCGGCCGCCCTGGCTACAACCCGGGGCTCATCATCGCTGCCCTGGCTTACAACCGGGAGCATGATCAATGGCACTAAATGCCCGCTAGGCTGGCTACAACCAGCTAGCTAATCGGCCGCCCTGGCTACAACCCGGGGGCTCGAACGATGCTGCCCTGGCTACAACGGGAGCAATGTTCATGGCACTAAATGCCCGCTAGGCTGGCTACAACCAGCTAGCTAAAACACTGCTGCCCTGGCTACAACCGGGAGCGTGCTCATCACCGTCTTCTGGCTACAACCGAAGACTGAATTGCCGCCCTGGCTACAACCCGGGGGCTCATCATCGCTGCCCTGGCTACAACCCGGGAGCATGATCATGGCACTAAATGCCCGCTAGGCTGGCTACAACCAGCTGAGCTAATCGGGCCGCCCTGGCTACAACCCGGGGGGCTCGAACGATGCTGCCTGGCTACAACCCGGGAGCATGTTCATGGCACTAAATGCCAGCTAGGCTGGCTACAACAGCTAGCTAAAACACTGCTGCCACTGGCTACAACCCGGGAGCGTGCTATCACGTCTTCTGGCTACAACCGAAGACTGAATTGCCGCCCTGGCTACAACCCGGGGGCTTAAACTTTGCTGCCCTGGCTACAACCCGGGAGCATGATCTTCATCCTGTTTACTTTTCATACACTTGTTTATGGTGCTTAACACCCCGGACCACACAGATCCGTTTCTGCCACACAGGCCTTCCGTTTGCTCACTCGGCAAACTCTGTCACGTTCCCTTTCCATCAAACACTTTCACAAATCACTGGCAAACAAATCTACGCTATGGAATCACCTTGCATCGCCCTTAACCGTGGGCACGGCTGTTCGAACAGTTCTGCTAAACTCTGCAGAGGGTGCCTTTACCCATCCGACACGAAAATTACACCGAGTACTGGCCTGTACCCAGAAATTCGTGACAAGGCCATTTCCAAACCAGTCTAGAGTCATCCAATGCCAGCCGAAAGATCCACACAGGATTCAGTGGTCGGCACTGAACTTCCCTAAACCTACTATTTACTCGGCCAGGGGCATCCCATAATACCCGTATGGTCGCACTGTAAGATGCTCGGATGGAATTCCCAAAGGAAACGGTCCTTAATGATGATACATAGCCAAGCCCACAGGCACTGTCTCTATATCAAGATTTTCACAACTTTATTTGTTTCACAAACACGCCGATACACGGAGTACCGGGTTTTTCAATCAGTTTGGTAAAACCCAACGTTTTTCCCAACGACAAACAACGTTTGCAGAGCTAAGCCATTCTACTCGGCATCGTATCCTCAGATAGGATGCTAGCGTGCCATTTGTGGGGCTCTTCAAGGAGAAATATATCAACATCCTACCAAATAAGTGCTACTACTGGCAGTCCATCGGTTGCGCTTGCAAACCGAGGGCCAACAGTTTTAAGAGGTGTAAACTAAGCATGCATAATATTTTCCAAACAACATAGTTTTGCATATATGGGAAAACAATATGATCAAAGAGGCTTGCCTTGTTCCAAGGAGGGGTCGTCTTCGGCGAAGGCGGCTTCGGATCATCCACCGTTCAGGTTCTGAACAAGCAGGAAGAAACACTGATAAGCAGGAGAAGTAAACACCAAGAAAAAGGGTCAAGAAGTAGTCGGCTGCAGAAAGGGGCAGTCGGCTGAACCAGGCTTGCGAACCAGGCGACAGAGCTCCAAAGCTTGAGAGAAGAACAAGAACTCAGCAGAGCTGGAGCTGGCCGGTTTGCAAAACAAAGGAAGAAGGGGGCACGGTTGGCCATATGTATATATATAGCCGACGTGCAAGGTTGAGGCACGGTGGAGCTGGGCAACGGGTGGAGCAAGGAAGTCAAGATGAACTGACAGGGATATGACAGGAAGTGACTTTGGAGTCCAACTGGTCAGAGGAGTTGGCAGGCACTGTAGCTGCGACGAGACATTAAGGTCAAGGCTAGGACAGGTTGGAGAAATCTCACTGACCGGGCTTCGGACTGACCACTGGTCCAAGCGATGCTGCAGGTTATTGTCCATCGGTCCAAGTGGTGCTGAGGGCAGGTGAAGACTGGTTCTTCTCCACTTCGGTAGTCGGCGTCCAACGGGCGGGTGCAACTCGGGGGACAAAGAAGCAACAGGTCTCAACAAGGTAGTCGGCCACATCACAGTGCTCACTCGGCAGCAAAAGGGGTCCGAGTAAGACAAGGATAAGGGCAGGGTACAAGGACTGAGTAGCAACTCTACTCGGCACAAGAGAGAAGGTAGTCGGCTGGCAGGGGAGAGGGAAAACGGAGGCACAGCTGACAGGATAGGAAAAGATTAAGATCAGAAAACCAGTTACAACAGGGAAAAGGAAAGCGGGTCGTTACATTTATGGTAGTCGGCTTACCACGATATATTTACTTTATCTATGGCTGCATCAGTTCAGTTTGATCTCATAGATTGATTAGGTATATCACATCACGTGTGCACAGACCGTATCGACTTACTGGGAGCGATTTATCATCAGTTCGTGCTGCATCGGTTAGGTCCGACCTACTGAACTCTATGATAAGTCGATCCTGCTGGGCCGATGCGTTGTGTGCAGGCGTTTTATCGGAGTGTATAGCCGGTAAGTTATCAAATACATCACGATCGCATTATATCTATCGGCTCATTGAGGCATTATTATCATTGTCAGTCTGTGCTGCAACGGTTAGGTCCGATCTACTAGATTGACGATAATAGCTTTGCTCTTAATAAGCCGATGGTGTTGTGCGATGGTGTTATCAGAGTGCTTAGCCGATAAGTTACCTGTTAAAGCCGACTACATTTATTCATTATTTTATCCTGTGCTCGCTTTGATAAGCAGTCGGCTAGCTTATCAATTATTTATCGTTTACGTTATTGCATATTTTATTATATGTTCTTGCCTGTATTATTGTCACACATCGGCTAAGGGTTAGCCATGGGTTTATTCTGCCGATCCAAGAACAAGTACAAGCAGTTCCCGGGCACGACCCCAGGTAAGGGCCCGGGCATGAGCCCAGGTAAGGACCAGTGTACGGCCCGGACAGCGACAAGATCTCGGAAGCCGATATGAGCAAGGGCCCGGGTGCAGGCATACCTTCATGGACAACACCAGTAACACTAGATCGTGATCAGCTAGGATCTATTTGATTTATTATGCATTATACTTGCTTATTTTATCTAGCTTATAGCCGGTTTTTGAATATCCCTTCGATGATCGGCTAGCACGATATTTGTTTACTATTATGTTATTGCCCTTGCCATCATCGGCCTTAAGCCGATGTATAAGTGCTACGGTGTGCATCGGCCATCGGCTGATGAAACGAGTCTAGATCGGCTTCCAGCCGATTGGCTCATTGATCTAATATTTTCCTCCTTGTCAATTACAGGGTCAAATTGACTGGCACGCCTACGAACCTCAAACTTTAGGACCTGCACTGGAGTGAAGCAAATCTCCCAGGCCTTCGCGTGTCACCCAGACGCCGAACCGGGACCCGGCGATTTTCGGCGTCAACAGTGGGCCCCGGGCAGGGAGTAAGAAGATGGCGCCCGGAGACGAGGGACGTTCCCGAGGCCAATGGCGCCCCGGGAACGAAGGAGACTGTGCGCCGAGGACGAGCCCGGGGCCGCTGGAGAGAGTGCCCCGGGGACGAGCCCGGGGCCGCTGGAGCCCGCGCCCCGGGGACGATCCCGGGGCCGATGGAGCCTGTGCCCCGGGGACGAGCCCCGGACCGCCGTAGACACCGATGGCGATGACGCCCCCAGGGACGAGCCCGGAGACGATGGAGGGATGGCCCCGCGGGGAACTGACGTGGCCGATGACCCACGCGTCCCCGCAGACCGTGGGACCCCCAGTCCCATTTCGCCGACAGTGGCCCCTGGCCCTGTTGCTCGGCCGGGACCAGCCCCGGGCAGGAACAGGCCACGTCTTGTAGAAACGAGGACGCGGGGTTACCCACTTGGTTCGCTGTGAACGGGTGAAGTTGACGACTTGTTGCGTAGTCTGGATATGTGTCGGGAATAAATATGGGCGATATGTGCCCAGGACCCGGGGGCCCGGGACGGAAATATGGAAGGTATGTAGAAGATATGTGTTGAGGAATGTCGCGGCAGTTCGCGAGGAGGTCGCGGCAGTTCGCGAGGGGGCCGTGGCCGAGTCCGCTGCCCCGGGAGCAGGGTTCCTCAACCGCGGCGAGCACCTTGCAGAGCCGATGGTTGGCGAAGGGGTCGAGGAAGAGGTCGAGGAAGAGGCCGGTTTCCTTCTGACGTCATCCGCGGCCGCCTCCGGGGCCCCGGGGCCCTCCATGCCCCCGAGTGCTCCCGTTCCGACGTCACCCGGTGTGTCCGGTCAGAATACTTCGGTGATGCCCCCTGTACAATCAGGGCCTCGCTCGTGCTTGCGTCTGGCCTTTGCCTGTCTGGTATAAAGAGAGACACTTGTATATGTATATGATTATGTTTATATTTTCGTACCTTGGTTTATTGTGTTGTCCGGAGGTTGTTGGTCTTTGGGGCCTTGTGTCCGGGGACGCCGAGCACCGGGCGTCATCCGGCATCAAGTCCAGCAGCGGCGAAGGACCGTCGGCCCATGGCCCCTGTCCGGGCCCTGGGGCAGCCGTCATCCCCGGGAGCTCGGTCCCTGGGGGCAGCGATCGCGACGATCGCCTGCTCCGGGAACCTGCTTCCCCTAGGCGCGAGCCTCTGGACGCGAGCCAGGTGGAGCGACGAAGTTCGCAGGTTCGGCCCTCGCCCGTCTTCCGGGTCCCGGGGGCCCTCCGCACCCCCGGGAGCTATTGGCATAGGGGGCATAGCGAGGCCGCGAGGACAGGCTCTACATGATGAACCGTGAGAGCGCTTGGCTCGTTCCCTTCGTCCATTCCATGTTGCGAGCCGTTGCGTCCACCTCCTAGGGGCCTCTTCGCGGTCGCGACCGAGTGGAGGCAAGGACTGCGCATAAGGAATCTGCCCCCTAGCAGCGGGAAAGAACCGAGCCCGAAGCCAACCAGAGTGGGACACCGTAAGCCGGGGCTTAGACGATGTTCGGGGTTTAGCAGATGGGATACGGTAGCTCGCTGGTAGGGAAACAGATGCTTAGGCGCAACACCCAGCCACCGCATGGACGCGACCCGATTATGCCCCCGGGGGGAGATCGCCACGATAGCGACACAAGGAAGGATAAGGGCACGAGCCCGGAAACGATAATAAAAGTATTACTATGGAAAGCGAATACACATGGGGCCCGCCCAGTGCTGAGGTTTTGAGGCACTTACAGGATATGCTTTCAGATAATATTTATGAAATGCTCCCAGGCTTACCGAGCCCGGTTGGGAAGTTCCGATCACCAGGGAGGGGCCTTCCCACGGGGAGAAGATTTCATTCCGACCCGTGCGAGGACACGGCGGAGATTCAAGCCCCAAACCTGAAATGATCGGGCCCGAACCTGACGCCAAAGATAGCGCTTGAGGCCTTGCTGGTAACGAGCGACGCGGAATGGAGCGCGCCACCTTCGTCCCTCGAGGAAGTCGAGGTTGTTGAGCTGCATATTGTCGTGGTTGATGTTTGTCGATGTAGCGCTGTACTCGAGAGCCGAAGAAGAGTTCTGGTGACAGAACGGCTTCGGCCCGGTACACCAGGAAAAAACTGGGCCTCCCCGGGCGCCGAGCTTGTTGTGGTATGAATCGTCCCAGGATCGCCAGGGAAAGGTCTACTCTACGCATAGTGAACTGTGAGAGCGTCCGGTTCGTTCCCTTGTCCATCCCATGCTACGAACGCAACACATGGAAAACGACGAAAGGAACGAGACCGGGAAGGATATTAAAAACATTGCTTATGTAAAGTGTATATACATGGGGCCCAGGCTAGCGTGAGTTTCCGGAGAAGTCCAGCGCTGGCCCGGGTTTACCCAACTTACAGGATGTTTATACAGACGGATTTGTGGAGATACTTGTTGTGCCTGGGGATGGAGCTCGGACTCGCTTCCCTCGCGAGCCCGAGTCCGGCATGTGCTCGGGACCCGGGGGCCCCGGCTAGCGCTAAGGATATACGTCCGGGTCCCGGGGGCCCCGGACTGGGATACGGTTTGATATAAGCCGGGTTCCGGGGGCCCGGGCTTGAATACGGGGTGTGAGACGACCTTCCGGATGCATTCTCGCCAGGGCGGTGCTGTCTGGGCTATCGCGCCCTATTCTGGGTGTCGCGTTCCTAGGCTTGCACTCGCCTTGGCGAGGCCGCCCTGGTTCGGCACCTCAGTGTTGGGCCCGTGGCACGGATTCGGGAATCCGTGCCTCGGCTCAATATGTGTCCGGGACCCAGGGGCCCCGTACTGAAATATGATTTGTTATGTATGATTGATATGTGCCTGGGCACAGGGGCCCGGGTATGGACATGGACTATGTCGGGACAAGTTCCCCGGACCCGCCCTTGCCGAGACAATGCTGTCCGGGTACTCGCGCCCTGTCGAAGCTATTCTGGATCGGGAGCGGGATTCGGACCGTCCGCCTAAGGGCCGGACGGTCCGAGTCGCTACAACCGGACCGTCCGTCGACGGTTCGGACCGTCCGAACCGTTTCGAGCGCGCTTGGCCCGCTACTGGTTCTGGCGGGACTCGGGCTCAGCTCCCTCGGACTCAGGTCCAAGAGAGGGAGCGAGCTCTCCGTGACCGGACCGGGGGGAGATATGCGCCCGGGAGCCAAGGGCTTCGATCGGGGCTAGTTACGCGCCCGGGAGCCAGGCTCCCACCGGGGCTAGGTATGCACCCGGGAGCTAAGCTCCGACCGGGGCGAAGTACGAACCCGGGAGCCAAGCTCCGACCGGGGTAGATAAGAACGCCCGGGAGCCAAAGGCTCTGACCGGGAGTAAGTATGCGCCCCGAGCGACGCTCCACGGCGCTAGGTACGCACCCGGGAGCCAGGCTCCGACCGGGCTAGATACGCCGCCCGGGAGCCAAGCTCCTACCGGGGGCTAGATACGCGCCCGGAGCCAGGCTAGGCCGACCGAGCGCGAGGTATGCACTCGGGGCGAGGCTCCGACCGAGGCTAGATACGCACTCGGAGCCAGGCTCCTACCCGCACTAGATACGCCACTCGGGAAGCCAAGCTCCGACCGGGCGAAGTACGCACCCGGAGCCAAGGGCTCGGACCGGGCTAAGTTACGCGTCCGGGAGCAAGCTCCGACCGGGTAGGTACGCACCCGGGAGCCAAGGGCTCGGTTCGGGGCTAAGTACTGCGCCCGGGAGCCAAGCTCCGACCGGGCTCGGCCTACTGCCGCCCCTCGAGGCGTTTGGCCAAGCGCTGGACGGCGCGGCACTCCGTAAGGTCGTGCTGGTCCGTCTGGTGGAAGGCGCACCATCCCCAGGCCATTGGCGGCGGCGGCGGCGCACGTGCGGCCCTTTGCCGCTTACCGCCGCCGTCGTTGTCCTCGTGGGCGATGTCGCCCTGGGGGCTGGCCGCAACAGCCAAGGCGGAGTTCTCGGCGGGCGCCTTGGCCCTCTGGCGCTTCCTCCTGTTCCGGCGCGAGGCGGAATGCGAGGACTCGCCGGCTCCTGCATGATTGCCGGTGGTGATCAGGCGATGGGCCGCACCTACGAGGTCGGCGACTTCGCCGAGCCACCGCCTTTCCCGGCCGCTGCCCCCGGTGAAAGCCGGGGGTTGGCGCAGGAGAGCTTTCGCCGCCAGGAGGGCTTCCTGCGGCGTCGCTGGTTGGATGTCCTGATGGTGGCGCGCCGTGGAGCGGCGCGCCTGTTCACGCCTCACGAATGAGGCCGCAGCGGACCCAGCCGGGCACTTACCGGCTCCCTCCGCGAAGGGAGGTGCCGAGGCCGCTCGACTAGGCCGCCACTGGGTGAAGTCGGCCCGTGCAGCGCGCACCGCGCGCCCCCAGGAAGACGTGGGGGAACGCGGTGAGCTAGCCAGAGGGCTAGCATTGTCCGACGGGGTAAAGCCGCCGGACTCGTCGTCGGAATCCCGCTGATGATGAAGGTCGCCTGCCATGGAGCGCGCTGGTGTTGCCGGCGTACCACCTGAAAAGGAAACTCCCCCTACCTGGCGCGCCAGCTGTCGGAGGATGAAACCTCGACGGCGGGAGGTCTGGAGACCCCCCTTTGAGATTCGGCCAGGGAGTAGTTCTCAGGCGGAGTCGACGTGAGACGGATCGACGCTCGGGCAGGAACTGAGGGGGCCCGAGCTGGGAGACAGAGGTCCGGACCGTCCGATTCCGGGCCGGACCGTCCGAACTGTGATGAAGCAGAAAAGGTCTGGACCGTCCGAACTGGGTCCGGACCGTCCGGACCGTAGTATTCGCGCGGGAGAGACAGGAGGCGTTTTTTAGACAGGTTCGGGCCGCCGGAGCGTAATACCCTACTCCTGTGTTTTGGACTATGAGAGAGAGAGAGATGAATGTGGTATTGTGGTTCACAAGGAGGACCCCGAGAGCTCGGAAGCTCACCGGGAATCCGGAGGTGGCGTCGGTCGTTCTACCAGCGGCCGGACTCGAGGAAGGAGAGGGAGATCTCTGTTGTCTAAGGTTGGAGCTTCCGCTGCCTTCCCCCCCCTTTTGCCTGTGGCTTGGTCCTCCTTTTATAGAGCGAAGGGGATTCCACAGTGCCAGGCGTACGCAGCGAGAGAGGTTTCCTGGCGATGTCTCTGGTCCTCTTCGCCGCCTGCCACGCCCACGCCGGAGTTGGAGGGACGTCTTGTCATTCCCGTCCGCCTGTGACGCCCATGCCGGAGTTGGCACTGCTCGTCTGGTCACGCTCGGTCAGCACGTCGCTGTGAGCGGATGGAGCATGGAGACGTGACAGCATTCGCCTCCAAGTCAAAATGCTCTGACTGCACAGCGCGTCATCCCCCATCGCCTTGTCTTTAATGCTGTAGTTGGTGAGCTGGTCCAGCGAGCCTGCCGGGGACTGACAGGTGGGCCCCGGGCAGGGAGTAAGAAGATGGCGCCCGGAGACGAGGGACGTTCCCGAGGCCAATGGCGCCCCGGGAACGAAGGAGACTGTGCGCCGAGGACGAGCCCGGGGCCGCTGGAGAGAGTGCCCCGGGGACGAGCCCGGGGCCGCTGGAGCCCGCGCCCCGGGGACGATCCCGGGGCCGATGGAGCCTGTGCCCCGGGGACGAGCCCCGGACCGCCGTAGACACCGATGGCGATGACGCCCCCAGGGACGAGCCCGGAGACGATGGAGGGATGGCCCCGCGGGGAACTGACGTGGCCGATGACCCACGCGTCCCGCATTTCGCCGACAAGGATATTATAGACTTGGAATAAGCAAACTTTCCCTATAAAGTTATTTTACTTCTCGACTTTACCACAATTAAATTTTTGTTTTACTTTTGGTCAGATATTAGTGTGGACAGCATTGATGGTTTAGGATAGCCATTAGGCTTGGCCCAGGGCTTAGCGAATTTCTGGGTCCACCACTGCTCCCCATCTATTTCGTTATTTGTCCTCATTTCGTAATTTTGTTGTTTCGATTGAGTGCCCCTGCCAGGAACTTCAGTGCCATGAGTTTGTCTGGCCGTAGTGCCCTCCTCTTTCTCTTCCGCACACATATTGTGATGTATTTTTGGAAGCTAGTACGTGACTCTGATTTGTGTGTATTAGCTCCTTGCCTTCATGGCGATTCACTGTTTTATATTGCCCTGCAAATCTTCTTGAAACCGTATGCTAACATTGAATCTGTCCAATGGTAATTTGGTATTTGCAGACACAGTTGACAGTTGCATGTTAGTGCTTAGCCATGAGCCTCAGCAATGAGCACTAGTTTCTGTGAAAACTCCTGCCTCTGCAATCTCTTGTTGTTCCTTGTTAATTGTACTCTGCGGGTAGTTTTTGTTTTGTGCTAGTAAAATTGCTCAGACACTGGGAACGTGGCTGTGTTTCATTCAAAAAATAAGAACCATTAAATGTTGTGACGGCAATTATAGACTAAGTGAATCATACAGCTGTGGTAGATAGTAAGGCAATGTATTCGTGACTTGGTGGTCAGTAAGAATGCAAGGTGCACTAGAAACTCAAAGCTCATTTAGTCAGAAAATTCACTGCTAGGAAGAGCATGCAAACTTCAGAATGCATCCTTTCCTTGCCCCCTCTAAGTTAACTGATAAACAGTGCTTGCTCAGGTATTCACAATGCTTATTTTCGTACTGAATCATTGTTCATTATTGTTAAATTGAACAATCATTTTCTAATTCAAATTTAGGCTTCGACTTGACTGCGAAATATGGATCTTTCTCCTTTCAAGCTGGATATTGATGAGCTACTAGCTGATTATACCGAGGTAATTTTGAATCTATTGCAATCTCTCTAGGTGTATCACATCTAGATTAGCTTTACATTCCCTTTTTCTGATTGGTAGGCAAATTGCACGGCATTCACTGATTTCAAGAGACTGTGGATGGCAAAGAAATTTTCTTATATCTATGAAGACAGACCTAAGACAAACTCTGGCGCTTTCATGCAGTCCCTCTTTTTGCATTGTATCGGTAGGCTAACTTACTGGAAATTTGCGCTGACATACCCACAAATACCCTTTTGCAGTCATTTCTGATCAATTTTCCCCTGTGGTTACAGGTCATATGACTTCTCAGAGTTGTCTGCCTCAAAGATTGGCTGGCCTTTACTGCCTCTACTGTCTTTACGAATCCCAACCATACAAACCACATTTCAAGATTTATTTTTCTCTCGGTAATGCATATGTTTTGAGTCACTAATTTGGCTCTTCTTGGATAGTACATACTAATATGCAGTATTTGCATGCAACAGAGGAGTTGAAGAAACTCAAAGATTTTGTCGTTGAGGCTAAGCAAAATGGAATGGATGTTGTACCAGCACTTGTCAAAAGGATTCTGGACAAAGGCATGATTTTGTTTGGGTTCATCAATTTACTTGGTGACTCAGGGGCGAAGCAGGTCAGTGAATTAACTGCATCACAGAATAAAAGAGTGCAATTTGCGTGCGACAAGTATGTGTTATCTGACTCTATCATTAGTACCTGTGATCCATTTCATCTATTCAAACAAGTACACAAAAGTTATTGCTTGCTAATATTCTGGTTGTTGTTATGTTCCAGGTTGTTTTTGAATACTCAAATAGAGAGTTATATGCACATGGATTTGGTAAGGTTTAGTCTATTTACTTCATGTCTTTTTGACATTTAACACATGGCAATACGCCAATATGAAATAAAGCTCATACTTCTTTCATTTATTTTCTTGAAATATTAAATATATTCAGTTCTGTTACTAATAAATTGATCTGCATCTAGGGTTTGGAGCTTAAACTTGATAAGATCAAGAAATCATCAACAGACTATGCCAAAGCCAAGGAATTGGCATTTGCAGGTGCTCTTATGTTGCTGCCATTGCATTCAATAGTTTTCAGTTTCTGTGTGTGCCCAGTAAGAGCTTTATTATCAGTAACAATGATTTTGACCCTCCTGCTACCGATTTTGTCCTTTTTCTCCTTCACAGAGGCAAGCCAAATTGTTGGTGTTGAAGACGCTAGGCACATAGTTGAGAATGACAAACTGTTGGGTGACAGGGTAGAGGAAATTGTCAAAGAATGGGATTCACAGAAGGAAATGTTCTATGAGAAGACGAGAGTACACCGCGATGAACTAGCAATAGCTGATCATGATGAATCAGCAGTACTCCCTCGTGAAAACGATGACTTCGATGAGACTAGACAGCTGCTGCTAGAGTGAAGTGCTCAAGAGCATCCTCCTAGACCCTGAATAGCTGAAGAAACACTCCTGTCGCAGTACCCAAACACTCATGAGATGCATATGCAATCATTCATTGGCTTACTAGATTCTGTGTCTTTGCCTTTTCCTTTTGCCACTCATGATCTTTGAGTGTTTTCCTGCGCTACTGTACATTGCAAACGAAAACCTGTACATACTGATATGTTGGATGAATGTTACCATATTGCGTAGTATACATACTGCATAAGAAGACTCGTTTAGGAAGCATGAATTTCATGAGAATTTTGCAGAAATTTCAACACAAAAGAAACAGTTCAGATTCCCATGTTCCAAAGAAGTCTGAGACATGTTTGAATTTCTCAGTTATTTGTGCAGCAAGTTATGTTTGAATTTCTCATTTATTTGTGCAGCAAGTTAATACTTGATCTGCAAATTGGTTAGGAGACATGGCCTGTTCTTTCGGGATGAAATGCAGATGAAATCCGATAGATGATCGACTTGTTTATAGGAAACAATTAAATATTATATATTGTAAATTTAACTAATAGCAAAATCATACTTTTTAAAGCATGACATGAATAAGTTTTTCAAAAGAAAAATCCTACTTTTTAAAATGTGACATGAGTAATCACAAATAACCAGGGGCGGAGCCGGGGGAGGTGAGCATGGGCTTGGTCTCCCCATGGTTTCAAATTTTGCACTACGGGCCTGTTTGGTTTGATACCAAAACTTGCCCTATCAAATCTTTGGTAATTTTAAATAGTACATGTTAGATATTTGAATTGCTACTATTTTTTTATCAGATCAATATAATTGATACAACTCTGCCCTACTAATAAATTGGAAGGGTAGCGAACCAAAAATACCCTAGATTTACTGTATCTTTAATAAATTTAAAAACTAACACTATAACCAAATTTTTTAAAAGTGTTTCTGGCTCCAAATAATCTTGGCTTAATAATCCGTTTAAACAGTCAGCTCAGCTAGTACGAGAGGATATATATGGCCAAACAGGCATGTCAGGCCGGGCCGACCCACAGCATGGTTTGGCACGGCCGCTAGACACGGCTCACCTAACGGGTCGTGCTGTGTCGGCCCATGTGCCAATTAGGAAAAATAAGAAAAAAAAGGAAAAATAGAAAAATTATGTGGAAAATAGTGGGGCTGATCGGACCGTGTCGTGCCGGCCACTACAGTAACTAGGCTGTACCGCGGAATTTTTTTATTTTTATATTTATTTTAAAAAAATATTTACAAAACTATATTTTCGTTTCAAAAATTTATAGAAATATACTCCCAACGCCCCCTGGAAGGGCGTTTTCTTCCAGAGGGCGATTTTATGACGTGGCAGATAGCCGTAGGCCGGGCGGCCGACGGCCGTATGCACTTTTGCAGGGGGGCCCCCTGGCCAGAGAAACGCCGCCCTCTAGGAGGACGGCAAGGGGGTCGCTTGCAAAAACGCTGGCGCGGGGCCGCCGCTTTTGCAGGCGGCCCCCTTGCCACACTCTGGAAGGGCGGTTTTTGGCTGGCCTGTATAAAACCCCATCCCCAGCCTCAAAAATGCCATAAAATTCACCAAAAATCACAGAAAAAAGAAGAGAGAGCTAAGAGTGAGTGGGAAGGAAAGCAGCGAAGCTCTGCCGGATTGCTGATTCGTCTGCAGGTAAAATCTAATGTCCATTGTAATTTTCATTTCTATTCATCAAGTGATGTAGTATTATACTAGTTACGTGTGTAGTACTATATAAAAATAAGTTGTTACTTGTAGATCTGTAGGATTTTAGTCAACCTGTTAGGCGACATAATTTGTGTAGAGATGGTACTTATGAAATCTCGATTACACGGTATTAGATGTGAGGAGAATGTTGGTACCTAGTTTAACTCTTTTTTTTGTCAACAGAGATGTCAAATAAGGTGATATTTCAGTTACTTCACGGGCAAGAGAATGTTAGGTATGGTCCACAAGGTGTAGTTCTGTCGGAGTTTAGTTCAACGGCTAAAGGCATTGATAGGCCAGCTGAGAGAAGTTTCGGATCAGTATACAACTGGCTGATGCGAGGCTTTTGACTGGACCCCCAGATCAACGAAATAACCTTGTATGTTGTAGTCAGTCGTGCAGCTGAAGGTTTTTTTTGGAAACTAATGCCAGTGGATTGCCCTGCCAGTTGGAGATGGTACGTGGAGATTGCATTCCAACGTGGTTGGCCACTGGGCATACTTGTGTCGGTGTATGAGAAGGACAACACCGCTGCTGCAATACCCGTGCAAGATGATGAGGGTCCAAGTACGACGGAAGGTGATGCCGAAACAACGGAAGAAAATGAAGGAGGGAATGAAGAAGATAGGCAGGCAACAGGTGCGGCAGATGAGGGGGAACTAATCGACACCATCGTCGAAGAAATGGATAGGAAAGATGCTGAAAACGAGCATGCAGAGGATGATGATTCGTCTGATGAAGACAACGTGATGCCTGCAGAATGGAGCAACGAGAACTTCTCCGGTCTTGTTATTTCCGAGCGGCATCATGTGTCATGTGAGTACAAGGAGAACAAGGTCATCCAGGAGGCTAAGTATGCATATATAGAGGATCTGAAGGAGACAGTGAAACAATGGGTGCTGTCACTTCAGAGGAAGTTCTGGGTCGTGAAGTCAAGCAAGTCGGTGTATGAAGTGAAGTGTGTGAAGGATGGCTGTCCATGGCATGTGCATGCATGGAAGCGTAAATAGAAGGATTATTGGTAGGTTTCAATTGTGACCGAGCATTCATGTTACTTACAAGGTATTAAGAAAATACCACAGAAACATGACATCTGCATTTGTTGCAACAGAGATGTACTCCCACATTATGAACAACTTAGGGTATGATCTCCGGGGAGTAGGCGTGTTCTTCGAGGATGGTCCGATCCCTGGGCGGACGGTCCGATCTCGGGGGACGGGGCAGGGCAATGGTCTCATCGGGAGGGGCCAACGGTCCGATCGGGGGGATTCGGACGGTCCGATATGGGGCAACGGTTAGTCCGATCAACGGTCCGATTCGGGGGGCAACGGTTCGATCGGGGGGATTCGGACGGTCCGATACCTAGGCGGACGGTCCGATCTGGGGCAACGGTCATGAATATTAAACCTAGCAATGAAAAATATCATGATTTTTAGCCTTCGACCTACAATTTCGTGAGTCATAGACTTCGGCCAAAATTCGTGAGTATCAAGCCATAGAGAAAAACTCGAGAATATTTTTCTAATAAACAAAATTTTGAGAGTACATCCATTTGTATCGTTTGGCATGAATTTCATGAAAATTGAACCTAGCAACGAAAAATTTCATGATTTTTACCCTTTGGCATATAATTTCGTGAGTTATAGACTTCGGCAAAAATTCGTGCGTATCAAACTTTGGAGAAAAACTCGAGAATACTTTTCTAATGCACAAAATTTCGATAGTACTTCCATTTGTATCATTTGGCATGAAATTCGTGAATATTAAACCAAGCAACGAAAAATTTCATGATTTTTATCCTTCGGCGTACAATTTCGTGAGTCATAGACTTCAGCGAAAATTTGTGAGTACCAAGCCATGGAGAAAAACTCGAGATTATTTTTCTAATAAACAAAATTTTGAGAGTACATCTATTTGTATTGTATGGCATGAAATTCCTAAATATTAAACCTAGCAACAAAAAATTTCATAATTTTTAGCCTTCGGCCAATAATTCGTGAGTACCAAGCCATGGAGAAAAACTCAAGAATATTTTTCTAATAAACAAAATTTCGAGAGTACTTCTATTTGTATTGTTTGGCATGAAATTCTTGAATATTAAACATAGCAACAAAAAATTTCATGATTTTTAGCCTTCGGCCAAAATTCGTGAGTACCAAACTTTGGAGAAAAACTCGAGAATATTTTTCTGATGCACAAAATTTCGAGAGTACTTCCATTTGTATCGTTTGGCATGAAATTCGTGAATATTAAACCTAGCAACGAAAAACTTCATGATTTTTAGCCTTCGGCCTACAATTTCGTGAGTCATAGACTACGGCCAAAATTCGTGAGTACCAAGCCATGGAGACACACTCGACAATATTTTTCTAATAAACAAAATTTCGAGAGTACTTCTATTTGTATCGTTTGGAATGAGATTCTTGAATATTAAACCTAGGAAAGAAAATTTTCATGATTTTTAGCCTTCGGCCAATAATTTCGTGAGTCATAGACTTCGGCCAAAATTCGTGAGTACCAAACTTTGGAGAAAAACTCGAGAATATTTTTCTAATGCAGAAAATTTTGAGAGTACTTCCATTGTATCGTTTGGCATGATATTCATGAATATTAAACCAAGCAATGAAAAATTTCATGATTTTTAACCTTCGGCCTATAATTTCGTGAGTTACTGACATCGGCCAAAGTTCATGAGTACTATACTTTGGAGAAAAACTGAAGAATATTTTTCTAATGCACAAAATTTCAAGAGTACTTCCATTTGTATCGTTTGGCATTAAATTTATGAACATTAAACCTAGAAAAAAAATTTCATGATTTGTACCCTTTGGCCTATAATTTCGTGAGTTATAGACTTCGGCCAAAATTCATGAGTACTAAACATTGGAGAAAAACTCGAGAATATTTTTCTAATGCACAAAATTTTGAGAGTACTTCCATTTGTATAGTTTGGAATGAAATTCATGAATATTAAACCTAGCAACAAAAAATTTCATGATTTTTACCCTTTGGCCTATAATTTCGTGAGTTATAGACTTCGGCCAAAATTCATGAGTACTAAACATAGGACAAAAATTCGAGAATATTTTTCTAATGCACAAAATTTCGAGAGTAGTTCCATTTGTATAGTTTGGAATGAAATTCATGAATATTAAACCTAGCAATGAAAAATTTCAAGATTTTTAGCCTTCGGCCAATAATTTCGTAAGTCATAGACTTCGGCAAAAAATTCGTGCTTATCAAACTTTGGAGAAAAACTCGAGAATACTTTTTCTAATGCACAAAATTTCGATAGTGCATCCATTTGTATCGTTTGGCATGAAATTCATGAATATTAAACCAAGCAACGAAAAATTTCATCATTTTTACCCTTCGGCCTATAATTTCATGAGTTACTGACTTCGGCCAAAATTCTTGAGTACCAAACTTTGGTGAAAAACTCGAGAATATTTTTCTAATGCACAAATATTCGAGAGTACTTCCATTTGTAATGTTTGGAATGAAATTCATGAATATTAAACCTAGCAACGAAAAATTTCAAGATTTTTAGCCTTCGGCCAATAATTTCGTGACTCATAGACTTCGACCAAAATTCGTGAGTATCAAACTTTGGAGAAAAACTCGAGAATATTTTTCTAATGCACAAAATTTCAAGAGTACGTCCATTTGTATCGTTTGGCATGAAATTCGTGAATATTAAACCAAGCAATGAAAAATTTCATTATTTTTACCCTTCGGCCTATAATTTCGTGTGTTACTCACTTTGGCCAAAGTTCATGAGTACAATACTTTGGAGAAAAACTGAAGAATATTTTTCTAATGCACAAAAATTCGAGAGTACTTCCATTTGTATTGTTTGGCATGAAATTCATGAATATTAAACCAAGCAACAAACAATTTCATGATTTTTACCCTTTGGCCTATAATTTCGTGAGTGATAGACTTCGGCCAAAATTCATGAGTACTAAACATAGGGGAAAAACTCGAGAGTATTTTTCTAATGCACAAAATTTCGAGAGTACTTCCATTTGTATAGTTTGGAATGAAATTTGTGAATATTAAACCTAGCAACAAAAAATTTCAAGATTTTTAGCCTTCGGCCAATAATTTCGTGAGTCATAGACTTCGGACAAACTTCGTGAGTACCAACCTATGGAGAAAAACTCGAGAATATTTTTCTAATGCACAAAATTTCGAGAGTACTTCCATTTGTATCGTTTGGCATGAAACTCATAAATATTAAACCTAGCAACAAAAAATTTCATGAATTTTACCCTTCAGCCTATAATTTCGTGAGTTATAGACTTCGGCCAAAATTCATGAGTACTAAATATTGGAGAAAAACTCGAGAATATTTTTCTAATGCACAAAATTTCGAGAGGACTTCCATTTGTATAGTTTGGAATGAAATTCGTGAATATTAAACCTAGCAACCAAAAGTTTCAAGATTTTTCGCCTTCGGCCAATAATTTCGTGAGTCATAGACTTCAGCCAAATTTCGTGAGTATCAAACTTTGGAGAAAAACTCGAGAATATTTTTCTAATGCACAAAATTTTGAGAGTACTTCCATTTGTATAGTTTGGAATAAAATTCATGAATATTAAACCTAGCAACAAAAAATTTCAAGATTTTTAGCCTTCGGCCAATAATTTCGTGAGTCATAGACTTTGGCCAAAATTCGTGAGTACCAAACTTTGGAGAAAAACTCGAGAATATTTTTCTAATGCACAAAATTTCGATAGTACTTCCATTTGTATCGTTTGGCATGAAATTCATGAATATTAAACCAAGCAACAAAAAAATTCATGATTTTTACCCTTCGGCCTATAATTACGTGAGTAACTGACTTCGGCCAAAGTTCATGAGTACTATACTTTGGAGAAAAACTGAGGAATATTTTTCTAATGCACAAAATTTTGAGAGTACTTCCATTTGTATCGTTTGGCATGAAATTCGTGAATATTAAACCAAGCAACAAAAAATTTCATGATTTTTTCCCTTCGGCCTATAATTTCGTGAGTCATAGACTTTGACCAAAATTCGAGAGTACTAAACTTTGGTGAAAAACTCAAGACTATTTTTCTAATGCACAAAATTTTGAGAGTACTTCCATTTGTATCGTTTGGCATGAAATTCGTGAATATTGAACCAAGCAACGAAAAATTTCATGATTTTTAACCTTCGGCCTATAATTTCGTGCGTTACTGACTTTGGCCAAAGTTCATGAGTACTATACTTTGGAGAAAAACTGAAGAATATTTTTCTAATGCACAAAATTTTGAGAGTACTTCCATTTGTATCGTTTGGCATGAAATTCATGAATATTGAACCAAGCAACGAAAAATTTCATGATTTTTACCCTTCGGCCGATAATTTCGTGAGTCAAAGACTTCGGCCAAAATTCGGGAGTACTAAACTTTGGAGAAAAACTCGAGTCTATTTTTTTAATGCACAAAATTTCGAGAGTACTTCCATTTGTATCGTTTGGCATGAAATTCGTGAATATTGAACCAAGCAATGAAAAATTTCATGATTTTTACCCTTCGGCCAATAATTTCGTGAGTTACTGACTTCGGCCAAAGTTCATGAGTACTATACTTTGGAGAAAAACTGAAGAATATTTTTCTAATGCACAAAATTTTGACAGTTATTCCATTTGTATCGTTTGGCATGAATTTCATGAATATTAAACCTAGTAACAAAAAATTTCATGATTTTTACCCTTTGGCCTATAGTTTTGTGAGGTATAGACTTTGGCCAAAATTCATGAGTACTAAACATTGGAGAAAAACTCGAGAATATTTTTCTAATGCACAAAATTTCCAGAGTACTTCCATTTGTATCGTTTGGCATGAAATTAGTGAATATTAAATCTAGCAACAAAAAATTTCATGATTTTTACCCTTTGGCATATAATTTTCGTGAGTTATGGACTTCGGCCAAAATTCATGAGTACCAAACTTTGGTGAAAAACTCGAGAATATTTTTCTAATGCACAAAATTTCAAGAGTACTTCCATTTATATCGTTTGGCATGAAAGTTGTGAATAATAAACCTAGCAATGAAAAATTTCATGATTTTTAGCCTTCGGCCTATAATTTCGTGAGTCATAGACTTCGGCCATTCGTGAGTGCCAAGCTATGGAGAAAAACTCGAGAATATTTTTCTAATGCACAAAATTTCGAGTGTGCTTCCATTTGTATCATTTGGCATGAAATTCATGAATATTAAACCTAGCAACAAAAAATTTCACGATTTTTACCCGTCGGCCTATAATTTCGTGAGGTATAGACTGTGGCCAAAATTCATGAGTACTAAACATTGGAGAAAAACTTGAGAATATTTTTCTAATGCACAATATTTTGAGAGTACTTCCATTTCTATATTTTGGAATGAAATTCGTGAATATTAAACATAGCAATGAAAAATTTCAAGATTTTCAGCCTTCGGCCAATAATTTCATGAGTCATAGACTTCGGCCAAAATTCGTGAGTACCAAACTTTGGAGAAAAACTCGAGAATATTTTTCTAATGCACAAAATTTTGAGAGTACTTCCATTTGTATCGTTTGGCATGAAATTCGTGAATATTAAACCAAGCAACGAAAAAATTCATGATTTTTACCCTTCGGCCTATAATTTGTGAGTTACTGACTTCGGCCAAAGTTCATGAGTACTATACTTTGGAGAAAAACTGAAGAATATTTTTGTAATGCACAAAATTTTGAGAGTACTTCCATTTGTATCGTTTGGCATGAAATTCATGAATATTAAACCTAGCAACAAAAAATTTCATGATTTTTACCCTTTGGCCTATAATTTCGTCAGTTATAGACTTCGGCAAAATAAACATTGGAGAAAAACTAGAGAATATTTTTGTAATGCACAAAATTTTTAGAGTACTTCCATTTGTATAGTTTGGAATGAAATTCATGAATATTAAACCTAGCAACAAAAAATTTCAAGATTTTTCGCCTTCGGCCAATAATTTCGTGAGTCATAGACTTTGGCCAAAATTCGTGAGTATCAAGCTATGGAGAAAAACTTGAGAATATTTTTTTAATGCACAAAATTTTGAGAGTGCTTCCATTTGTATTGTTTGGCATGAAATTCATGAATATTAAACCTAGTAACAAAAAATTTCATGATTTTTACCCTTTGGCCTATAGTTTTGTGAGATATAGACTTTGGCCAAATTTCATGAGTACTAAACCTTGGAGCAAAACTCGAGAATATTTTTCTAATGCACAAAATTTCGAGAGTACTTCCATTTGTATCGTTTGGCATGAAATTAGTGAATATTAAATCTAGCAACAAAAAATTTCATGATTTTTACCCTTCGGCATATAATTTCGTGAGTTATGGACTTCGGCCAAAATTCATGAGTACCAAACTTTGGTGAAAAACTCGAGAATATTTTTCTAATGCACAAAATTTCAAGAGTACTTCCATTTCTATCGTTTGGCATGAAAGTTGTGAATAATAAACCTAGCAACGAAAAATTTCATGATTTTTAGCCTTCGGCCTATAATTTCGTGAGTCATAGACTTCGGCAAAAATTCGTGAGTACCAAACTTTGGAGAAAAACTCGAGAATATTTTTCTAATGCACAAATTTTTGAGAGTACTTCTATTTCTATCGCTTGGCAAGAAATTCGAGAATATTAAACCTAGGAACAAAAAATTTCATCATGTTTACCCTTCGGCCTATAATTTTGTTAGCTATAGACTTTGGCAAAATTCATGAGTACTAAACATTGGAGAAAAACTCGAGAATATTTTTCTAATGCTCAAAATTTCGAGAGTACTTCCATTTGTATCATTTGGCATGAAATTAGTGAATATTGAACCAAGCAACGAAAAAATTCATGATTTTTACCCTTCGGACTATAATTTCGTCATTAACTTTGGCCGAAGTCTATAACTTACGAAATTATAGGCCGAAGGCTGAAAATCATGAAATATTTCATTGCTAGGTTTAATATTCATGAATTTCATGCCAAACGGTACAAATGGAAGTACTCTAAAAATTTTGTGCATTACAAAAATATTCTTGAGTTTTTCTCCAATGTTTAGTACTCATGAACTTTGGCCAAAGTCTATAACTCACGAAATTACAGGCTGAAGGCTAAAAATCATGGAATTTTTTTTGCTAGGTTTAATATTCATTAATTTAATGCCAAACGATACAAATGAAAGTACTCTCAAAATTTTGTGCATTATAAAAATATTGTCAAGTTTTTCTCCAATGTTTAGTACTCATGAACTTTGACCGAAGTCTATAACTCACGAAATTATAGGCCGAAGGCTAAAAATCATGAAATTTTTCATGCTAGGTTTAATATTATATTCATGATTTTCATGCCAAACGATACAAATGGTAGTACTCTAGAAATTTTGTGCATTAGAAAAATATTCTTGAGTTTTTCTCCAAAGTTTGGTACTCATGAATTTTTGTCGTGGTCTATAACTCACGAAATTATAGGTCGAGGCAAAAAGTCATGAAATCTTTCTTGCTTGGTTTAATATTCATGAATTTCATGTCAAACAATACAAATGGAAGTACTACCAAATTTTTGTGGATTAGAAAAATATTCTCGAGTTTTTCTCCAAAGTTTAGTACTCATGAATTTTAGCCGAAGTCTAAAAATCAGGAAATTTTTCATGCTAGGTTTAATATTCACGATTTTCATGCCGAACGATACAAATGGAAGTACTCTCGAAATTTTGTGCATTAGAAAAATATTCTCGAGTTTTCTCCAAAGTTTAGTACTCATGAATTTTGGCCAATGTCTATAACTCACGAAATTATAAGCCGAAGTATAAAAATCATGAAATTTTCTTGCTAGGTTTAATATTCACGAATTCCTTGCCAAACGATACAAATGAAAGTACTCTCGAAATTTTGTGCATTAGAAAAATATTCTCGAGTTTTTCTCCAATGTTTAGTACTCATGAACTTTGGTTGAAGTCTATCACTCATGAAATTATTGGCCAATGCTAAAAACATGAAATTTTTGTGCTAGGTTTAATATTCATGAATTTCATGCCAAACGATACAAATAGAAGTACTCTCAAAATTTTGTGCTTTACAATAATATTCTCGAGTTTTTCCCCAATGGTTAATACTCATGAATTTTGGCCGAAGTCTATCACTCACGAAATTATAGGCCGAAAGCTAAAAATCATGAAAATTTTCTTGGTAGGTTTAATATTCACAATTTTTATGCCAAACGATACAAATGAAAGTACTCTCGATATTTTGTGCATTACAAAAATATTCTTGAGTTTTTCTCCAAAGGTTAATACTCATGATTTTTGGCCGAAGTCTACAAAATTATAAGGCGACGGCGAAAAATCATGAAATTTTGCTTGCTAGGTTTAATATTCATGATTTTCATGCCAAACCATACAAATGAAAGTATCTCAAAATTTTGTGCATTAGAAAAATATTCTGGTGTTTTTTTGCAAAGTTGATGTAACGCCCAGAAATTCGTAACCAGAATTCTTAACATTCCTGTGCATTAAATCCCTGTTCAGGAAAGCCAGGGTACACAATACCAAGTTGCCATACAGAGTGCGTCTTACAAACAGAATCAAATTGTCTTACATAAATGCAGCGGTAAAGATAAACAAAGTATATATATAGCTAGCCAAAAGGAGACTTCCATTCCACAGGCATCTTGACGGCGGAGCCAGCCTAGTCCTCCTGTTGGTCCTCGTTAGACAGGTACTCCACCATTGAGAGGGGGAAAAAGAGCAAGACTGAGTACCACCCACAGTACTCAACAAATCACGCCTGCAAATATGCACAATGCACAGGAATCAAAGGTAGGCTAGGGGTTTATTTGCATAAAAGCCTTGGCAAACATTAGTAGTTTGCAAACAGTAAAAAGGTTAATTTATCAAGCAATATTAATCCTCCGCTGGTCAACGTTACACCACGTTAACCAGGCCCAACCATCCATCCTATCACTAAAGCAAATTTTAAGTCAACGTATTATAATGAGACTAATCACGGTGAGTCTTGACCAATATGCCCATAACCGCGGGCGCGGCTATTCGAATAGTTTTTAACTCTAATCAGAGGTGTACAACTGTACCCACAAGACACAGCACCACACACGTTCCCGTGTGCTAGCGTGTCACCACGACACCCCACGAGAGGCTGTGACAGGACCGTTCACGCAACCTCTTCCTAACCATCCACACCACGTTGAGGTTTCACCTGCCGACAAGACACCCCATATAGGCCAGGTGTCGATGTTTTACACCGGCAACAAGAATATGGGGCTACTCATCGGATCGAAACTTGATGGACTGCAAAGGAACACGAAAGTTTTATACTGGTTCAGGCCCTCGAGATGAGGTAATACCCTACGTCCAGTTGTGGTGTATTTCCTTTGAGGATGTATGACTTCTTCTCTTCTGACCTCAGGGGGCGCCCTGCCTCCCTTTATATACTAGGGGACAGGATTACAAGGTAGGAGTCCCAGTCATATTACGACCAAGGGATCTCCTGCTAGAGATATAACGTGCCCGACTAGGACTGTATGTTCCTTGTCGTGCAAGGCTAAGTCTGCTGAGTTCTATCATATCCCTAATTACAAGGCTAGGCCCATCCTCTATCCGAGTGGTCCATATGCTTGTCATGAGCTACCCGGGGCCCATGGCCTCCACACCAGGCTACCCCCCTTGCGCCACAATGGATCCGGAAGCCGATCAACAAGATATTCCTTCAGGGTACCATCGAACGGCTTATTATGGGGGGTATCAACAAAATTACCCAGGAGGTGTTCCCGATTCAGATAATTATCAGAGAGAATATCCTAAGCAGAATCGGTTACCAACTCCACCTATGCAATATCAACAGGAGATCCCAAGGGAGGAAGATTTATCGACAAGGGTTGCAGAAATAGTAAGAGAATAGTTTGGGATAAAACCAAAGGAGCAAACATTTATGTATCGGCATCTGTATCCTGAGTGGTTTGACAGAGTTTCATTACCACACCGATACAGAGTCCCAGATTTTTCTAAATTCTCAGGACAAGACAACATATCTACAGTAGAGCATATTAGCCGATTCTTGGCACAGTGTGGAGAGGCATCGGCTGAGGAGGCTCTGAGGGTTAGATTTTTTCCGTTGTCATTGTCTGGATCGGCTTTTACATGGTTTTCTTCATTACCACCAAATTCAGTTCAGGGATGGGCTGATCTGGAGAAACAGTTTCACAAGTATTTTTTTGCTGGGATCCACGAGATGAGGCTGACAAACCTAACATCGGTTAAACAGAGGCCAGACGAAACGATACCGGAATACGTCCAGCGGTTTCGGGACGTTAGAAACCGATGTTATAGTTTGAATCTAAGCGATGGACATCTAGCCGAGTTGACTTTCCAGGGTCTCTTAGCTCCCATTAAAGAGAGGTTTTCATCGTAGGAGTTCGAGAGTCTGGCACACCTTGTACAGAAGGTATCGGCTCATGAAAGCCGATTTCAAGAAGCAAAAAAGGAGAAGTTTCAGAGAAGGGTTGCTCAGGTGCAAGCTTATTCATCGAACTTTGTTAACGCCAAAATTTGGCACGGCTCATATCAGATTCGGTAAAGATAGAAGCTATAGCAACCGGAGGAAATTAATCCAGAAGAAACCGGATTTGACAAGGAATCGTGAAGACCACGTTATGGCAGTTATTTATCTTATCCATTAGATAGTTTTATCTTTTAGGAAACCTGATCTCGTATCCGATCAGGGCTTGTTAGTTTTCCGCTTATAGATAGGAAAGTATGTACCGTGTCCTATAAGGACTCCTGTCAACTCGGGGTATATATACGTATGCCCGGGTGCCTTGTAAACGATCTCTCGATCAATCAAATTCGGCGCATCGCCACCCTTTACCAACGGGTTCTTGCTTCTCGAGCCGGGCTGCATCGGTTAGGTCCGAACTCCAGCGAGAGGGTAAGTCTCGTTACCCCGGCTACCAATCGGCTAGGACTTCCTCGGTTAGGTCCGATATTCTAGTCGGTATATGGTAGCCGGCTTACCATGATATATCTGCTTTGTCTACGGCTGCATCGGTTCGGTTCGATCGCTTAGGCCTATCAGGTATATCACATCACGCGTGCATAGTTTTTATCGGTTTACTGGGGAAAGCTTATCGTCAGTTTGTGCTGCATCGGTTGGGTCCGACCTACTAAACTGAGCGATAAGTTGTTCCTGCTAGGCCGATGGTTTCTGTGCAAGCGTCTTATCGGAATGCATAGCCGGTAAGTTATCATATACATCACGATTGCATTAGATCTATCGGCTCACCAAGGTTCTTTTATTATTGTTAATCTGTGCTGCATCAGTTAAGTTTGAACTACTAGATTGATAGTGATAGATTTATTCTTGCTGAGTCGATAGGTTTTATGTGATGTTCTATCGGAGTGCTTAGCCGATAGGTTATCTTTTTATAAAGCCGACTATATTATCCTTACTGTTTGTCATCTATATTATCATCGGTTTTCTAGCCGATGCACATGTGTTTCCTTGGCAGTCGGCTAGCTTACTATTCTGCCTATCTATTTTATCATCGGCTTCTAGCCGATGCACATGTTATACTGACAGCTTATCTATTTGCTTATAGCGTCATCGGTTTCGTAGCCGATACACAGGTGCTATCGGCTATCGGCTACGAGGAGCCTATATCAGCCCGTATCGGCCGATAGCCGATGCGCAATTGCTGCTGGTAGTTGGGCACAAGCACGAGCAAGGACCCGGACACGGGCAAGGATCCGACTACGAGCACGAGACCCGGGCGCGAGTACAGGCGAGGGCCCGGGCACGAGCATACCGGCGATCGGCTGGAAGGAATTTGTATCGGCTTACTGGCCGATTGGATCAGTAATCAAATTTCTTCATCTCCTTGTCAATTGCGGGGTCAAATTGACTGGCACGCCTACGAACCTCAAATATTTTAGGACCTGCACTAGAGCTAAGCAGATCTCCCAGGCCTTCGTATGTTCAATCGCATCAAACCAGATCATCAACAAGCTTCTTGGCACACCCGGTGGTTTTTGGTGCGAACAGACTCAGATGATGAAGGATCCGATGTTGAAGTTGGATTGGCGGAGTGGGCTAGAAATAAGAAATTAGTATCGTGCCCGTGGGTGAAGGATATCGGCAAGGAGGAACGATATGACTTTGACATCAATAAAGCCGATAAAATCTTCGATCTATTGCTACAAGAGAAACAGATACAGCTTCCGCCAAATCATGTAATTCCATCAGCCGAAGAACTAAAGAAGAAGAGATATTGCAAATGGCATAACACGATATCTCACCACACCAATGAATGCAAAGTTTTTCAGCAACAAATTCAATCAGCTGTAGAACAGGGAAGGATCAAGTTTGAAGACAAAAAGCCGATGAAAATTGATGGACATCCATTCCCCGTGAACATGGTTTATGCGGGGTCATCGATGAATCAAGCCGATGAAGGAAGGCATCGAGAATACAGATATAGAGTTACTTCATCGCAGCTGATAGATAAATATTCAAGGCGCAAAGAGGAACAACGGGCTTCGTCATACGAGGAGGGATACAATCCACATTGGGATTGCCCATTCTTTCAATTTTGCTAGGAGCGAGGGATAAGACTGCCATCGATCAGAGATTGTCCTGAATGTAATGCTACAAGATCTCAGAATTTTGAGAGTGAAGGATTTTCACAAGATCGGGCGCTTGAAAAACGAGCGTCGGTACGTAGCCGATTAGGGCCGATCCATGAAGAATTTTTTGAAGAAAATAATGGAGAGGGATTGCGTGAAAAACAACAAATCCAAAATCCTCAGTGGTGTCCTAGTGGAATATTTACAAAAAATCAGAAAAGAAGGGCACAATGGCTACGGCACCGAGAGCAACAGGAAGAACAACGGCGAGATCACGAGGAAGCCGATCATCGTCACAAGAGGACTAAACGGGTATGGCGTGTGAAGAGAAGTGACGATGAGGTCAATCCATCGGCTCCGGTAAACATGGTTTTCTTTTTGCCTCGGGAGTATAAAGCACTTTCATCTGATGAGGAGGGCAATGAAGAGGTTTTTGCTCAGTTAACGCTGTAACCCGATCGGGCTATATTTGATAAGCCTGAATAATCAAAGCATCGGCATTTGAAGCCATTATATATCAAGGGTTATGTGAATGGGAAGCCGATGACGAAGATGCTGGTTGATGGAGGGGCAGCTGTTAATCTAATGCCATATGTTACGTATCGGAAGCTGGGGAAAACCGCTAAAGATTTGATCAAGACAAATATGATGTTAAAAGATTTCGGCGGGAATCCATCGGAGACGAAAGGCGTGTTGACGTGGAATTAACAATGGAGAATAAGACATTACCTACCACATTTTTTGTTATCGATGGAAAAGGATCATATAGTCTGCTCCTTGGCAGGGATTGGATTCATGCAAACTGTTGCGTGCCTTCGACGATGCATCAAAGTCTGATACAGTGGCAAGGAGATCAAGTTGAGATAATCCTAGCAGATCAATCGACCAACATTGCAATGACCGATTTGCCGGTCTGGGAGGCCAATGGTGTCGATTGTTTGTCTGGAAAAGTGTGGGAGGGGGATTATCTTAAGATCACCAGTCAGGAGATACAGCCGATTTGGCAAGTCGGCTCGGAATTATTACTCTGATGGGCACCATTGAAGATTTCAAAGGAAAGTTGGGACAAGTGTTTACGTCGGCCGATGATTTGGAAGAAATTGATATAGGACCAGGAGATAGGCCAAGACCGACGTACATAAGTAAAAAATTGCGTCCTGAATTTCGAGAAGAATTGATAAAATTGTTGAAAGAGTATCGGGATTGTTTTGCTTGGGAATATCATGAAATGCCAGGGTTAAGCCGATCAATTGTTGAACATCGGCTTCCTATTAAACCAAGATATCGGCCGTTTAAACAGGCTCCAAGGAGATTTAAAGCGGAGTTATATGAGCCAATCAAAGCAGAAATCACAAGGTTATATGATGCAAAGTTTATAAGGCCGTATCGATATGCTGAGTGGGTTTCTAATATCGTCCCGGTGGAAAAGAAAAATGGAAAATTGAGAATATGTATTGATTTCCGGGATTTGAATAAGGCTACCCCCAAGGATGAGTACCCGATACCGATAGCAGATTTGTTGGTAGATGCAGCATCAGGCCACAAGATTATTAGCTTCATGGATGGCAATGCAAGATATAATCAGATTTTAATGGCAGAAGAGGATATACATAAGACTGCATTTCAATGTCCTGGAGCTATCGGCTTATATGAGTGGGTAGTAATGACGTTTGGATTAAAAAGTGCCGGTGCGACTTATTAGAGGGTGTCGGAGGATGAAACCTCGACGGCGGGAAGTCGGGAGACCCCCCTTTGAGATTCGGCCAGGGGAGTAGTTCTCAGGCGAAGCCGGCGTCAGGGTGCAGAAGAAAGATAGGCGAAGAAGACGATGAACAGCACACTCAGAGGAGACACGAGGATTTATACAGGTTCGGGCCGCTCGGAAGCGTAATACCCTACTCCTGTGTGTATGCTATCTGTGGTGGACGAATGTAGTACGGTAGTTACAAGGTAAGCTAGCTCACAGCCGGAGCCGGAGAAGAGGAACAGGGGCTAGAGAAGGAGCACGGGAGCAGAAGACAGGGAAAGCTCTGTCCGGTTCGGCCTCCTCCCCCCGTGCCTGTGGCTTGGATCCTCCTTTATAGATGAGGGGAGTCCACAACGCCGGATGCACGTGAGAGAGCTAGGTATGATCTGTCTTGTCAAAGTCTTGTCGCCGTCTTGTCTTGCACGTCCGCCTGCTGGCGCCTGCTGCGTCCACGCCGGGTAGGTCGTCTGCGGAGGACGGCTGGAACGTGGAGACGTGATGGCGTACGCCTCCAAGTCAAGGGTCTCTGACTCTTCTTGACTTCAGCGCACACTCTTCCCTCAGAAGTCAAAAGGTTTCTGACAGCAGTCGGGTGTCCACGGGGGGCCATTGGGAGACGCCCACACGTGGCAGAGTAGTTGGTCCAGAGCCTGCCGGGGACCGACATGTGGGCCCCGGGCAGACAGTGAATTGTGCCCGGAGGCAAGGCTCGGGCCCGAGGCCCAAGAGGACCCGGGGCCGAGCTGATATATACGATGCCCCGGGGGCGTGCCCGGGGCCGATGGCGATAGTGCCCCGGGCACGAGCCCGGGGCCGTCGGCGGTCGCGCCCCAGGCACGAGCCCGGGGCCGGTGGAAGGGTGCCCCCCGGGGATCCACGTGGCCGAAGACCCACGCGTCCCCAGGGCATGTGGGACCCCCTGTCCTACTTCGCCGACAGAGGGCGATGAATTATATATTTCATGATCTCATCGGCTTATTAGTGAAAATTTATATCGATGATGTGATGGTTAAATCTAAGAGTGATAAAAGCCATATAGCCGATTTGCGAAAAGTGCTGGAAAGGGCAAGGAAGTACGGATTAAGGATGAATCCCAATAAATGTGCTTTTGGTGTATCGGCTGGACAGTTTTTGGGTTTCATGGTTCATGAGCGAGAAATTGAAGTTAGTCAATGGAGCATCAGAGCCATCAAGAATACAGAACCACCAAACAACAAGATAGAGCTACAGTCGTTGATCGGCAAGATTAATTTTGTAAAAAGATTCATATCAAATTTGTCAGGAAGGATTGAGCATTTTACTCCGTTGTTGAAATTGAAAGCCGATCAGGAGTTTGTGTGGGGGGCAGAACAACAGAAGGCGTTTGATGAAATTAAGAATTATTTAAGTTTCCCGCCTATTTTGATTCCACCGCAGAGAGGAGTGCCATTTAAGTTGTACTTATCAGCCCATGAAAAATCCATCGGGTCTGTTTTAATACAGGAATTTGAAGGGAAGGAGCGAGTCGTGTTTTATCTAAGCAGAAGGCTTTTGGATTGTGAAACAAGATATCCTGCGGTAGAAAAATTATGCCTTTGTTTATATTTCTCATGTACAAAGTTAAGGAATTACATCCTATCGGCTGAATGTACGGTGGTTTGCAAGGCCGATGTGGTAAAATACATGTTGTCGGCTCCAGTCTTAAAGGGGCGAGTTGGTAAATGGATTTTTGCCTTAACAGAGTTTGACTTGAGATATGAATCGGCTAAAGCGATCAAGGGGCAGGCAATAGCCGATTTGATTGTGAACACAGAGGGGTTCATGGAAATTATGTGGAGCCGATCCCGTGGACTTTATTTTTTGATAGGTCGGTTTGCAAGCATGGATCTGGTATCAGATTAGTCATTGTATCGCCTCGGGGGGCAAGTTTTGAATTTGCTTTTACAATTAAACCCTATCAGACCAACAATCAAGCGGAATACTAGGCGGTGATGAAAGGACTTCAACTTTTAAAGGAGATCGGGGCCGATGTCATAGAGATTATTGGAGATTCCTTATTAGTGATCAAGCAATTGTCTGGGGAGTATGAGTGCAGAGATGATGTTTTAAGATCAAATCATGAAGAATGTAGAGATTTATTGAGGGATTTCAGGATGGTATCGTTGGATCATATTCCTAGATAATAGAATTTAGAAGCTAATGATCTTGCACAGATTGCTTCGGGTTATCGGCTGAATAGACAGATTGAGGTTGAAATAACCGATAGTGATATTCAAGATAAAGCTGATGATTGGAGACAGGAAATAATTGATTATTTACAAAATCCATCGCAATTGGTTTCTAGGAAGCTTCGGTATAAAGCTACTAAGTATGTGTTGCTTGATGGAGAGTTGTATTATCAGACTTTTGAAGGGGTTTTGCTGAGATGCCTAAATTTAGAAGAAGCCAAAGTGGTTATGTGCGAAGTGCATGAGGGTGTTTGTGGAACTCATCAATCGGCTCATAAGATGAAGTGGATATTGAGAAGAGTAGGATATTTTTGGCTGACAATGTTGGAAGATTGCTTCAAATATTATAAAGGATGTCAAGATTGCCAGAAATTTAGAAATATACAGCGAACACCAGCATCGGCTATGAATCCTATCATCAAACCGTGGCCGTTCAGAGGATGGGGAATTGATATGATCGGACAGGTTTATCCTCCATCAAGTAAAGAACATAAATTCATATTGGCAGCAACAGATTATTTTACAAAATAGGTGGAAGCAATTCCTTTGAAGAAAGTCACGTCCAGAGATGCGATTGAGTTTGTAAAAGAGCATATAATTTATCGGTTTGGAATTCCTCAAACGATAACTACCGATCAGGGATCTATTTTCGTGCCCGATGAGTTTCAACAATTTGCTGCCAGAATGGGAATTAAGTTACTGAATTCATCACCTTATTATGCTCAAGCTAATGGACAGGAAGAAGCTTCGAATAAGAGTCTAATCAAATTAATTAAGCGGAAGATTGATGAACAGCCGCGACGATGGCATACTACATTAGCCGATTCATTATGGGCCTATCGGATGGCATGTCATGGGTCTACTCGGGTACCACCATACCAATTGGTATATGGACATGAAGCAGTTTTGCCTTGGGAGACTAACATCGGTTCTAGGAGAATTTCTTTATAGAATCAGCTGGCAGCTGATGATTATTATAATTTGATGACAGATGAACTCGAGGATTTGGCTCGAAATCAGTTAAGGGCGCTGGAAAGGATCAAGGAAAATAAAGCTAGGGCGGCTAGGCATTATAACAAAAAGGTGATGAATAAATCGTTTACTGAGGGAGATCTTGTTTGGAAGTTGATTTTGCTGATCGGGTCCAGAGATAGTAAATTCGGAAAGTGGTCGCCTAATTGGGAAGGGCCCTATCGGATTAATCGTTGTGTACCTGGCAATGCCTATATATTGGAAGATCTTGAGGGGACAGAGTTTGCTAAGGCACTTAATGGGAAATATCTCAAGAAGTATTATCCGAGCGTTTGGATCAACTCCTGAATTGGTTGAATGCGGCCGATTTCGAAAATAGTTCAAAGCAAGAGCCGATGTTGTTACGTCGCCTAAAGATAGCCGATATCAATTGGTATCGCCTCTAGATAAAACAAATAAAAATATTCTCAAGTGAAGGTGGAATCAGATGAATAAATAACACGGCTAGTTAGATTATATTACAGCAAAAGATTATCGGCATGTTCTAGAGCAACATCAGAAGCATCAATGTTAAAATTTTACAAGAATTTTTGAATTGTTTCAATCGCACACAGGCGAATCTGATCAATTTCGTTGATGGCGTGGATATCGTCTTCATCAGAGCTTGGGATGGGCTTTAAGCTTTTGCGCCGATGAACGACTTGGCGTACTGCTGCTGCAACTTTGGATTCTTGATCCTGTATTGCTTGTGGCAAGCCGATGAGCTGAGATTTTGTGACTTCAATATTCTTACGGATTCTTTCAAGCTCTGCCAGCAAGTTGGCTTGTTTTTCCTCCAGCTGGTCTAATTTAGCTTGGATTTCTTGAGGGGCAACTGCCATATCATCAAGCTTTTTCTTTTCAGATTGAGCAGATAGCCGATCGTTTTGAATGCGTTGAGCTAGAATCTTTTGTTCGGCGCGATCGGCTATGCGTTGCCTGGTCTTGATCAGCTGAAATATGTGGGATTCTAAGTAAGCAGCAGGAGTTAGGGCATCAATGAGTTCGTCGGGTAGATGATGTTCAATCTCAGAAAATCATGCCCGGATTGGCCCACAATCTTCTACCAGCGCGTCTATTGGGGTTTCCAGTCGACGGGTAATATCCAGCAAGTGTTCGCGCACGTCGGATGGAAGAGATGGTTTGGTCATAGCGCTGGTAATTGCTTCTTCATCAGTCTCCAGGTACTGGCCGATGTCGAAGGAGAATAGCTCGGCTAAGGACCGCAAATTGGCATCGGTGAATAAACGGATTATGAATGAATAAGTTAACACAGATGAGTACCTGAGGGGGATAGCGGTAGCTTGAGGGATGACATTGGCATCAGATGGATGAGTAGGTTGTTCTTCAGGATGGCCGATGTCTAGCGCCAAAGTAGGAGGAACGGCTTCAATATCGGCTTTAGGGCTGGGCACTGGAGTTGGAACAGCTAGGGAGGTCATCGGCTCGATGAGGATGTCAGGTGAAGGTTGAGTTTCAGGAGCCGATGACTCAAACTGAAAATAAGATTGGTAATGAAGACGAGAAATAGACAAATAATGTTAAGGATCAGCACATACCTGCGGGGATGAAGGAGCCGATATTGCTTCGATAGCGAGCAGCGCTATAGCCACGACATCGGTGCTAGTTTTTTGCCTCTTTTAGGAAGGGCGAGATGCCAGCTTCTTGCGTTTTGGTCCTGTTGGCCATGGCGCCCGGAGAAGAGATGATGGAGGGGGAGCACCATGTCCCAAGTTTGGATTGGCCGATGGTGGTTGATATATGATCGGCCGGCCGCTGGTGCTTGTTGTTGGCGGTTCCTTGTCATCAGCCTGCAAGATAAGATTATAAGAGATATGATCGGAGACAATGATTAAGGCTTGTGGGATGTTACCTCTTCATCAGATTCGACGTAGTCGGGGTTGAGGCGAGAGCAATATTGGACGGCCGATAGGTTGAACAGGTGTTTCCTCCATTCTGACCACCATCGGGAAAAAAGCCTTGTATTGGCGGTGCATGTCTCCACGCTAGTGGCGATGCCCAGAGGCAGAGATCCTGTTAACATCCGCAGCCGATCATACTCCAAAGCGCTATTTACATTGCCCCGGGCCTGAAGTTTATCAATAAAGAATAGGCCGATTGGGAGTTGGCCGAGGCCGAGCTGGCGAGAACCGACCGATGGATGATAAAACGCATATGATGGTTGCTGTGATAGGCCTTGAGAGAAGTCAGTCGGCAGAAGGCAGGGGGTAATGGCCGATAGAAATATGATCTTGGATTCTTCATCAGCCAAAGTATCAAGAGGGTTGAATTTGAAGGGCATCTCGAATGATGCTGCATCATCATATGCAAACCAGAATGTGGCCTCCCTGGTAAAGCCATAGTAGAAGCCTTTGAATCACTGGCTGAGTCCGATAGGAGTCATTTTGCAGCCAGGGAGGGCCGATGCAGCTTCGCCCACAGAGATACACCGGCGATAGATGGGTTCATGTTCCTCTGGGTGATCAGCTGGGAAGTTTAAGTTCAGAAGGGAGGTCCCAGGAATGGCCCTAGAGGTGTAGACATTGAGCCACAGTTGCACAAACCACCAAGGACCGCCGATGTGGCCGACTGATTGACTGGCCGATAGTTTGCCTGCTACTTAATGCAGCAGTTGATAGGTGGCGCCAAGAAGATATTGCCCCAGGGGGATTTGTTTCTTATCGGCCAAGCATTCTGCTAAACATTGCATGTTTGTAGTGGGGCCTAGAGTCGCGCCACCAAAGACAAATCGTTCCAACCACAAATTCAGGAAGGCTACATGCTCCCGATCATCAACTGGCCCAATCACCTTGTTGTGAATTAATATGTACTTGGTCCAGCCACCGATATTCTTCATCTATAGCCGATGAGTGGGCTTGAATCGGAGGTTGAAGGGGCAGAGCGTGCCATCGCGGCTTTGTTAACGCCAAAATTTGGGATGATTCTTTATCAGATTCGGTTAAGGAAAAAATCATAATCAACTAGCGGAAATTAATCTGGAGGAAGCCGGGTTTGAGAAGGGATCATGAAGACCACAGAAAGGCAGTTAATATCTTATCTAATGTGATACGATGAAGCCAAGTAGCTTCCCAGATGGCACGCCGAAGGCGCACTTTTCCGGATTCAACTTCATCTTGAATCTCCGAAGATTTTAGAAAGTTTCTTCCAATTCGGCGATGAGGTCTTCTTTAGACTTTGTCTTGATCACCACGTCATCGACATACGCCTCCACATTGCCCCCGATTTGAGTGTGTAAGCACCGCTGAATTGCTCGTTGGTACGTTGCTCCAGCGTTTTTCAACCCGAACGGCATGGTGATATAGCAGTATGCTCCGAATGGTGTGATGAAAGAAGTCTTCAGGCAGTCCTCCTCCTTCAAGCTGATTTGGTGATATCCCGAGTAACAGTCGAGAAAGCTGAGAAGTTCACACCCCGCAGTTGAATCCACCACCTGATCTATTCTAAGTAGACCAAATGGATCTTTGGGGCACGCCTTGTTCAAGTCGGTGTAGTCGACGCACATGCGTCATTTACCGTTCTTCTTCCGAACCAGGACTGGGTTTGCCAGCCAATCCAGGTGATAAACCTCTTTGATGAACCCGACTGCAAGGAGCTTGGTTATCTCCTCCCGAATAGCATCTTTGCGGTCCTGTGCGAAGCGCCGTAGCCGTTGTTTGACCGGCTTGGCATCCGGCTTGACATTGAGGGAATGCTCGATCATCTCCCTTGGTACACCAGGCATGTCGGAAGGTTTCCAAGCGAAAATATCCCTGTTCGCCTGGAGGAAGGTGACGAGCATGTATTCCTATTTGGGGTCGAGTCCAGTCCCGACTTGAGCAGTCTTGGAGGGGTCGGAAGGATCCAGGGGGATCTTCTTTGTGTCAGAGTCCGCTGAAATTCCCGACTTCACTGTTTTTTTCGCCGGAACTTGATCGTCCTCGATTTTGGTTGTAACGGCTTGCCGAATGCTGTTGCGTCTGGCTGCCGCTTCTTGAGACTGAGCCAACTCACAGCTCTCCTTGTCGCAGGTGAAGGCTTGCTTGACATCGCTGCAAAGGGAAAGGACTCCGGCTGGCCCAGGCATCTTGAGCATCATGTAGGTATAGTGTGGCACCACCATGAATTTGGCTAGCGCCGGCCGTCCGAGTATCGCGTGGTACGCAGTCTCGAAATCAGCGATCTCGAAGCAGATGTTTTCTGTGCGGAAGTTATCCCATGTGCCGAAAGTGACCGGCAGAGTAGTCTGTCCGAGTGGGGTAGAAGACAGGCCGGGGATTACCCCGTGGAAGGGCGCCATGCTCGGCCGTAGCTCTGAACGAGGAATCTTCATCTCATCTGGGGTCTTGGCGAACAGAATGTTGAGAGCATTGCCTCCATCTATGAGAACCTTCTTCAGCTTGATGCTCTTGACGACCGGGTCTAGGACAAGTGGATAGTGTCTTGGATGTGCAACCCGATCGGGGTGATCTGCGCAGTCGAATGTGATTGGCGTTTCTGACCAACGCAAATATTGGGGGGCGTCTGCTGTAGAGACTGAGTTGACGTCGCGTGCTGTTAGCTTCTGCTTCCTCTTAGACTCATATGCAAACGGTCCTCCGAAGATGTGGTTGAGCTCAGCCTAGGGATCTTGATAATCGCCGGCTGCGCCCGAATCTAGCTTGTCTTTGTCCTTGTCGGCGCCAGATGCTGAAGCCTGCTCGAAAGCAAACTTCCTGAGCATGAAGCAATCCTTGGCCGTGTGCTTGCCCTTGGGATGAAAGGGGCAGGGCCCGTTCATCACTTTTTGGTATTCGTTGTTCCTTGGGGTCGCGATTGAGTACGCTCCACGTTGACCACCACGTTGTCCGACTTCCGCTTGCGGCTGCCGGATTTGTTCTGTGCTGGCTCGTCGTTGGCTTTCTGGTCCTTCTGCCGGGACTCTTTCTTGTCATCGAGGGCCTGAGCAACCGCTTTGGCCGAGTCGGCGTACTTGTTCGCCTTGTCGAAGAGAGCCCTGACAGAGGTGGGAGGTTTCCGAGTGGCGTCTTTGACTCCCTTGCGGAAAGCGGCGATGATGACCTCGTCCTTGATCTTTGGGATCGAGTTGCGCTTCTCGGAAAACCTTTTGATGAACTCGCGAAGAGACTCCTTCTTCCTCTAGTGCAGCTGATAGAGATCGTGCTCGAAAGACGGCCTCTCGTAAGTCCCCTGGAAATTGGCGATGAAGCGTTCCCGGAGTTCTCCCTAGGAGCAGATTGATCGCTTTGGGAGCCCTGTTAGCCATGTCCTCGCCGAGTCGGCTAGGGCGACCGGGAGGTAGTTAGCCATGGCCTTGTGATCGCCTCCGGCTGCTCGGATTGCCAGAGTGTAAACCGTGAGCTAGGACTCAGGATTAGTCTTGCTGTTGTATTTTTCGATTCCTATAGGCTCGAAACCCGATGGCCAGTCGACCTGTTGTAGCTCCTGGGTGAAGGCCGGTACGCCTTCATCTGCATGAGGGCTCCGACTCCAACTACGACGGTAAAACCGCCCGTAGTGGAAGCCGAAGCGCTCGTTCTCATCCTCCAATCGGCGGCGCTCATCGTCTTCGCGTTCGCGGTGCCGTGCATTGATGTCCTCGCGGAGATCGCGTTGCAAACGGCTTCGGAGATCTTGGTTGTTCCGGCGGTCGTTCTAGGGACGCCGCCGATTGTTGTTGTTAGGGTTGCCGAGAGACATCTGGCATGACTCCGCGTGCGGCTGACTGGAGCCAGCCACCCAGTGTCACGTTGATGCAGATGAGACCGTTGTTGGAGAACCTGACCGGCTGGTCGGTATGAGGGTATCGCCTGACTGCTGGTGTTGTTGACATGCAGCAGTCGTGATCATGGCTTTTATCCTTGCTATAGTCGGAGTGGCTTGGTGATCAAGCCCAAACTAGAGCGTGTCCAGTAAGGTTGCGGTGGCTACGACGTTCTGTTGAGGCATGACGAAGACATCGTGGTTGCCGACTCAGGTTTGGAGGATCTGTTGCTGAGCAGTCCACCCGGCCCTGCGCAGATCGTCGTTGCGGGCATCGCACTCGGCCTGTAGGCGTCTTGCGTCTTCCTCCTATTGTTCACGTAGTCGGCTAGCTTCCTTCGCTTGTTGTTCTCGTAGTCGGCGTGCCTCCCGTGTGGGAGTTGAGCCCTTGGACGCCATGAAGATTTCGCGGGGCAGAAAGAAGGTTGCCAAACTGCTGTCCAAACTGGTGTTTGAACTTCTGTCCGACTTGGAGTCGGAATCCGAGTAGTTGATGGGGGTGATGACGACTCCGACCTCTCTAGATCCAATCTCGGGCGGCTCTAGGCCGTATCTGAGTTGAACCGTAGGGGATCGGGTTTGCCGCGTCAGATGTGGATTGGGGATATCCGTGGCATTGCTGAGTCTGTATGGGAAATTGACGATCTCCTCCCTTCTTAGCCCAATCTCGGCTGGTTCAAGGCCGAGTCCGAGTCGAACACCAAAGGAAAGAGTTGTCCCGAGACTCGGGGAAGAGAAAGATTGCCGCGGCAGGTCTATGAGGGTTGCTGCAGCGTCGTGTGGGCCGATCGGATCAAGTCCGAGTCGGTCAGGGTGACGTTGCCGAACTTGTCGGCGACGAAGTCGAGACTGCCGAAGGTGATTATGTCTCCGGGGGAGAAGTTGATGCCGTCGACTCCGGTTGTCGAATCCATCGAGCTTGTGGAAATTGATCTCGCCGAAGCCCCTACCTGGCATGCCAACTGTCGATGTTTTACACCGGCAATAAATATATGGGGCTACTCGTGAGACCTAAACTTGATGGACTGCAAAGGAACACGAAAGGTTTATACTGGTTCAGGCCCTCGAGATGAGGTAATACCCTACGTCCAGTTATAATGTATTGTCTTTGAGGTTGTATGATTGCTTCTTCTGCCCTCAAGGGGCGCCCTGCCTCCCATTATATGCTGGGGGACAGGGTTACAAAGTAGGAGTCCCAGTCGAACTACGACCAAGGGATCTCCTTCTAGGAGTGCAACATGCCCGACTAGGACTGTATTTTTCCTATCGTAGAAGGTTAAGTCTGTTGAGTCCTATTGTTTCCCTAATTACAAGGCTATGCCCATCCTCTATCCGAGTGGCTCATATGCTTGTTATGAGGTACCCGGAGCCCATGGCCTCCACATAAGGAATGCGACCGAGTGCTCACCGAGGTGCGGCAATGGACGTAGAGCAACGAATGACGGCAATCAGAGGGGATTGGTGGCGGCGAGGTTTGGGAAAATGACGGCGGTGGCGTTCCGGTGGCTCAAGGTGATGACGGAGGAGTGAATGAGGTGCGGGAGGACCTGGCGAAGGTGTAGAACGTGTTAGGAGGGAAAAAGACTGAGTGGGTCGACGGGAATCCGCGGCCAACGGCTGGCGGAGAGGCTTACCGAAAGGGATGATGGAGAGAATGGAGTTCTGGTGGGAATCCGGGGCGGCCGATGGCGGAACAGGATGCAGTGGGACGCGGCGAAGCTAGCGAGCGCGAGCGCAGTAGTCGGCGATGGCTATAGCGACGGCGACATGTGACTGGAGTCGGCGGAGCGCGGTGGCGGTTCAGGAACTCAGCGCGGAGGGGGTTAGGGTACTCGGCAAACGGGGGCAACTGAGGAGAAAGTAAGGGCGGAGCTCGAGGAGGGTTTATATGTACTCGGCTGTGGGAGTTCGTGGCCAGGTTGGCCGAATTTCACGAGAAAGTGGGACGGCAGCGATGGCGGGATCGGCGAAATTCGTCCGCGAGCGTGCACGAAGAAAGCGGAGGAGTGGGGGAACGGATAGGTGACTGCGTCCGCGTCGTTTGAACCACGTGCGAGGGCGGGATATCGTGGGCCAAGGCGAAATCGCACGGCGGGGGCAAGCGGATCCCCTCCGGCCGATTCAGCCGGAGGTTGAAGACGGGCCTGACGTGTGGGCCCCGGTCCCACACATCAGCGGGAGAGAATGGAGAAGCGGAACGGTTCCTGACAGGCAGGGCCCGGACGCAGAGAGAGGGCGAGGGGCCGCAAGGTTAAGTAAGCTAACAGGCGGGCCCCGGCTAGCAATGGGCGGGAAAAGCGGGGCGCATGCGAGGAGACGCTGACCAGCGGGCCCCACATGGCAGGGCGAGGAACAGGTCTGGGCCGGCGGCCCAGCGGGAAGAAAAAAGAAAGAAAAAGAGAAAGGGAAATAAAAAGAGATTTCATAAGGATTTTAATTCTGATAAGTTATTTTGATTTATTAAAAATACTTCCAGTGCTCTAAAAATTTCAATAAAATTCCTGTTAGTGTATTTTAGCAAGGAGAATATAGAAAAAATATTCTCAGCCCTGATAATTTATTTTTTCGCATTTTACTTATTTAATTAATTCCCTTGGCCATTTTAAAATAATTTCTTCTGGGCTTTTTATATTTTGTGTGGCTCTATTTAAGAGGAAAATTCAGGGTGTGACATGTGCCAGGGGGTGCATGAGGGCTCGTAGTCCATGGGGCGGGTACCGCAACCGTAGAGAGTCCAAAAAACCGAGTCGTGACAAGTCTCATGTGTTGAGACTCAGCTCATGTGTTGGGTACGTCACAGAGTGCGAGTAATGCGTACATCCACTACAGTGTGAGTAAATCACTCTATTCGAATAGCCGTGCTTGCGGATAATTGAGCACCGGGACTTGTACAACTCTTGACTAGACTCATAATTTTCTAAAATTGGTTATTGGATGGTTAGGATTATGGGATGGTGATGATTTGAATGGCTATGGCTATTGTTCCTTGGGAGGCAATGGAACAATGAGTTGTAGAAACTGCATGATCAGCGGTGGCAAGTCATTCTTGAGACAATCTCGGGATTGGTGGATAAAACCTTCGTTGAGTAAACATTACGATATTGAAACTGTTTTTAAGTCTACCCTACTAGGTCATAGTTATTCATGAAATGGATCTCAAAATTGGCTTTACGCAAAATAACCTCAGCCGCTCTTTGAATACCCTGTGCATAAGAAGCATATTTCCGTGGTGGCTTGCTGAGTACCTATGTACTCATGATTGCTCAATTACCATGTTTAGCAGAAGAACGGGCCAGAAGAGAAGACCTTGCTAGTATGACCCGCATGCTTAGCAGGATGGATGGAGTGCCAGTTGGCTAGGTCGTGGCCCCAGTCATCTGCCTATGGGCATGACGATTGGAACCTTACCACTACTCGTTTTCTATTGTTGTTACTCTGATAAGGTGTGGCCATTTAGGCCCTAATAAAGGTATAAACTCCTTTAGTCTTACTTCAATTCATACTACGTTATGATCTAGCTATGTATGTATGTACCAACTACTGATCCAGAGATTGGTACAGGGAAACACATGACGTTCCTGGGTTCCGGAACCAGGGGCCGACAGAGCTGGTATCAGAGCATAGGTTGATTGTAGGTCGAGACCTTAGTTAGACTGGCCGCTAGACTAAGGACGCATATTTTCAAAAAAAAAAAACCTAAGTTGAACTTAAAAATGATGTGCGAAACCTTCAAAAATTGATTTATCTCGTCTTTCTTAAAAAACCCCTCTGGTCTAACTCCCATCTTCTCACCTAAATCCATTGTGCTCTCGACCTCTCCTTGATAATCCATCCTCATCTGCTTCATTTGGATTGAAAAATGAACACTTCTACAACCTCTCGCCCCTTTCAAAATTTAAGATTAGAAGATTAAGGGAATGGTGTAGATTGAAATATTAAGGTCGCTCTAGGACTGTAATTATGTGTTAATCGGAACCCCTTTTCCTTTACGATTAGACGTATTGCATCATGCCAAATTATTTCTAAATAAAACATCAGATCACAAACTATCTAGGATTAGGTGCCTACCCCTTTGGTAGAATACCCTCTCCTGATGTGGACCTTGTTGGAAAACATAGACAAAACCATCATCAACCCAGGAATGTAAACCGGACAAGAGGTCAATGCAAGCAAATGAGCGTAAGATGTTGCAATTAGACAAGGAGTCAAGCATGAACCACGGCCTTTGAGAAGGATACACAAAGGAACCTCAGAGCAGATGACCCTTTTTAGTACCTAGACCTAGGTTGGGAACCAAGTAGACAATGAAGCAGGAGACTCCAAACCCTAGAAATCTATGGGAACCAATAAAGGAAACCGCCTACCCAATTAGGTGTGAGGTATTATGCTGCCACGTAACCCCCAATCCTTAGGAAGGGTATCTAAACCATATATTTTAAGGGGGGTAGGAGCTGATTAACCCTTACAACGGCTAAAGTTGAACCATATTAAAGGATACCTAGCCAAGGGACCCTTGACTAAATCGACAGGCTACCCTTGTGGCCCCAAGAGACTGCTGAAGCTTCTCTGGCCCTAGTCATTACTAGTGGCGATCAAACACTAAGACTCTAAGGACAGTTAAGGGCAAAACTAAAGAAAATTAGCAATATGCCTCTAGCGCCATGCCATGGGTAACCACAAACGCCAACGCCAGACTAAGAAATACCATGGAGAATGTAATAATAGGATACCCACAACACCAAGAGTGCGGCAATACACTTAAAGATCCATAAAGAAAGGGCAAGTGGACTAAAACAAATGGACAGACACCATCCAACAAAACCAAGGAATTAGGCATTACCAAGGATCTCCCAGAAGTCCCAACAACAATGGGTAAAAGGATCACCAAATGGGTAGACTAAAGTGGCTCAAAACAAGGAAAATTTCGGACAGAACTTGGATCATAAGGCTCCATCGGTTAAGGGGAGTAGACCTTACAGATAAAACACCCCAGGCTTACTAAAGTCTTGGAAAAAGAATTAAGCCACAAAGAGCTAAATCATCATAAAATCACCAAACCGCTAGTCCAAAGTTGGTCAGCAAGTGTTGACGCCGAAAATCGCCGGGTCCCGGTTCGGCGTCTGGGTGACACGCGAAGGCCTGGGAGATTTGCTTCACTCCAGTGCAGGTCCTAAAGTTTGAGGTTCGTAGGCGTGCCAGTCAATTTGACCCTGTAATTGACAAGGAGGAAAATGTTAGATCAATGAGCCAATCGGCTGGAAGCCGATCTAGACTCGTTTCATCAGCCGATGGCCGATGCACACTGTAGCACTTACACATCGGCTTAGGTCCGATGACGGCAAGAACAATAATGTAATAATAAACAAATGTCATGCTAGCCGATCATCGAAGGGATATTCGAAAACCGGCTATAAGCCAGATAAAATAAACAAGTATAATGCATAAATAAATCAAATAGATCCTAGCTGATCATGATCTAGTGTTACTGGTGTTGTTATGAAGGTATGCCAGCACCCGGGCCCTTGCTCCCAAAATCTTCGTCCGCTATCCGGGCCCATATACTGGTCCTTACCCGGGCTCATGCCCAGGCCCTTACCTGGGGTCGTGCCCGGGAACCTGCTTGTACTTGTGCTTGGATCGGCAGAATAAACCCATCGGCTAGCCCTTAACCGATTGTGACAATAATACAGGCAAGGACATATAATAAAATATGCAATAATGCAAATCACAAATAATTGATAAGCTAGCCGACCGCTTAACGAAGCGAACACAGGATAAAACAATAAATAAATGTAGTCGGCTTTAACAGGTAACTTATCGGCTAAGCACTCCGATAACACCATCGCACAACACCATCGGCTTATTAAGAGTAAAGCTATTATTGTCAGTCTAGTAGATCGGACCTAACCGTTGCAGCACAGACCGATAACGATAACAATGCCTCAATGAGCCGATAGATATAATGCGATCGTGATGAAAATAACTTACCGGCTATGCATTCCGATAAAACGCCTGCACACAACGCATCGGCCCAGCAGGATCGACTTATCACTAGCAGTTCAGTAGGTCGGACTTAACCGATGCAGCACGAACTGATGATAAATTGCTCCCAGTAAGTCGATACAGTCTATGCACACGTGATGTGATATACCTAATCAATCTATGAGATCAAACTGAACTGATGCAGCCATAGATAAAGTAAATATATCGTGGTAAGCCGACTACCATAAACCAACTAGAATATCGGACCTAACCGAGGAAGTCCTAGCCGATTGGTAGTCGGTGTGACGAGACTTACCCTCTCGCAGGAGTTCGGACCTAACCGATACAGCCCGGCTCGAGAAGCAGGATCCCGTCGAAGGGGTGGCGATGCGCCGAATTTGTATTGATCGTTGTGATGGATTACAAGGTCCCCGGGCATACGTATATATACCCCGAGTTACATGAGTCCTTATAGGACACGATATATGATTTCCTATCTATAACAGAAAACGCTAACGAAGCCTGACCGGACACGAGGTCAGGTTTCCTAAAAGAGATAAACCTTTTCCTAATAACTATAGTAATTAACTGCCACGCGCGGTCTTCACAGCTCCTTCTCAGACTCGGTCTGCTTCTTGGATCAATTTCCATTATCCGACTGCAACCGTCCTCTTGACCGAATCTGATACAGGTCCTTACCAAATTTTGGCGTTAACAGCAAGGCAATTCCCACGGGGAAATACCTCCCATTAAGTCAAAGGAGCAACTAAACCGAAGGACCATAAGGATTTCCGGTAAGGATATGGTCATAGAAAACCCCAATGGAACCATAACGCTGACCCCCTCCCAAGCAAAACACCAAAGAAAACCCCACAATGGATCAGTTGACTCGACGAGCACCCAAAGCAACACTCCATGGAAAAAAGACACTTCCAACAACTAAGGACGTTGTTGATGAATTGTGGATAGAGAAAGGAAAGGTTGAACAGACCAAGGGGAAGGATAACACATCAGCATTATCCTTCAAACCTATGGCTGAGAACAGAAGATGGACTCTAACCTACCAACTTCCTCCTAGAATCTAACCCTACATAACCCTCCTACCTTGCTTCCTAGCTATACTAAATTCTGATTAGTGACATAACAATATTACCCAGGATAGCAAGCTTGTGAACCCGAAGATGGCATCAGGGAAGGAACATGCCCTCAACCTGAAGGAATCCCAAGGAACGGAGGAAGACCAATCTATCCGGCCAACTGGAGACCATCGCCAAGCATCCATAGGGCAAGTACAAATCTTGTCCCCTAAAGAATGCCAGGGACAAGCCATCGGCTTAAACACGACAGAAGGATGCCAGGACTCCTTCCCTCGAAGGAAAAGGAACGCTGGCCCAAGCGGCAAAAATCAAGACCAACCCATTAGGACACACTCCCAAGATGCTGAAAACACCCAAGCCATCCTTGGAGATGAAGCACCGGCCGTCACAAAGAAAACACGGATAGAAATGCAGCAAGGATCTACCCTAGCATGCCCAGCCTTTAACAATCTGGATGGGCAAGAAAGACTAGACATAGACCACATTGCGACAAAGGAAGCCATAACCAAACTTCCAGTATTTGGAATACAGGTTCAGCGCTCCCCGGGCAATAGAGTTGAGCCCAAAAAATATTGGACTGACTTTTATATAGATTTTCAAGGCCCATTAGAGCAACTCCAAAAGCCTACTCATCTGACTTGCCAAGCCAAAATCTAGCAATTTCACAAAAAAACATGGCTCCAAAAGACTTGCCATCCGGCTTGTCAAGCCATCTGGCTGGCCAAATAGGTTCTCTGGCTGACCAAATCTAGCCATTTGTGTGGGATCCACAGTGCTGCATCCCCGACACCTCCTTGCCACGCCGCATCCCAGCCCGCCGCCGCCTGCTGCCGACACCCTTTCCCTGCCTACCGCCGACGAGTCTCCCCACCTATCGCGCCTCCCTACCTGTCGGCTGCCGCCGGGCCGCCTCCGTCTACCGCACCCACCGGACGCCAGCCACCGGGATGCCGGGCGCCTCCCCACACGTCGGCCGCCGGCCACGCCTGCCCTCGCCCCGTCGGTGCCGGCCCTACCTCCTACGCACCTGAAGGGATGAAGAAGGGGGAAGAAGGGAAAGAAGAGGAGGAATGGAGGCTGACGCACGGGACCCACGGTCAAATTGGAGAACCTAAATGGAGAGGTTATTGGAGTACAAAGATAATATGATGAGGGATTTTTTTTGCTAGCTAGCCATATAAAGCATTTGAAGAGCCAGATTTAGGTAAGCTTTTGAAGTTGTTCTCACAACCCCTACCTGAACCTGGTCTTCTTTGGGCCCCACGCCAGTGTTGCCGGCAGCTCTTTTTTCTTGTCGGCAGCTTTCATGGCGCGATGCCTCTCATCGGATTCCTTGCTACGGCGGTGCCGGCCACGGCCCTCCTTATTCTTGGCCGATCCCGACTTCACCTTCACCAGCTTGGCCTTGGCCTCCTCATCATTGTGACACCATCGATCTGGACATCGCTCTTGGCGTGCTCCTTCCCCATACGGCAACTGGATCGTCGTCGCCTCAGCCTCACCTGTCTCCATCTCACCGTTAGGGGTGGCAACGGGTCGGGTCGGGGGCGGGTTGGCAGGAACGCCCCCGCCCCGACCCGATTTCTCCACCTGCCCCGGCCCCAATGCCATGGCGGGGTGAAATATGGACCTGCCCCGGCCCCGCCGGGGCCCCAACCCCGAACGGGGCCCCGAACTAATGGGATTATTACCATCAGTAGCTACTGGCAACACTCCGGTAGTTAACTACTAGTAGCTCAGAAGACAATTACACAAGAACAGTTAATCCCTAGGATCACATGCCCAATAGAGAGCAGCAAGCTAGAAGAAAGGGAGAGAGAACAAAAGAAGAAGGTTATGAAGCTCACATGTACAGATTATTACAGGTAGCAAGCACTGTCAATGTCGTTGATGACAATTTGTACAGGTTCACATGTAGATGTAACTATGTACACACTACTGAACACGTTGATCCCAACCAAATTAAAGGCAACCAAAAAAATGAAAAGGAAACACAAGGCATGCCTGCATGCATACCAATTCATTCAGAGAATTGAGATGATGGGCACACACACAAGCTGGTAATCAATCAATCAACAGCCACATGGAAACTAATCAATAGGCAAATCAAATCGAGAGCACCACCCATGCCTGCATGTTGTTAATCAATCATCAATTGCATGCATGCATGATGCAGTAGCAATGCTTTTTTTTTTTTGCTTGCTAGTGCTGCATCCAGCAGCTGGACTGACTCAGCTACTAGTAGCAGCCTTAAGAGAATTCAGCTAGTAGACATGACAGTATAGTATCAGATTCATAGACCTCAACTAATCACCCCTTGATGCACTCATGCTCATGCAATCAATCAGATGACCACACATAGGAGCCATAGAACCATAACAATACAATAGGACCAATATAGAGTACGACCATAGGAGCCACCATAACAGTACAATAAGAAAGTTTAAATTAGAATAATAATATGCTAAAATTCTGGTTCATCCTCGAGAGCAGTCTTCAATGCATTCCCATTGCCACCAAATTCACCTAATAGTATAAAAATAAATGAAGTGCTATGATAGTTAGAGCTTGCACACACATAAGTACTAAAAACTATGGTAGAAAGAAATAGAGGTAGTATGGTAAGAATCGATATACCTAACATGTCACCACGACACCAAGCTTGCACACACATAAGTGCTTCCACAAGTTGTGGTGTAAGTTGACTGCGATTTGGACTAATCACCCTCCCACCAGTACTAAATGCAGATTCAGATGCTACTGTTGTCACAGGGATTGCCATAATGTCCTGAGCAATATTTCTCAAAGTTGGGTACCTAATCCCTCCAAACTTTCACCAATTAATTATATCAAAATCTTGAGTCCTAGGCAGTGGTTGCTCATCCAAGTACAAATCTAACTCTGTGCGAATCTGTGAGGAAGAGACAGCTGGTTGTCCAGACATATATTGATCAAATATATCAAACACTTCATCTCCTCCACTACTCTGGACACCACTACTAGAAGGTACAGTAGGATCAGAAGTTCCAACACCCTCCATATGATCTTGGTATTGCAGCACTAATTTGTGCAAGTTCTCTCTAACTTCATTAATTTCATTCAATGCGTACTCATCTCCATAAATTTTCCTATAAGCTGCAGTCAACAGATGGAGTTTGTATCTAGGGTCTAAGACAGTAGCAATGGCCATAAGACCATGCACATCACTCCAATACTTCTCAAATTTTTCTATCATCAAATCTGACATTTTTTGTACATTTGGATCATCACTACTTGCCCATTTCTTCACAGCCATATAAATGCCACAAATCTTGGGAAAAAATAGATTTGCCGTAGCATATTTACTACCCGAGAAAGCCTCAGTTGCATCAAAAAATATTTTCAATCTATTGTAAAGGTTCCTAGCAAACTTCCAATCATTATTGGATGGACAATAAGGAGAAAACAACTTGTCACGAATACCAAGTTTTGCAAATACTTCTTGATATGGCAATGCAGTGGTAAGCATGATATAAGTACTATTCCATCTAGTTTTACAATCAAGGGCTAATTTTTTTCTCATACTTAATGTTAAGTTCCTTAGCAACCTTTTCAAATTTCTCATGCTTTTTTGGTGTGGCTAACCAATATCCAACACTATCACGAACCCTTTCAATGCTTTTATCCATAATAGTCATGCCATCTTTCACAACTAGGTTCAAGATATGTACACAACAACGCATATGCAAGAACTTTCCATCTAATATAAGAGTGTCAGTAGGCAACTTATCTAGCATCTTCTCCATTAGGTTGTCATTGGTGCTACAGTTGTCAAGTGTAATAGTGGACAGCCTCCTCTCAATATTCCAATCAGCAAGAACATCATGAAGAACTTTACTTATAACTACACCGGTATGCAGGGTTGGCATATAAATGAACCTATAAAATAGAATATTGCAAGAAAGTGAATGTGCAAGAAAGTGTAAACATTATTATAGACTCTGTAGTGGTAAGAAGCATTAAAACAGTGAATGTGCAGCACATATTGAACATACCTCAAAAGAAAACTTTTCAAATTCCAATCATCATCAATGAAGTGAGCAGTGACTGCCATGTATCCTTTCTTTTGATGACTAGTTGTCCACATGTCAGTAGTGATGGCAACACGACTTTGGAGCTTTTGAAAATAATTAGTGATGGCCACCTTATTGACCCCAAGCAACTCAATGATATCCTTCCTAATTGTGTTTCTAGACACAGCCTTGAACAAAGGTTGCAATGCAGCACAAAACTTTCTAAAACTAGTATGTTCAACAATAGAAAGTGGGTACTCATGGAGGCAAATCATGAGTGCAAGTTCTTTTCTAGCAACCTCTTCATCAAAGACATATTTCCCTAGGGTGACTCTCCCATCTAACTATGTTTCCATCCTCAAATTGGACTGTGTAAGACCTTTTCTAGCTTGCCTAGACTTACAAGTTTTAATATGGTCTAACAAATGTTTAGTCCCATTACGACTTTCTGCTCCAAGCTTGTTGTGACACCATTTGCATTCAGCTTTCCATACACCATTTATTTTTTTCTTAACAAAATCATGGCAAGCTACTGATTTAAGCCGTTTATTCTTAGGTTGTGTAGCTATACCTTCTGAGTCCATGGCCGTGGGTTCTTGCTCTTCGATAGAGTTTGGAGTAGAGCTTGGTGCCAATGCAACCTGAGACTCACTAGTGGCAGTCGGATTCGACATGCTGTCCAAAAAGAAGGTGCTAAAACGTGTTATTGTTAAAAACACAGATCATGGTATCTATCCATTAAGAGTGTGTTTGGTTTGATGGATCGGAGCTTCACCTGAGGTCGGACCAGCTGGTCGCAAATGAGATAGGTGCCGTTTCACCTGCCCAAGTGCCCAGCCAGCTGCCGCCCGCCGCTTGCAGCTGTCGCCCTACTGTTGTCGCCGTCGCCTGGTTGCCTGGCTGCCCTATGGCCCCAGCCCTGCCCTGCCCAGCCAGCTGCCGCTACCGCCCACCGCCTGGCTGCCCTGCCACTGCCGCCCGCCGCTTGGCTGCCCTGCCGCTGTCGCCTGCTGCTGCCGCTCGCTGCCTGCCATTGTCGCCTGCCGCCGCCGCCTGCCCCGTGCTGCTGCCGCCCGCCGCCCGCCCCGTGCCGAATCGGCGCCGCCGTGGAGGAGGTGATGGGGAACTGGCGCCGCTCGCTGCCTGCCGCTACGAAGAGGGAGGAGGCAATGGGGAATCGGCGTCGCCCGCTGCCCGTCGCCTGCCGCTGTGAGATTGGGTGGCGATTGCGGTTGGGATTAGGGTTGAATGAGGAAGAGTGAGTTATATAGTCCGGGTTTAATGTGTTTACTGTTACTTCGGGGCCCAGCGGATGACCCGCGGGTTCAGATCCTCCACCAAACCCACACCCGCTTTTAACCGCGGCCCCGACCCCGATACCCACTCTAAAATGCCACCTGCCCCCGCCCCGTAGAGGCGGTCCCCGCCGGGGACCCACCCCTACAGGAAATTGCCACCCTACTCACCGTGTCCGTGTGGCTGCCCCTCTCCATACAGCGTGCGGTCGAGAGAGATAGGCGCTAGTTGGGCCAAATGAGCCACAGCGCTAGTTGCTCCTTTTATCTACGCCGTTAATTTGCTTTATTCGATTCGTTTATCTCAGGGTTTCCCCTACCACACGCGGTAAATCGTAAGAAACCCTACAGAATTTATCAAAAATTTAAATTATTTTTTAAATTTATTTGAATTTAGTGAAGGTGAACCGCACATCCAACTCATCAAGCGGAATAGTCGGTCTCTCTAGAAAGTAGAAACCACCTTGGGATTCCTTTCTGCTGCCCTTACATACATAGAGAAAAACTAGAGTAATCAAGATTGATAGCGTTGCCCTACAACTCATCCTTCAAATTTGTACCGGATCTCCTCTCCCCCGTAGTCGAAGCTGAGCTCTGACCATTCTCGGTTTTCCTCGCTGACGAATCCGGGCGTTTCAGCTTGAAAGGGATGCTAGCATGCTTCTTGATGAACTTGTACATCTCCACCACCGTACGGTCCCCCTCAAAAGTAATCTGCAAAGTTTAATAAATTGAACACTGGTTGGTCCATCCTTCCAGGAGAGGTGAAGCTCCTCTCAAAACCACATAAACAAAGCTTGTAAGAGACACGCCTAACCAGATCTTCAATTCCTAACCTCACCAAATATTATAGGGCATGACTTTCAATGCCATAGGTGCAGGTGATTAAATACGTGCAGGCATGTAAACGTTGGAATTTATTTAGCAAGAAGCCAAGGGCATAACACATGCAGTTTGAATCATGCGTGCTACATATATGATTTTACCTAGCTGTATGCTGCACCTACAGAGAGAGCAAGATACATTTCGATTTTAGCTGATTTTAAGAAATCTAGGCACAACTCCATCGAAGCATAATGGTGCTGCCGACAAACCTCTAGGACAGAGGTGAGAATAATACAACTACTACCTACTGGTGATACAGAATTAACTGATGCATCACTAAGACATGAAACACATATTTGGGCACTTACAGGCTCAAAGCTTTTCTTTCCTGCTGGATAAAAGAGTATCGTTGGGAATCCATCAGGCTGTGACAAGAAGCAAGTGTTAATTCTATAATATGGAAAGTCTACAGCATAATAATTGGAAAAAAACAAGATTAAGCATGCGTGCATAATGCATTGAAGATTTAAGGAAGATAAAAAACATAGCAAATTATGAGCCACTCTTAAGGTTCAGATGGCGTGGAGATTGGAGGGGAAATGAATTGTTCTAATTACAAGCCAAATTTCACAGGCTACAGTGGCATGTCTTTTTATCACAGAGATTGAACAAAATTTAACGGGCACTACTGCTTCAGAAATACTGCACCGCTGAGATCATAGCGCATGAATACATATACATGGGTGAGAAGTATATCTGCATTGAAATGTATGTAGTATCAGATGAAGGATGGATATAGACCTTTTTGTGCAATATGCCCAAGTGAAATTTCAAATAAAGGAACGGTTGGCGCAACCTGCACATCAGTGTTTCATATCGTACATGCACAAGTTCTTTTGGTAGCAATAGCACAGGACAATAAAACTCTTCCTTTCGTGCCTCCGAATCTATTCTTTCTATATAGTTGGTATCCACTAAGTGGTATTAACTCCTATAAAGCAAGATTGGTGAGAAGTATATCTGCATTGAAATGTATGTAGTATCAGATGAAGGATGGATATAGACCATTTTGTGCAATATGCCCAAGTGCAATTTTGAATAAAGGAACGGTTGGCGCAACCTTCACATCAATGTTTCATATCGTACATGCACAAGTTCTTTTGGTAGCAATAGCGCAGGACAATAGAACTCTTCATTTCGTGCCTCCGAATCTATTCTTTCTATATAGTTGGTACCCACTAAGTGGTATTAACTCCTATAAAGCAAGACATGCACAAAGCCATGTCATCAGCAATATTTTGCCATTAGATCGCATTAGTACAAAGATAGCAGCCGTTGGATCGAGAAGTTACTTATTACCCATCTAATTCAATCATTGATTACTCATCCTTTCACCTCCCCACTCCTAGCAACATAGCGCATATTCATGTGCCTAAATAAGCATTACTTTTTCTAGCATAACCATTCTTCATATGGCTCTGATATTTTGGTTAATTCTTGAGTGCTAACTATAATTTAGTTTATACTAGCTGAATGCCCGTGCTTTGCTACAGATAAAGAAAATATATTATAATATTGCCTAAAATAAATAAAAATATATTTTCCATAAATGTGTTACACATCTTTTTTTTCCATGGAGAATATGCACCTTAATTTGATTTTACATGTGGCTATTCATTAGATTTGATTGTTTTTTAATATTAAGTTCAAGGGGTAATTTGCAAAATTTACAATGGGAGTAGGTGGGGTGGCAGATTCACTGCCACCACCACTACCTCCTTTTAAAGGAGCATAGATATTTTCCATAGCAGATCTAAGTATATTAGCATGGGAGTGATGAATGTCAAACGTCTTCCTTTCTTTCTAACGACCTGACTCAACAGAAGCAAGCACCTAAAAATGCATCACTCCATCAATCCATTAATTATTGAATTTTTGTAAGTTTTTAAAAAGAGTCGCAAGATGTATTTAAATCATCGCAAATGTCAATCGCACCTAAGGTTGAAGTGATGTACAAATTTAGAATAGCGATAATATATATATACAACCAATCAAATATATTTTAGACCTAATGTTTTCTATTTTATCATAGAGAAGTTACGCAGCAATGCGCAGGGTTCTCGCTAGTTTTACTTTCTAACATCCAGTTCAAAGAAAAGTGAAGTGAAACCATCAAAACCAACAGGCAGCAAAACAAACCTTTGCACGGGGATGCTCATTGGCAGTGCCATCCATTTTGGCTATTACAAGGGAGTCGATGCCATGGAGATGCTTGCCTAGCTTGTTGTAGGTAGGCTCCAGTGTCTGACAATGCCCACACCACGGTGCATATATCTGGACCAAAACGACACGGAATTATGGACCACACGTAAATTCCATTCTCTTATAATTTATCTTCCAGAAAGAACGTACCTCCAAAAGGGCATCTTTTGATTCATCCAAAACTATCTGATCTAGGTTTTTTCCAACAACGATTTTGACATCTCCGTCATTCTGTATGGGAACACAAAATAATGTCTCACTATAGTATAATGAGTGGAGAAAGGATGTGTCATATAATTATTGAGACTCACAGATTCAGGTAGAGGTTCAGACTTGTAGAATGGTGTGAGCTTTTCCTCCAAGAAATCCTCAGCAAATCTCTGCATGTACAAAAGGACAAAAACAATAAAGGTGTCCAATAACCAAACCACCAAGGGGAAAAAAATCTTAGACAACGATAGCAAACTCAACATCAACAATGTCCAAAGAAAAGTAATCAGTATCCTAGTCAAAAGGACAACTTCTACAACAAACTGCATGGTGCATGCATTGCAAAAAGATGCACATTACACTTGTTTGCTAGAAAATGCAATATTAATTGACAATACACAAATACATGCAAGCTTCTCAGGTTACATTAATACAGTACAAGCAAAAAAAAATGCATCGGTGAAAAAACTCAAATGGTTGGCAACAACACACAGGCTTGAAATTAGCAATTTATTAGAACTGCTTGATCACACTTCTATGCTCTTTTACATCTAATCAGCCACAGTATTCATGGGCATATGTCAACAATTACCTTAATATTATCTACCGACATGTCACCGTCAAGGAAAAATTTCCTAGCATCTTCATTCCCAGTGTAAGCAAGAACCTACAAAGTCATGCGTACGAAGGAAAAATAACACGAATACGTTAAATGGAGACTAAATTGTAGCATCTGATTTCAATGCAAGAAACAACTGTACAGACAAAGGTAACAAACAACACAAGGCATTACAGTGGTCGTTTGTTCAGTAATACCAAAGTAGTTGGCAACTGGTTCACCCACTTCATCATTGTCACGCTCCACAAAGACAAATAAAAGCTGCAGTTGCGCCACACACCTCATCAGTAAATAAATAGAACTGGAAAGCAATTAGTGTGTTGCATACAAAATTTGAGTGTAAAGCATGTGAAGCAAAGGCAAGGAAATAAGTTTGCTGAAAACTTGATGGAAAAAAGAAATAACTACCTTCCCCTTGAATGGTTTTGCTGCTTCCTTAAAGGTGGGCAGAAATTTCGATGATTCGTTTGCAACAACAAATAGTAAAATCTGGTTTGAAAAATAAAATTCAGTAATGTATAAATGGACCAACAACATGAGAAATGTACAGAAGCAATCCCATCGCTGACAATTAGACATGCCTGCTTCTTGATTAGATTATCAAAAATGGAAGGGGCGGTTTCCTGTGTGAGGGTGATGACCAAAGGAAGCTTGTTTGCAGATACAAAATCGGCAATGGCAGATGCTTTGAACTGCCCATCTGCATGACAGACTACTATATCATATCCAACAACCAAAGCCGTGCATAAAAAATAGAAAATAAGGGGATGAGTGTTAAAGTGAAAGGTAGAGCGACTTAGAGAGAAGAATACCATAGAAGGTCAACTTCTCCTCCTCTTGTTTCTTGAGCAAGACTAGGGAGGGGCGCTTGGCCGCTGGGTCAATGTGAAAAAGCTTAGCAACATCCGGATTGGAAGTCTGGTAAAAGTTGACAGCATCTTCCAACCTCGAAGCAGCAGCAATCTCATTACTGTGAGCACCCTGAAAATATGTAGCATTTGAAAAGAACAAGGCAGCAGCACAACAGTGCATTGCAATCAATAGGGAGTAGTAATTTGGAAGGAAGGGGAAACAAATAGTAGAGCATGGGTATGGGCATGGGCATTGGGGTTGACTTTTGAAGAGAATGCGCATCTGGGCAGGCACCTACCGATAGGGAGTCGAGGAAGGCAAGAAGGGCCTTGTCCTCCCCGGTGAGTATCTTCTCCGCCTCGTCGACGGTGGTGATGTTGTGCACCCCGGGACCTAGCTTCTTGTTGATCCACGACACGATGGCTTCCCTGGAGCGAAGCGAAGGGAAGAGACAAAAAGTCAAAAGAAAAATTACTAAATTAGGAGAGGAGGAGTAGATGATGGGATGAGATGGGATCTGGCGCACTTGGTTCTTGCGCCGTTGTAGTCCTTTGGAACGCCGTCGATGAAGAAGAGGATGGTGGGGAATCCCTGGACGTCGTACTTCTGGGCGAGATCAGTGTCCTCAGTGGCATCGACCTTGGCGAGGGCGACTTCATGGGCGAGAGGGGCAAGCTCGGCGGCGGCGGCGGCGTAGTCCGGGGCGAGCGCCTGGCAATGGGCGCACCAGGGGGCGTAGAACTCGACCATGACGTGGCGGCGGGCGGCGAGGAAGCTGGAGAAGTTGGAGGCGGAGAGGAGGAGGACGTGGGTCTCATCGAGGGGCGGCAGGTCGTGGGCCTGGTCCTGGTGGAAGAGGTCGTCGTCGTCGTCGTCGTCGTCGGGGGAGCCCTCCTGGAGCCAGCCGTCGGGGTCGTTGGCGGGGATGTCATCGGCGTTGTCGATGAGATAGTCGAGGTCGTCGTCGGAGGCGTGGATTGGAGCCGCGAGGAGGAGGATGGCGAGGAGGAGGAGGAGGAGGAGAGATCGGGAGGAGCGCATCGTGGTGATGGTGGTGGCTTGCTGCTGCTGTATGTTGCTGGATCACTACTACTGACTCACTACTCGATGTCTCGATCCCCTTTTATTTCTCTTTCTCTCTCTTTCTTTTTTTTTTCATTTTCGATCGAAACAGTCTATTCTGTTTGAAAAGAGAAAAAGAAAAGGAATATACTGCTTTTCTCGGGAATTGCCGCTGCTCGCCTGGTTCAGGCCCAAGCCCAAACCAAAAACCCTAAAAATGTTTTTTCACAAGTGGTCAAAATTAATCAATTGCGTTAATGAAAAAAATCTAAAATATACTGTTTATTGACCTTTCTAATGAATATACCGTTTTCAAAACTTTTTTGTAAATATAGTCAATACGTCGGGAGGCACGGTGACACAGGGTGTTGTCACGAGGAGAGACCAACGGCGTGCGCATCACCATGAATCCCAACCAGTCTCGCCACCCTGCAAGGCGACACACCGAAAGCCTAGGCAAGACCGGCCGGCGTCCCATCTGTCACGCAGTCGTCTCTCTTTTGCGTGCAGTTGCCATTAGGGATAAAAACAGGTGTTAAGATACTACAACTATTATACCGTCTAGCGTTCAACACGACCACCACGAGATGTTGGATGAGTGGGATCTATACACGCATAAATAATCACTCACCCTCATTGTGTCCATTACCGCGATTGACATCTTTCCGTATAATAATCGCAATGCCAGAAGATGAACACAAGAGATACCAGATCAGATAACTCACCGATCCTCTCCAAAGTACACTCGTCAACCTCTCGATGGTGGCAACCAGAAACTACATACCACAGATAACTTGATCTACGGGCGTTATTCACACTTTCATCTCAAGCTTTGACATCCAAACATAAGGAAGTACAAATAGTTAGACTTAGATATATTTAGGTTAGATTACATAGACCGGCTGGCCAAATAGTTAGGTTCAGCACAAGCAAGTCTACCCAAAACCCACAAGCAACTGACAAGGGGTAAACCCCAAATTAGAATCATCCTACACAACGACGATTCCCGCATAGCACTCAACATATTCTAGTCTTCACCTGCAACAGAACCTAAAGCAACAAAATAGACAACAAGATCAAGTGTCAACACATCATCGAGGCAATGTACTGGCAATAGCCAAACTTAACATTCTGCATGCAAGCTTATGTCAAAGAAGGACTATTTGTGGTATCACTTTTAGCATATAGCAAGTTTTAGTTTACAAGATTTTTGCAACGGTATTTTATAAAGCATTTAAAACAAAAACATGAAGTAAATCATAGTAAGTATCATTATCAATTTTATATCATCATGCTTATTGCCCTCCATGGCAACTAGCCACCAATTCCATATCTATAAGCTCATAAAGGTAGTAAACACCCATACCATGCCCCAATTTGATAAATATATTTATAAAGCACCAAAACTATATTCATGGCACTTCACTATCCTGCTTATGACCATGAGCACGGCTAATCTATTAGTTTTGACTATATAGAGTTTGTACGACTTTACTCACATCATGTGAATTCTATAGTTTATCCGATACCACCACACTCATGTCCGACAAGCTTAGCGGGCAGGGATCAATGCCCGTACCCATGCCCGACGGGCACTTGGGTACCCAATGGGTTGTGCTAGGGAAGGAGAAGGTGAACAAGAGGAAGTAGCAGCAACAACACCTGCAATCGACATTTTCAGCAGTGCCATCGCCCGTTGCCGCGCAGCCGCGCCGGCCGCACCAGTACCACCGGCCATAGGCCCACCACAGCCCTGCCGCCCTGTGGACTGTGGAGTGGAGGAATGGGGAATGGTCAAATGGATAGGGTTAGGGTTTCCAATTTCATCAGGTATATATATACCTATGTCACTAGCCAAATGGGCCAACTAGAATAAATATGCCAAATAGACTAGGAGAGTATATAAATAGGCCAAAATTAGTAATGCATATATGTCGGGTTAGATAATCCACGAATAAAATATAAAACTCGATTGAGACTAAGTTATCGGGTCTAATTTAAAGCCACGCCGATGCCCATGGACAGTAGCTGCTCGAGGTGCTCTCCCGAAACCCTAACCAGACTCCTCCTATAAAAGGAGAAAGTAGGACGCCGACGCTGGTCGCCACCTGGCACCTACCCTCTCATCCTTCGCAATGGCATTGGCATCGAGAGCTTCCTTGCTCGTGCGGGTTGCCCATGCCGCTCGCTCGGCTGCGGCGGCCACATCTCGCGTCGCCCGCTTATCTGATCGAGCTAATCGGGCGGCCCTCCCACCAACGGCGGTGGCGGACGCATCTCACGCTCCTCGCATAGGTCCAGATCATGCCGCCCTCGGAGATCTGCCCGTGGACCGTCCCGCCGTCGCCATGGACGCACCATCCCCCGCCATGGACATGGACGCACGTACTCCTGGACGGATAGCAGCAAACCTTCTCGGGCTTAAAAGGTAAATCTTTCCAATTCCTCCCTCCCTCCTCATGTAGCTGCTAGAACAGTAGCAGCAGGGGATTAGGCACCCTTGGGCATCATAGGCAGCAGGGAATTAATGGGAACGGACGATTTAACATTTTCTAGCCTGCGAGAATCCACTATTTTATTAAACATAACTACTGCCTTCGCCTGTGAGAATCCACTATTTTATTAAACATAACTGCCTTAGCGCAGCTGAACCCATCTGATAAAATTCGTATTCGTTGCTTTTGTTTTTGGGGTGAAAAAGGCTGCATACCGTTCATGTGGCTACCTTACTTTAGTTTTACTAGTACACCCTGCGAATTAATTTGCAATTCCACATTTTTCTTTTTTCTTGTAGACAAGCCGGAAGGTAAGGTGGAGTTTGTAGCAGAGGAGAAGGACCTTGAGTCAGATGAAGCCCTCTGGGCCTTGTATGAGCGCTGGTGTAAGGCTTTCAACCAGAAGCGCGACCATGATGAGATGGTTCAACGGTTCAACACATTCAAGGATATTGTGCTGCATGTCCATCGTACGATCAATGCTAATCTGTCCTACAAATTGGGAATAAACAAATTCGCTGATGGAAAGCAAAGGGAGCTCTGTTTCCGTCGCAATAGTCGTGATTTTCAGCTTGCCAGGCAGCTTGGCTATCAATCTTGTTATTATAGAGTGGCAGTGACAAAATTTTGAAGCGGGTCTAGCTGATTTTGAAGTGGTCGATGGCAGATTGTATGTTGATTTACCTGAGGGGCTTCAGCTGGGAACCCCAAAAGATGAATATGATTTTTAAACCGCCATCATCCCCTGAATCTGGAATACTCCATGCTTCACCACCAAGCCTAAATAACCTAGTTAGCTGTATTCACTATCCTTATGTATAAGTCTTCTGCCAAGGAATGCATATGTTGACTTGGTTGGTTCCTTCTGCAAAAAACACATCTGTACTAAGTTGTGCTTTGCCAATGCATGCAAATGTATCAAGTTGTATGCTTCTGTTTAAATCATGAATATGCGTACTAAGTTGTGCTTCTGAAAGATATTTTTATGTTTCCCTAAGGTGTTATAATAATTCCAGATTCATCCACCTGTGCTAATTTATCGGAATTATTTTTTCCTGATAAAATTTTATCAGTTGAAACGCTAAATTCTTTCCAAATTACAAAGCTGCAGCTTCCTTAGCTAATAAGGTCTTCCTCTGTTTGCTCAACAGTACATGTAGAATTTCTCATACTTCAGGTCCATCTAGCATATAAACTGACACAATATCAACACATGTATAAACAAAATTGATGTGGCTGCGAAATGGAAACGAGTTGCTGTGGTTGTGTAAACTGAACTGTTGTGCCTGTGTTTAAATGGAACCAGAATTTTTTGTGCCTTCAGAACACATGTTTTCGTAAAGCGCCATATTAGTCTATCAAATTCAGTGATGTGCCACTGCTCGGCATTCCGTAGCATGGAGATTCTGTTGAAGTTTTCTTGTTGAATCATTTTAGAGTAGAATTTCATGCCTTGAGTCTCTGTATTCTTCTATCTTCTGCGCAGGGTATATTAGTGCTGTTATAACATTGTTGGGTTTTGTACTTAGGAGTAATGCAGATGACTGATAGTGCTTAATGGCCTGATGTGAATGCAAAAACAGTGAAAGGGTGTGATGTTATGAATGCAATCACCTTGGATATGCGTGCTTTGTGAATGTGTGCTCAGTGCTCAGAGTCCTGAAATTTTCTCTTAATATTTATGATGCAGCCAACAAGCATGTCTGTGTTCCATCTTCCTTGAGACCACGGCATGATTTGTAATGTGCACATGTCTTCTGGTCTGATGTGAACACGGCAGCAAAATTTGATTTGGGATGAATACATGCCTAGATATGTTGTGTTGTTGCTGCAGGTTGTAATTTGGCAAAAAGGGAAGTTAGATCGATACCTAGCAGAAACCGGATCCTCTGCTTTAGAGAAGCCAATGCAGAGAGTGGCATTAGCTGCAGCCGTTGGATAAGATGGATGGACAGGACAGAACAGGAGGATCCGGTTCCAACCGAAATCGCATGGCAACTAGATAGCTCAACAACGCAACGCAGACATGACGAAAGTAACTTCCATCTAAAAAACTTTCACACGAATAGCTTCAGGATCAAACTACATTCAGTTCTGTTAGAGTACATAGTAGTTAGGGATATATTAGAATAGAGCGATCTCGCTCAGTTTCCAATCTTTCGTTCCGCCAGGGTTTAGGGTGCTGGGAGCCGGATCCGTGGGCCGACGCCGCCTCCTGGAGATTTCGCCGCCGGCCGTTACCCCGCGCCATCCCCGATCTACTAGGCTGCGTCGTCGGCCGCGCGACCTCGACTCCGCCCATCTCCAGGGACCTTGGCCGCCTGGACCGCCACCCTCCACTGGCATCCCTGTCACCGCCCGGGTCCCTCTGCCGTGGCCCTCGCCGTTTGTTGCCAGCCCTCATCTGCGCTCTCTGCCTCCTCTTAGCTATTGGTTGTCTGTCATGGAGAGAGAAGAGGTAGATGAGCACAGTTCTTGGGCCATCGACTCGGTCATGGCTATATGGACTCACGTAAAGACAAGGAGGATTGATGCTGCTACTGTGCATTGCTACTGTGCTGTACTATTTTTTTTTGCCGATCAGAGATCGGGTTTAAGTCGCCCACCGCCTCGTCGACCTCGGCATACTTTGACATCAGCACCAACTTCTCACCATGATCGTCTCGTCCCGTGTATCGTCAGCTTGATCACCCGATCTAGTGCTGGGCACCGATATGCCTCTCCACGATGATCGTCTTCAAGCACGTCTACTACGGCTGTCGTTGTGTTGCCCCCTCGGACCGCAGTGTCACTGCTCGTAGTCCTAGCTGCAGTTGTGTTGCCCTCGGGCCGCAGCATCGCCATTCTCGTCGTCTTCACCGCCGTTCGTGCTTCGACATCCTCATCGTCTACATTGGCCATCGATAGCCGTCGAGTTCTTCGCCAACTTCAAGCACCGTTGCCTTGTTTTCTTCCGGCTGCCACTGTCGCCGCTCCAGGCGGGTGGTACAGCTGTCCTGTATTGGCTACCGACGTTGCCGTTTTGGCCATTGGTCGTGCTACTTCATCTTCGTCTTTGACCACTACGCCTCGTCGTCAATGTCGGCTCTTCCTCGACTACATTCGCTCTGTGTACCGGCACTTCTTCCTCTACGCCGCTTTGCGCACCACAACCGTCTTGAAGGATTTTTTTGCTGGGCTCCTCTGACATGGCGCAAGGTTTATGGTGGTCTCCTACCTCGCCCATGTGGTATTGGCAACACCACCGTGCATGTTCGTCCCGAGTTGTCCCTAGGCCCGACAAACCCGGCGTGACATCTCATCCTCAACGGTTCGACAACATCAACTCTTCAGCGTCATCTTCCTCCACGACTGCTGCTACAACTACGTCACCGTCTTCATCCTCGGCATGTCCTCATGCCACCTTAGTCCACGACGCCATCCTGCGTGTCTGCGACCACTCCATGACGTCTCTTACGCTCTGTGGCTTGGTAGATCGCTCGTTATCAACACTCGACTTCAGCTATATTGACCACGGCTACTCTATGCTTGGCTATCTCGACCACGGATACTTCGTGCTCTTCACTTCAGCTACCACGACTTTGGCACAAAAAGCTATTATCATTAAGCACTCTCATCGGTTTCTTCTCCAGTCTAAACGTTCATACGATATTAGGATAAGATTAATTTGTATAGACTCTTTCCTTATCTCTAACTGTTTATCTCATATATATACCGGCCCCTAAGACTTCATACAACACATCTTCTCCCTATACTGTTCAACAGATTCGTTTGACCTTCCTCTTGATTTTCTTTTTGCTTTTAATTTGTTCATCTCTTTCAAAACATGGCTACAGAAAAGATACACAATCACTAACCACTATTATTTACACAAGAAATGACAGTTTTGAGTTCAAGCATCCGCCACAAAATTGGCTTCACAAAGTTAAAACAGGTGGGGGAGGAAAAAAGAGACCCACGGCCCACAGCTTAGCCAAAGCCAATATCACGTAGCAATGACGCGACAAAAGAGGAAAACAAACCATCGGCCATGCTCTTCACACAGCTCACATTCTTCACTAGTCGAGGGTCGTCAAAACAAGATCCCGTGACGAGTCAGATATCCTAGTAGCCTCAGCAATCCTAAGGGCCATGACAGATTTGTATGCCACGAGCTCAGCATTCGCCATGAGACACTGAGCTCTACTGCGCAGACGAACAGCTGTTTCTCCTGCCTGTTTTGCAGCACGCTCGGCTTCCACAACTCTCCGCAAAGCCTCCTCTTCAGCAGCATTGTCTGTCCATCAAGATGTCCAATAAAAGACCACACAAGATTAATTCCCCTCAGTAGGAATTTAGCTTGCAACATCAGGATAAAAATGCTATGTTATGATACACAAACGTGCATGCATGTACCAGTGGAACAATGGTCATAAATGTTGATTAGTTTCTTGATAATTACAGGGAACATGCTTTCATCAAACATGTTCTGGATTGTTTTGTAGTTTGTCTTGTTTGTGAATTAGGATTGCAGAGATCTGCTGCTACCGGAGTTGAATCAGCTAGCAGATGAGAGGGGCAAGGTGAAGAATAAGCCTGCAAGTATTGGAAAACGATGAAAAGCTAGAAGTGAAGAAGGTCGTGGTGACAAGCTGTGATGATGGATCTCATCTGAATCAGATCGATGTAAAGCTGATGGACATGTTTACCCAGGATTCCACAGGTTAGTTTTGATGATAAGTGATATTTGCCCTGAACATTAGCATTTATTAAGGATTTGAGGCACTGAGGACTCTCTCCTCACAAGAGCAAGCATTCTATTGTTAGGCCTCATAGGAGCATTGTTTCATTTGTGCATTCCAAAAGTTTCGTAGGCCCAAAAATTACGAGTGCTTCCAAACATATGATAGAACATATACCATGCTTCATATTTACTAGAGTTCCTTATAAGACATGTAAAACAAGTATTCTATGTTCTAAGGTTCATGTTTATATATGCCACAATTAGTGCTATTTATTAATTGCTTAGTATCTGCTGAGGGAAGAAGAGGGGAGAGAAAAGGGGGGGGTGTAGAAATTTATTAGAAGTTCTCGTTTCTCATAGATTTAATAGTTTCCCGATTACTACAAATTATGTATGCATTTTTCTGTAACCTTTTTTTATCAAAGTAATTATATACGCATGCTTATACTCAACTATTTCCAATTGGATGGTATGTAGCTAAATACCATGGCCATCTACTTACCAACTTTGTGCACCTTGATATGGAAAATTTGTAATGCACCAGAGGCAGGGAAACTAACACTGAAAGCTTACAGATGCTAAAATGTAGGGTTAGATACAATATTAGGAGCTAGCACTATAGTGTTGATCTTTTTGCTTGCTTGATATTGCAGGCTAGTGCAAGGCAGGGAAACTAACACTGTTAAGCTTACAGATGCTAAAATGTAGGGTCAGATATAATATTAGGAGCTAGTACTATAGCGTTGATCTTTTTGCTTGCTTGATATTGCAGGCTAGTGCAAGGATGTGGTTTCTTATGTGAAAGACAAAAAAAGATTCACATGGCTTCTGAAGTCAATATCATCCTTCCTATTACAACATCAGAATCAATTGAGGTCATTCTTCAGACAAGTGGATAAAGAAGCTTCTTGTATCTTTTATGATGTTTTCTTGCTTTAATTAAGTGAAGGGGCACGCCAATGGCAGGCCCAGTTGTCTAGTAAAATAGACATCAAGGAGGTGGTGTCAGTACCTTGCAAGAATGTTTCAGGCTTTCCACGGCCAGCTTGGCTTCTTTGTCTCTTGAAAGATCTTTTTTTCTTAATAGATCTTTGTGACAGTTGTCCTCGCCTTAGTGTTGCACCCTTAGGATAAAGAAAGGTAACATTTAGATAATATAACCAGAAGGTCAAGATATACACACAATTAAAGGGCAGCTTTTGTGAAGGTTCCAGCTTTGTATTAGGATTTAGGGAAGGGATAAAGTAAAAAAAAAACCTGCAATATCCTTAGCAGTGGTGCACCTTTATTATGTCTCTTAGTTATCCAATATTCATACACAGCAAGGACATTATGGTCCTTTTCCAAATTAGGATATCTGGAAAGAATCTGATCCACATCACTAGTTCCTTCAGGATTATTGAAAGCATCCTTTTCAAACGTGGTAATTATTTTCTCAAAATCTTCATAAGAAATATGATTCAGATGTGAGCCTTTTCTATCAGAATCTGGACGATTCAACCGAACGAGCCACTGTTCATCCTCAGAGTCCAGATCATATACGGAATCCCTCGAGAGAGCTCGCCCTACCTCATCATCCGCCATTCTGATATAGTCTGGCACAGGTCGTGAGAAAGGATATGTTACAATCACTCCCATGTCATCAGAAACCTTGTGTACACCAGGAATTGGTATCATCTTTCCCTGGGAATTGCGCTCCCGACCCTCAATTTGTAACTCCTTAAACAAAAGCCAGTCCCACTTATCAGAGAACTCAAGCTTCAATCCATCATCAACTGCCAAAATGTAGGCATGGGTGAAACGGTTAACAACATAAAACCTATTCTCCGAAGGCTTAAGAGATATTCTATTAACGCCATGTATCTTCACTGCTATACACCATTCATTTGAATCAGATGGTTCCAGCATAACTTCACCACCTCCTTCCCTCCAGCACCTATCAGGTTGAATAATTAAAAGGTTTGCTCTGCAGTGAACAGAATCTATATTCTGTCTAACCTCCGCCAAAGCCAACCTTTCATTCATGCGCTCAATGGGACTTTTCAAAGAAGACCTCTTTTGCTTCCCATTTGATCCTATAGGAGTTGAAACATCACTGTCATCCATGTTTTCAAGCAAATCAAGAGAAATTTCCAATGCTGCTTTGGGTTTGACAGGCTCCAGTGGAAGCTCCTGACTAGCTGAGGGTGGTGCACCCACTTCTGTCTGGCTAGCCACAGCAGTCTGCTTCATTGCAACTACCTTGTCAGGAAATCTTGCAGCAAGACGCTGCTGACTTAGGGGATGCCGCATAGAGCTTCTCTTCCTTTGGTGCTTCTTTAGCATCAGACCATGGACAACCACTCCTGCAATCTCTTCAAGGGGCACATAATCTTGAACCACGCTGCAAAGTATGTTGCTACACAGGTCAACAGCAGGCTCACTATCCCCAGTGCTCAGAGATTCAGAATCCTCCTCCAACAGGGTGTGGGGATAAATTTCTTCAGCTCCACCAACCAAATGCATTCTCCGACGAATCACAGATGGAAGATACATTGACTCAAGAGCTATTAACAAGTGCAAGCTCTGGAAGTAAGAAGGGACTGCCAAGAAATTGACAGACAACAATGGTTCGGAATCCTTGGCACCACGAAGCTCACACCACCCACATTGCACCAAAGTCCTCTGTGACAATAGCACACTACAAGAAAAGGCATAGACATTAACCAGGTGTACAAGGAACTAAAATTGGCATACTTAAAATCTGTAGAAGGCTTACGTTTCTCCGGCATTGGAGCTGGACAAAATGCAACCCGCGCAATGCAAATGCAGTGGCGACAGCATCAGACGAGAGAAAGGAGGCAAGGTTTAGGACCTTGCCCCATCGGTAGCGGCGCATCCACCGCAGCAAAGGAAGGAGAAGGCGCAGGAAGTGCTGAGAGCTCTCAGAGCAAGATGAATCCACAAGGACAATGAGCGTGACAGCCTCAGCATCAGTGGGAATAGAATCCACCAGGGTCAAGAAATGGGAATCCAAGAGGCCAGTCGTCGAGGCAAACTCCCTGGACGAGGAGCATGGAATGGCGGCAAGGTCGTTCAGGGTGTCTTGCCGAAAAGGAGCGACCTTTGGTCGCTTATTCTTCCTGGAGAAGACAATCGCAAACCTGGCGTCCTCTTTGGGCTCGGGGGGGCGCCAGCGGCGCTTCCTGCTGTAGACGATCCCGAAGGACCTTGTGCGCGGCAGCGGCGGCGGCTTGGGGTCCTTGTCATGTTGGCGTTGGTGGTCATCGACGTGGAAGAAGTTCTTGGGCTTGCGGGTGTCCCACTGGAACCAGTGCGCGTCGGCGGGCGATTCGGAGAAGGCGAGGCGCTTGCCGGAGCGGAGGACCCTGGCAGGATCAGAAGGCTGAGGAGGCCTGGGCGTCTTGGGCACGAAGACGCGCGTGAGCGGCGGGCCCAACGTGCGGCATGGGGACGGCAGGTTCCTCGGCGGCGGCGGCGATGGCGATGGCGATGGCGATGCGCGGGCCGGCGCGGGGTTGTTGGCGGGGACCCGAATGCGATCAGATCCTGCGCGCTTCCTCATCCAACATGGATGCGCCGCCCCATCAGCAACCACCAATCGATCAGCTCATCGTTGGCCTCCTCCTCCTGCTGCTGCTGCTGCTGCTGCTGAGCTCAGAATCGAAACGAATCGAATAGAATCAGATTTGGGCTTGGGGGAGGCCAAGACTGGGTGCGCGAGGACGAAATAGATCGGCGGCTTGCGGGGCGCGGGCGTGGTGGCGAGAGAAGGTGAGGGATCGAATCGAATCGTGAGCCCAAGGAGAAGAGGATTCTATCTAGGGTTTCAGGTTTCCTTCCCTTCCCTTCCCTTCCTGGGGGTGGGGGGAGAGGGAGGGGAGCGAGGCGACGCGAGTCGACTACGATTAGCCGTTGGATGCGCATCGGACGGTTGCCTCCGATGTGTGACTGACTGTGGGGTCGGTCAGTCGGTGTCAAAAGAAGGCTCTCGAACTGGAAGGAAGCCTCTGCCTCCCTTCCTCCCCTACAAATCAGTCAATCAAATCGCATTCGCAAGGAGAAGGGACTAGGGAGTGGCAAAACCCTAGGACTGGGAGAGGAGAGAAGCTGCCATGGATGCCTCTCGCGTTGGCGAGCTCCGTGCTTTCGTTGAGGCCTGCAAGAAGAATCCCTCCCTCCTCGCCGACCCCAACCTCTCCTTCTTCCGCGACTACCTCGAGAGCCTGGGCGCCCACCTCCCCGCCGCCGCCACCACCGCCACCAAGGCCCCCAAGGTCCAATCCCTCGTTCTCTTCTCTTCTGCCCCCATTTCTATTTCTGCATTTCATCTCCCCTGCCATCATAACAGTAAGTGCGCGAAACGTCTCTGCAGCCGTCCTCCATGGATGACATCGACGACGAAGACGACGACGACGACGACGACGATCTCAACATGAGGGATGCCACTCCGGAGCCGGACGAGCTTGACCAGGAGATCGTCGAGTCTGATCTTGAACTTGAAGGAGACATTGTGGAATCTGACCATCAGGACCTTCCACAAAAGGTAAATATTTCCCTACTAGCCTAGCCTATCTTCATCTACATCCCCACAAATCATACTCTTGGCCTCTCAAAAAAAATCAACTTGTTTATGGCAGATGGGAGATCCCTCTATTGAGGTGACCGAGGAAAATCGTGATGCCTCGCAGGAGGCAAAAAGCAAGGCGATGGAAGCAATGTCAGAAGGTGCTCTATTTTCTCCCCCTTTGGCCTTATTCTACTTGGCTTCTGTCTGATTCCCCAATCCATGTGCCATTGCTTGTCAGGAAAACTGGAAGAAGCTATCGAGCATCTTACCAAGGCAATACTGCTCAATCCACTCTCAGCTATCATGTATGGTACTAGAGGTAGGTGGGCTTCCAAGCAAATATGTCCCAGTTCGCCTGGAAGAAGGTGACGAGATCATGTATAAGCACTGACCAAGTTGTGGAATTTTGTGCAGCGTCTGTTTTTATCAAAATGAAGAAACCTGTTGCTGCCATCCGTGATGCAAATGCTGCTCTAGAGGTGAAAAGTTGTTCTTTTTTTATAACTGCACTGATAAACCTAACTGCTCTAGAATTGGACTAGTCTGTGTTTGCCTAGGCACGGTAGAGCACAGCCTAGGTGTGGGTTCGGTGGCCACCTAGGTTTATCAGTGCAGTTATATTATTGATTATGCTACCTTATTATTGATTATGCCACCTAGGTGCTCTTCGCCTGACCTTCCCTTGTTATGTAGATTAACCCAGACTCAGCAAAAGGCTATAAAACTCGTGGAATGGCTTATGCTATGCTTGGCAAATGGGAGGAAGCTGCTCATGATCTTCACACAGCATCAAACATGGATTATGATGATGAGATCAATGCTGTGCTCAAGAAGGTTGGATTTTGTTAGGGCACCTCTTCTCCCTCTGCATATGAAAAAGCTCATGTAATTTTAAGTGACACTGATAATCTTGCAGGTGGAGCCTAATGCACACAAGATAATGGAGCATCGCAGGAAATATGAGCGGCTGCGAAAAGAGAGGGAAGAAAAGAGAGCTGAGCGTGATCGGTTCCGTCGACGGGCAGAAGCACAGGTGCTTCCTGTTTAGTTTGATGCCCATGCTAACCAAGGCCTACCTTTACAAAAATCTTTCTACTTTGACCAAATTTGTCCTGTTCACCCTTTGGTTTGATCCCAAAATTTTGGTCAGGCAGCCACCACATATGGCACTAGTTCACTTTCATAGCCAAAGTTGGCAAAACTTGGCCAGTCAATTTGATTGCCCCTATATGCTATGCCAAAATTTTCTCTTGGCTCTCATGTGCTCTTTTTCAGGTGCAGACCAAACAGGTCCAAATGATACAGCTTATGATTGTGTTTTGGGTATTTTTACCAGGCTGCTTATGACAAGGCCAAGCGGAAGGAGCAATCATCAAGTCGCTCATCAGGAGGTGCTTCTCCCAGGGGCTTCCCAGGAGGGATGCCTGGTGGAGGTTTCCAAGGTGGGATGCCTGGAGGTGGCTTCCCAGGAGGAATGCCTGGTGGCTTCCCTGGGGGTGCTATGCCTGGAGGTGTTCCTGGTAATGTCGATATGAGTAAAATTCTGAATGTAAGTGATTTAGAATTAGCTACTTTCTTTGGTTTCGTTCCTCGAGATGAAAGCCATTACACAAATGTATGCTTTCCCTCTTCAACAGGACCCTGATCTGATGGCAGCATTTGGTGACCCTGAGGTTATGGCAGCTCTTCAAGATGGTAAGCTTTAACATTGGCATATTGTGATTCACTTGTTTAAGTTCCAGTTCCTTCGTGGTACTGTTTCTGGACAACATCAATCTTTTTTATTAAAATTTTGATGGCAAAGAAGTACTGAATGGTTATAAATTCCCACTGAGTGTGATGTTTATATGTACTAGACATTCTTGGTGTAGTCTGAAAAGGAAGTGGTCATAAGGGATATGTGGATACAAATCAACGGAATGTAAGTTGGTTTTATTGTGGCTTGTCAGGAGTTACGAAGGGCGGGCATTAGTTCTTCTGAAGATATTAGGACATAGTTCATATGTTATTTATTTTCTCTTAAAAAGTAATGCCACCCTAAATGGAATTCACAAGTTCTGTGAGTTTGAAAATTCTGTTCACTAGAGGCTATTGGACTTTCTATGTTCAATGTTATCCTTGTTCCTTATACTAGTATAGATTTTTAGCCTATGACAGCATTGCATTGCCAACACAGAATTCTGCAATTGGGCGATTTTGATTGCTCCTCCAGTCAAAAAATTGTCATTTTGGACTTTGCAAAGTCAATAATATACAATTTTGACTACTTAATTCTTTTGTATAAATATGGACAAAGCTGCACAAGGGTGATATTGTGAAATCATTTTTTATGAAAAACTTGGCTATATATTTTTTATGTCCAAGACCTTTGTTTCAAACAATAATTATACTCAAGATTAACTTGTGTTGACTGCACGGATCCCATAACCACATTCTTTTGTGACTGCCAGAGTCTACTGCACTGTACCTATTTGTTCGATGATATCCTATGTTAGTAGCAATTCTAACAGTTCAGGGCAGTATTGCATAGTCAAATATGTTGAGCATGTTATCCTCGCATCCAGGTACCAGCCCAAGCCCCATGCATGAGTGCATGACACAAAAGCATCCCTAGACATTGTTGAGTTATCAAGTCATGAAGGCCTTAGAAGTTTTGAGCCGGCTGCAGTTAGTTTTATCAATACATATATGCTAGGTTAAGAGGGTATGTAGAGCTGTAGGCTGCACTGTTCTACTCGCATTTTTGCATATAATTTCAGTTGTTTAACCATCTGTTTTTTTTTCAGTGATGAATAATCCTGCCAACTTTGCGAGGGCACCAAGCCAACCCCAGGTGGGCCCTATCATAGCAAAGATGATGGCAAAATTCAATGGGTCCCAGTGAACGTTTTGAGCTCATGGTGTGAGGAAATTGTTATTTGGTAATGGTGTCAAAGTGTTCTGTGATGAGCGAAAGCACGTTGGACAGTCTCTATCGTTTGATGTCTCTTTTTTGTGCATCTGGAGGTAGTTTTCTAGTTTGTGGTATTATCGGTGGATGTATATTCAGTATATATGCAGATACTTTTCATCGAGATATTCTACTATCTCAAGGGGATTTGGAGATATTGATGGTTGTTTCCTGTGTTGGATGGATAGCATGGATTACTAGTAGGCAGCTGACGAAGGAAGCTGTTTTTGTGTTTAGTACTTAGGTGTGCTCGTGTTATGTTGATAGCTTGTCTTGTGTCAAGTTTGCGTTGGGTTGCCGGGTGGTGATAAGTTATTTCAGATGCAAATGGAGCCAGATGGTTGGGTTTAAATAATTAGCGGCTGCTCTGTCGACTATTACAGGACTAATTAACAATGATGTCGTTTCGAGGATATAACCTAGCCTAGGTTGAATACAATGTTATTAGAAATGGCCATATCCCACTTTCAGGTTTCAGACAAGATTGGCATGATTTACATGTTGCTAGCTTAAGCCAACTCTGGTCTCGGTCTCGTGTGTGGGTGTCTCGTCGCTACATGGCATCTGTTTATTAAATATGAATTTGTTTTCCCTTTGGATCTGTTGTGTGTTAAGCTATTAATTGTTGTAACCTGGTTTTATGTTGTGCAAGAATATGTAATGATTTCCAATGAGAAGAATATCCTTGACAGAGATACAGAAGCAAAGTCTGGCACTAAAATTCCAAGTCAGGGCGTTCACAGTACAGGCACTTCTAAGAGTGTCCTCGGTATGCCACAGGATGAAAACACCCACCAAAAAGCTATTTCTCTTCATAGTGCAAGTGGCTTTATTTTTTCATTTCAGTCCCTATATTTTTTATTTCATCCTCATGGTTTTTCAATTTATAGAGAAGACCAACGTTTTGCACCAAACTAAAAAAACATAAACAAATATAAAATTAGCCGCCCTTTCTTCCCCTCTCTGGATCTCGTCGCTCCTCTCTCACCGTCACCGTCCCTCTCCCCTTCCCTTCCTGTCGGCGCTACTCTTCCCTCCCGCCTCTTCTATATGGCCACAGCCGCAACCACTACCATTACCACCACCAACCACCACACGCGAAGCACGTAGTCAGACGACGGGACAAGGGCGAGGGGCGAGCTCGGCGATGATCGAGGAGGACCGCACATAGGGCGTTGCACGAGCTATGCCTCTGTCCTCGACCTGATGAGGCACGTGTGCCCTCTGCAAGGCACGAGTGACTCTGCGGGAGAACAGCTTCGTTCGAGGTGAGGTGGTGGTGCGGCGCTGATATGGATGGCTGGAGCAGCAGTCACCAGCACTATGAATGGCCTAACTATCTGCCCCATCTGTCAGCTTGACAAGGAAGTATAGATAGTAGTAGTAGTAGTAAATAGCACCGGGCACTTGGATTCCTTTCTTGCCAAACTTTCTGAAGCCCACCATAGAGTGTTGGTAGAACTTTTCAGCAAACCCCTGAGATAAAGCTGGAAAATGAGATTCACAAACAATTAATCTTTGTATACCAGTTTGTAGCATAAACGTGAAGACCCATTTTCCACGATCTTTTGCAAGCTTAATCACGTTCAGCCTAGTTTTTAGACCAAGATCGATTCAAGCGATCGATCCAGCCTTTTTAAGAAAGCCAACAGTTATTTGTAGAGGTTTACTTCAGCCTAAAACAGTAGGTGAATCGACGCGCATACTAGCCCACAGCGCATACAGCTGGTTTTCATCTTAAAGAAAGAAAGAAAGAAAAAGAAAAATCTGCAGTTGATCACTCTCCTGCATGGTGGACGATATTATGATCTCCGTGGATTGTTTTGCCTGTTTTCTTTTTTTTTTTTCTGTTTCATGATCAGTGGCGTCTGCATCAGTGTCACTGATGGCTCCCTCCATTTCACAACCAACAGAATCCAGAAAGCAGTCAGCTGTTACTGCTTTATGAAAAGAAGAGGTGAATCGATCGCTTTCTTACTTTCTTTCTTTCTGTTAGTTTCATTCAAGTATGCATGATTGCTTAATTCGTTCAAGACCTTACATGTGTGTCGAGGGTGTGTAAGTGGTTCTAGCTAATCTCCACTTGTAATAATAAATAACTAGGAGTAACTCTATAGCTATAGCTAGCTAGCATCTGTGTGCATATACTGTCTGGATGCATGCGTCTTCCAGTGGCAACGTCGACGTAACTTTAGCATCTTATGATGGTATGTGTCTGGTCGATATGGATGGCTAGCTTAGCTTGATGCAGCAGCAAAGCAATAATAAATCTGGCTGGCTGGATATCCTCCTATATTCCTTCCTACCGTACGTGCCCGGCCTCCCCTCTCGATCAGCCGGCTGCATGCTGCTGCGCTGGTAAATTAATTACTAACAAGCAGCAGCAGCTCACGTCTCTGATCACGGATTGATCCCAACGACTCCCCCAGGGACTGCTCCCGCAAGCATCATCATCATGGCGGCGGCGAATCCCGGTCCCGGCGCCGCGCTCTGGTCGCCGCATCGTCAGCGGTGGCGTCTCTGGCGTCGCTGTCACTCATCCTGTGGCTCGTCCTCCGGCCCTCTCCCGCGCTTTCTCGCTGCTGGCCGCCCACGGCCACCGCCAACCAACGCCTCTGTCGTCGTCGCCATCACGCCGCCTTCGCCGCCCCACAACCCCACTCCACGCCCACCGCCCCTCTACGATCGCCTCCAGGCTCGCGCCTCCTACGCCGGACTCCCTCTCACCGCCCCCTCGCCGCTCCCGCCCTTCAATCAGCCGCCACAGCAGGGCGACGCCGTGCTCTCCGCGTCCCTGTCGTCGCCACCGGCAGCGGCAGGAGGGCGGGCGCTGCTGAGGCTGCGCGTGGAGGGGCAGCTCCGCTGGAAGGTGGCGGCCTGGGTCACCGGTCGGCATGACCTCACCGTCGAATGCATCGCCGTCGTGTTGCTGCAGCAATCGCCGAGCGCCATCGTCGGCGTCCTCCAAGGGGACTCCCGCTGCGCCACCACCATCGCCTAATCCAAACTACTAATCGATGGATGCGCATCATGCAGTGGAGGAATCGATCAGGAATGATTTTTTTATTTCGTACTTGGAGTACATAATGTAAGATCCTCGTACGTGTGGGTTGATGCAGTAGTACAACTAGCTAGTAGTAGTGCGTTTGTACATGAGTAACACCTACTTATGTCCTGCGATAAAACGAATTACTGGCAGAGGTTAAGTTTGAATCGTATTTCAGGTTTTTTTTTGCTTTGATTCTTCTTATTCGTGATGTAATTTTTTGGAGGAGGTTTTGTTTTGATTTAGGTCTTTAGCCTTCTCTTTGTCCCAAAAGTACCAAAATATACCCTCTCCGTCCTAAAAATTTAATTTTTTATTTTAAATATAATAACCTTAAGACATATAAAAGGTACTTTTATCTCTCTAAACTTTCTATTCTATCTCTGTATCCCATCACCCAACCAATCCACGGTCCCATATTTCACTCACTTTAATGAGAAATATTTTAGACTTTTTAATTCTTAATCCCTCAAAGGTTTTAAAGATAATTATATTTTAAAATAGAGTGATATATTGCCTATACTTTGGTTAAAGATCTTTTTATTCACGACTGGTTTGTCCTCTTAACTCTTAAAAATATATTTGTTTTGTCATCCGGTGAATACTAGTGTGCATATATGCAAATTTTTAATCGCGGGTCACGAACCCGTGCGTTACCATCCACTAATAAAGGATTTCTTTACCTATAATTGGATTTCCTGCCAGTAGTCGGATACTAAACCTATTTATTAAGGGCTGTAAGGACACACAACTCTTTACCGATTTAATACTTCCAAATGGTAATTTCTGGGGAATTAATTCTTATTAAGGCATGTTATAAGGTAAAGGTCGTGGTGTAGACTCTTAGAAATTTATTTAAAGACTATTCTTCTCTTTATATCTTGAGATGATAAAACTCTAATTATTAATGCACCAAACAAAAAAAAAAAAAATTTTTTTATTGATTTCTTTCCTTTCCCCACTTTCATGCCAGCAAAAAATTTCATTTATAAATGCTAAAAGTCGATTTGCCATATTTTATATCGGCTGGGACTATTTTGTCGGGATCTAAATTCGATAGATTCGAAAGAACACGAAGATTTATATTGTTTAGGCTCCTCAATATTGAAGATAATATCCTACTCCAATTGTTATATATTGATTTTGCGGTATGTGGAATAATCTGTCTCAGGAAGCTTCCTATCTCTCCTTATATTTTTTAACTTGGGATGGGGGGAAATGAGGTTACAGGTTAGAAAACCGAAGTAGGATGCGACCAAGGGGTTTTTTCTTATTAGTATATAGAGTATCCAGCTTAGTGATCATTTGCTTGTTTTGCAAGGTTACATAAAGCCGAGCCTTACTCTATCTCTAATTATAGGAACTGGCACGCCCTCTATCCGAGTAACCGTAACCTTCACATCATGTAAGCCAATATTAAGCTATGTTTTTGTTCTCATCTCTTCTTAGTTAGCAAATACATGTTGTTATTGGTGATCGAGGAACCTACGGGCGTTTTGACGGAGCGGTGAACCAAGTGTTGGTGGGCGAATTTTTTTGATTTTTAGATTTATTTATTAAAAGATTTGCAAAAATAGATTTTTGTTTCAAAAAATTTGCAAAAATAGACTCCCGCCGCCCTCTGGGAGGGCGATTTTTAAAAATACCGCCTCCCAGAGGGCGATTTTATGACGTGGCTGACGGGCCGTTGGCCCCCCGCCGACGGCCCGTCAGCCATTTTGCAGGCGGCCCCCCGGCCTCCCAAAAACCGCCCACTCAGAGGGCGGGGCCTCAGAGGGCGGCAAGGGGGCCGCTGCAAAATGTTGCCAAAAACGCGCCTGCTGAAAGGGCGGTTTTTGGCTCCAGGGGGCCGCCTGCAAACAGTCGCCCATTTGCAGGGTGGTTTTTTGCAGGGGCCCCTTGCCGCCCCTATGGGAGGCGGTTTTAGCCCTCGGGTATAAAAACCCCCCTCCCCAGCTCAAAAAAGTTATAAAATTCACTCAAATTAGAAAAAAAAACAGGAGAGAGCTGAGAGGGCGAAAGCAGGAGAAGCTCTGCCGTTTGCTGATTTGCCTGCAGGTAAAATCCATTGTTCCTTTTGCAATTTCTATTTGTATGTAAGAATTGATGTAGTAAATGTACTAGTTACGTGTATAGTACTATATAGCAGTCTGTAGTTTTTAGTTATCTGTTAGATGACTTATTTTTGTGACAGATGTTACTTGTAAAATCTGGAATACACGGTTTTAGATATTAGGAGGATGTTGGTACCTAGTTTAACTGTTTTTTCATCAACAGATATGTCAAATAGGTGATTATTTCGTTATTTCACGGGCAATGGAATGTAAAGATATGGTCCAGGACGGTGTAGGTCTTTTGTCGGAGTTTAGTTTCAACGACTAAGGTATTGATAGGCCAGCTGAGAGAAGTTTTGGATCAGTATACAACTGGCTGATCGAGCGGTTTCGACTGGACCCTCAGCTCAGCGGAATAACTTGTATGTGTAGTCAGGCGTGTAGTTTGAAGGTTTTTTTTTTTTTTGGGAACTGATGGCCAGTGGATTGCACTGCCACTTGCAGATGGTATGTAGAGAATGCATTTCAACGTGGCTGGCCACTGGGCATACTTGTGTCCATATATGAGAAAGATAACAACGCTGGTGCATGTAACGCCCCGAAAATCGCCTAATTAAAAAATTATCTGGTAAAAGGGAAATACAAGAATACACTAGAAAATCTTTGTTTGAGAAAAGAGTTTGAATAAAATTTTGAAATTTCCAATATTAAAAATCCCGAGTTTAAATCTTTAAATAAATACTTGGATGCTTTTATATTCCAGGGGTTTGCGGAGTATTTTGAAGCATTTGAGTATTTACAATAATAAATCTTCGTGTTCATTGGTGGCATTACTTCTGGTAAATTCCTCGTGTATTTAATAAACTCTCTGAAATTTGCTTGGGATTTTTCGGAGCTACAGAATTAATTTTAATGCTATAAATCACTAAAGTAAGGTAATTAATATAAAATAAATTCCTTGTCCCTTCCCCTGTTCGGGTCGTTTCTAATTCAGTCCTTTGAAGTCTCCCCCGTTTATCATGAACTCTGACTCCCTTTTCCTCTAGGTTTTGTGTCGTTCCAGAACCCTAAAGTCGCCTCGAACAACTTAAATTCGGAGTTACCGGATTTATTCATTTTGGAATCTAGAACTCTTTTGGACTCCAATTCGAGATCCTTTGTATTCGAAATATCTAATGCCCCTTTGAGATAAATCTCAGATAGTCCCTTAAACTCCTTTTCCGTCGAAACAAATCGCAATCCCCAATATCTGAGATTGCTCAAATTCTTCAGTTCCAAGAAAAAACACCCTCGTCAATTCCCTAATGCCGAAATATTTTATTCGGACTATTTATTTTTCCTGTCTCGGGAAAAATTTCTAATTTCTCGCATCTCCCAAAAATCCACACTATTTTGGAAAGTTCAACTATGCCGAATATTCCAAATATTGATCTCTGCAAATAATTCCCAATTTTATCGGATTCCGAAATTATTCTGAGATTCGATTCCCCAAATATTCCTAGAATGTTCTGATATTCTACTCCCAAATTTCCATCGGGAAAATATTCTTCACTCTCTGAATCCCATAATATATTCCGTCTCCCGAACCCCACTACATATATTCTTTTTCTATTTACTTCCAAATACTGTCGTTCCCAATATATATTTATACCTATGTATTATACGTATGTATATATAAGTATGAATGTATATATCCTCAATATTCAGATACTCGTTTCATCCTAAAACCCCTTGGTCTCCTCTATTCCAAATAAATATTCCGATTTCAAAAATATCTCATTAAGCCTAAGTTCCAAAAATAGTCCAGAAAACCCCGCTCCTTTTTCCCTTTCCTCTTTTATTTTTCCTTCATTCCTTTTTTTTTCTTTTCTTTTCTTCTTGTTTATCTTCTTGCTCCTCTGTCCTCTCTCCTCTCATCTCCCTCCTCTGTCCTCTCTGCGTCCAGCGAGCTGCCCAGGCCGCTCCCCGGCCCCAGCGCCGCCTCCCGCGCCGACCTCGGCCACGCCGCCGCCGGCGCCAGCCCGCTCTCCCACCAGCGCCTGCGCCTCCTCTCCGCGCCTGCCGCCGCCGAATCCGCGGCGCGCCGTCGCCCGTGCCGCCCCGGAATCCTCTCCCTATAAGGCCAGCCGCCACGCGCTGTTTGCGTGCCCTAGCCGCCGCCGCCCTAGTCGCGCCGCCCCTCTGCTGCTCCCGTGCGCCGTCGCCGCTCTCCCCCGCCAGCCCGCGCCGCCGCTCCCGCTTCTGCACAGCGCCGCCTCGCCCAGGCCGCCGTCGCCCCTGCACGCGCCCCTGCCCGCCGTGCCGCCGCCAGGCTACCGCCGCCCCGAGGCAGAGCGCCGCCGCCACCCCGTCGTGCCGCGCCCCGTCTACGCCTGCCGCCGCGCTGGTGCCCTGCGCTGCTCCCAGCCGTCGCCGCCCTGCCTCTGCTGCCTCCGCCGGAGCCGCTGCCTCTTCCGCTCCTAGCGCCGTCGCCTGCGGAGCCGCCCCTGTTTCTCATCTGCCACCGTCGCTGTCTCCTCCGACGCCGGCCGTCACTGGGAGACCCCAAGCCGTCGTCGCCGTCGTCTCTTCACGGTGAGCATCCTCGTAGCCGCCTCCCTCCTCCTCTGCCTGTTGTCGCCGTGGTCGTCGTCATCCCTGCCTACCGCCCGTCGCTGGTGAGCATCCACCGTCGTCCCCGACGCTTCCACCTTCTTTTCCTCCTCCGGCGTCCGCTGCCGTCCGTCGTCCCGACGCCGTGGTGCTGCCCCGATGTCGTCTTCTCCAGGTGGTGCTGCTGCCGCCGCTGCCCATACTCCGACGTCGTCCCATCATCGGCCATCGCTGGAAGGCCTAAAGCCGCCGTCGGCATCGTCAACTTCACCAGCCGCTGGTGAGCCCGACCGCCGTCACTGCCGACTCTATCCCTTTTCCCCTCCTCTCTGTAGTCGGAACCCGTTTCCCTTTGGCGCATCGCCAGTGCGTCGTCAACGCCGTCGTCAATCTGTGTCCTGGTCACCCATCTGCCTCCATCGAGCGTTGCCGTCGAACTGCCGTTCCCCGAGCCGGCAGCCCTTTTTTCTCCTCTTCCATCTGGGCGGTCGTCGTCGGACCGTCGTCCTCGTATCAGAAACCGCCGCCCTTGCCGCCGGTTGCTGTCGTCGCCGCCTGCCGCCACCGGTCTGTCATCGCCGACCCGGCGCCACGCCATCCTCCCTGCCATCGACATCGACGCGCCGCCGAGCTTCTCTTCTGCCACGGCATTGCCGTGGCTCCTGTTCGAGCCAGCCATGAGTCTCTGCTCTGTGAGCTCGTGCTTTCCTCTCTTCTATGCCAATGACGACTGGGCCCCACACTTTTAATCCGGTGACACTTCAGTCATCCGTATCCCCAAAGTCAAGCCGAGCCATTGAATCTCCATTAAAAACCCTGAGTCCACCTTGTCCATTCGATCTATCCCGATCAAATTCGAACCATCGGATTACTGACAGCCATCTCATCACCACATGTCGTCAAGTCATCAGTCCACCGTACGCCTGGTCACTGATCATGGATCCCATATCTCAGCATTTATCTAAAATAATTATTCTAATCCAAAAATCCAATGAATATTCTAGAGAATATTCCTTTTCAATTCTTTTCGGATTCATTCTGAATTCAATATTCCGAAAGCCATATATTTTCCGTTTGAAGTCCGAATCGACCCGTTATTCTTCCTAAATTATCTAAAATCATAATTCACTCGTTTATGTATTTTTATGTATTGTTTATTTGGAGTTTCTTAGGATTATTATTGTTTTACGTGTAGTTACGTATATCGTCGATTCGGAAGACTTCGGAGTCTACGGAAGAGTTCGGAAGAGTATTTGAAGACTTTTGCGATTGCAAGGCAAGTCACACGACAATCTCCTTGAGCATGTTGATCCCATTTGTGAAAGTATTTTATTTTAAAGTTATTGCATGAAATGCTTTTGAATGTCATTATATGGGTATTTATTTACTATCCTATGATCCTTGACTATTATGGCCATGTCGATATTGATTCCTCCACCTTGATACCCCGGGTAATAATATTGACTAGCTAGATGTTTAATTATTTATCTGGCTAGATTATTTAGGATTTTGCTTAGCCATGCCTAGAAACTATAGTGTCATTTTATGTGGGTAATTAATGACTCATTTATGACTAATTATGGATTAATGGCTATATTTTCACGACAGTGAGTCGTGGTTGATTAATTAACTATGTCAACTAAACTTGATTGATGGTGGGTTGTGAGCACCAGGTTGGAATGTTGCTAGCGTGCTCATGACAGTTAAGGACCGGTTCGCGGACTACTTGTTGCGAAGGCAACACTCGTGCTAACCACAAGCCAGCATGGTTAATGGTAGGATCCAATGTGTAGTACGTTCAACCGGGTCCACCATGGTGTGTTGTGGCTGTGTCAATAAGACCACCATGGCTGCGTCAATAAGTTCATGTTTTGGGCGTTGGATCGTTTCCCTGTTGGGGGCCTGATCAGCTCCTGCCGGAAACTGGTGGTCCAGCGGGTGGCTCCCTTGTTGTGCGGGTTACATGGAGGGTCTTATCACAATTCCTTTCCGAGGTACCGTGGTGGTATTAAGGCGCACAGTGATGTGTTGTGGAGTTGTGTCTTGTGGGTAAATTGGTACACCTCTGGCCAGAGTAAAACTATTCGAATAGCCGTGCTCGCGGTTAATGAGCGGCCTAGCAATGTTTCTGTGATTAGTCTCACACTACTCATTAATGGAAATAAGTGATGGAATATTGATAGCTCCTGTTTGGAGATGTTTTGGTTTGGGCCTGAACTGCGTTGGAGCGCTGTTCAGTGGTTGATTCAATACTGATTAATAATTAAACTATACTGTTTTTAATGGTTTTAAAGTGCAAATGTTTTAAATGCTTTTTTATGCAAATAAGTCATATTATGCCTTTCCTTTGGTATCCTATTGCATTACATTGCATTCCCTAGTGTGGCTTGTTGAGTACGGTGGGTGGTACTCAGTCTTGCATTATTGCAATCTTTAGAGTGAAGCTTTGCGAGGAGGAGAAGTTGGTGTTTGGCTTATACCCCAGTTGAGCTGCCTGTGGCTTGGTGCTGAAGCTACGCTAGTTGCCGTTCCGCTGCTGTTTTCTCCTGTGTGAGGACTAAGTGACTCTGTTGTAAGTATTTATCGTTATTTCGTTTTGGTTATGTTTATCAAATTGTCAATTTGTGTACCTCGGCTGATTCCTGGACGAGGATTTATTGCACAAATTAGCTTTGGAAATTCTGGTGAATTTCTGGGCGTGACATGCAATGCCCGTACAAGATGATGAGGGTCCAAGTACGGCGGGAGGTGATAGTGAAACAATAGAAGAAAATGAAGGAGGGAATGAAGGAGGGAATGAAGAAATAGACAGGCAACAGGTGTGGCAGATGAGGGAGAACATATCGACACGATCGTCCAAGAAATGGCTAGAGAAGATTCTGAAAATGAGCATGCAAAGTATGATGACTCGTCTGATGAGGACAACGTGATGCCTGCAGAATGGAGCAACGAGGACTTCTCTGCGCTTACTATCTCCGAGCGGCATCATGTGCCGTGGGAGTACAAGCAGAATGAGGTCATTCAGGGGGCTAAGTACGCATATGTAGAAGATTTAAAGGAGGCAGTCAAACAATGGGCGGTGTCACTTCAGAGGGAGTTCTCGGTCGTGAAGTCAAACAAATCAGTGTATGAAGTGAAGTGCATGAAGGATGGGTGTCCATGGCGGGTGCACGCATTCAAGGGTATATGGAAAGATTATTGGCAAGTTTCAATCGTGACGGAGCATTCATGTTACTTGACAGGTGTTGAAAAATATCATAGAAACATGACCTCTGCATTTGTTGCAACAGAGATGTACTCTCATATTGTCAACAATATGGGGTATGAACCAAGATCAATTGTTAGGCATATTGAAGAGAAATTCAAATATATAATTAGCTATGATAAGGCTTGGAGGGCAAAACAGAAGGTTGTAGAGATGAGGTTTGGCACATTTGAAGCATCTTATGATAATTTGTCTCGTCTCTTAGGCTGTATTCTTCAGAGGAATCCGAAGACGTGCTATGACTTGAAAGCCTTTCCATCAATTGACCATGGTAATAAAAGTGTGTTGCAACGTGTATTCTTTGCCCTAGGTGCTTGCATTCAGGCATTTATCCATTGTCGTCCTATCCTCTGCATCGATGGGACATTTCTGACTGGAAAATATAGAGGACAGCTATTAACAGCAATTGGAGTTGATGGAAACAACCAAGTTCTACCGGTGGCTTTCGCTTTTGTTGAGAGTGAGAACACTGATAGCTGGTATTGGTTCCTAGAAAGGGTTAAGACAGCAGTTGTACGGATAAGACCAGATGTATGCCTCATACATGACCGTAACTCCGGCTTGCTGCGTGCAATTGAGGAACTGAGAGATGGAAGTGTTGAGAAGGGATACCCACCAAGGTGGTCTGATGTTCAAAGCAGATGGTGCATGCGTCATATGGGTGCTAATTTTTACAAACAGTTTAGAAATAAGCACCTTATGGATCTTTTCAAGAGGCTTTGCGCCCAGAATCAAGAGAAGAAGTTCAATGAGCTTTGGAGGAGGTTGGATGAGCTGACCTCTAAACAAACAGATGAGCAGTCCAGGAGGGCTACCATTGGAGGGGATGAGGCTCCACAAGCTCTTGAACCTCTATCAAGTGATAGACCTCGTATGAGAAGAAGACATGCATCCTCAGTTAGAAAATTTTCAGAGTGGATTGAAAATGAGCCAAAGGAGAAATGTGCATTGTTGTATGACAAGGATGGTTCTCGATTTGGCATAATGACCACAAATTTGGCAGAGGTCTATAACTGGGTGATGCGTGGTGTTCGAGGGCTCCCACTTGTTGGAATAGTTGAATTTATCTTGCATAGCACATGCAAGTACTTTAGAGATCGGTTCAGAGCAGCTGGCCCCTCAATGACGGATAATAATCTTTTCTTTGAAACGCTGCTCACTAAGTACCTGCAAGATAAAAGTAATAAGGCCCGAAGACATCGTGCTCTACCTCAAGGCACACAAGAACACAGATTTGAAATATTGTGTGTCGACAAGGGCATGCGCGGAATCTACCGCAAAAGAGTTGTGCAGGAGTGTGTGCTCAAAGAAGACGGGACCTGCAAGTGCTCGTGCCGAAAACCTACTCTGCTCCACAAGCCATGTTCCCATGTGATTGCCGCGAGCGGTGAGTGTGGAATCGAAGCACGTTATTTTGTTTCACCTTATTTCAGAAAAGAAGCAATCTATAATACCTGGAGTGGAGAGATATACGGTTTCAGTATAGCGGGGACATTTACTACGGAGAATCCTCAAGCTATCTACATTCCTGACCCAACAAAATTGAGGAATAAAAAAGGTCGTCGCATGACAAGACGCATCCGTAATGACATGGATGAGTCAGAAGCCGGTGGAAGACTTAAACGTTGTTCAAAGTGTGACCAAACAGGTCATACCTATAAGAAATGTCCAAAAGATGCAGCCAGTCCAAGTGCGGCAGAAGCTGGACCGTCAGGTTCAGCCGTTGATGGTAGTCGTCCTACGGGTGAAGGCACAACTTCAAGACGACCCCGTCTTAGACGTTCTCGAACAATTGGTGGTGCTGGGGTGTAGTGTAAGTCTATACTTAATCTTTGTTGTAGAATAACATGTATCGTACTGTTGTTTTTTATTGTCATGTAACAATGCTATAAACATTAAAACTAATTTACGCTAACTCTCTATTTGTATGCAGGTATGGCGTACCCTACACCAGAGCTGCTCGACCGGGGTCTCGACCAGTCCCACCGGTCTTACCTGTCAGCCATCGAGGGTGCCCAGCTAGGCACCTTCCGTCCACGGCCTTCACGTCAGCTCCTGCGGATAGACCCCCGGTTCCGTCAGAGGTAAGAGCTGTACGAATATTCATTCACATCATGTGTGCACCGCTCGGACTCTGTTCTCTTTGCATGCGCGACCAGGCGTACTGGTTGACGAAAGTGCCGTTGGTGTTCGACATCTTCGTCGAGCCCCACTGTCCACAGCGCGTGATGCGACAGTTCAGCCTACGTCAGGTCTTCCCTATGCCCATAGAGGTCGTTGTGCCGCGCGATGTGCACCGGTAAGTACAACTGCGATCTTTGTTTAGTACTACCACTCTTTAATGTACTCTAATGCACTCTCTGCAAATAGGTATAATCGTAGGGGACAGGCAGCCGGCGCTCAGTGGTATCCCCAACTGCAGCCGTATGTGGAGGACTGGTTGTTGGCGACGGAGGATGTCGTCGACGAGTTCCGTGCACACACTGAGGAGCATTACCTAGCATACCTCAGGTGGTACCAACCTCGGACCCGCATACGCGTAACGTTCACCCTAGGTGATCCACAGCCACACGTCGCTGCTATGACGGACACGTATCCTACACACCGTGACCAGGACTACTTTCGCGCGGTAAGTCACTTTATCTTCGCACTTTGTCATTCCCTTTCTAGGTAGCCACGGTTCTAACACATAATCAAGTCACATTTGTAATAGGCCGACGCAGCGCGACAGATTCAGGGTGATGTCAACGCGGCGTTCGGACGGTTGGACACTGGGATCGTGCTGACTGCGGACGAGCAGAGGACGACCTTCGGGAGGATTCGTCAGGCGTTGCACACAGTGCTTCGTGCGCTCACTTGTCGCGCGGCTGACGCGGTACCTCCCGTCTATATACACCAGCAGCAGCAGCCACGGCCAGCAGGAACAGGACGAGGAGCAGGAGTGCGCCCACAGGGTTCCAGTCAGCCATCTGGCCCCTCCAGAGGTAAATTCTACTAACCTTCCGTTCATAATATGTTTCCTTGTATGACATGCACCGTTGTACATCAATATGCTTCCCTGCAGCCTTCGCTACACCGTACCTACATCCCTCTGGAGCTAGCACGTCGACGCATGGAGTGTACCACACACGACCACACGTGCAGCTGGGCATGACAAGTGCCCCCGGTGCCACCACAGGAGGTCCTTCAGGTTATATCAAAGTTTACTTTTCTCTTGCAAAATTTCGATTTGCAATAATCAATAATTTGGTGTACATTGTTCCACTCTACAGCGCCATCGATGTTTGCTGGCGCTGGCTCCTCCACGCAGGGCGCACGCGGCAGCGGTTGGGCACCGAGTCCTTTTGAGGGGGACGATTTAGAGGACGAGGACGAGGGCGAGGAGATCCATGAGATACTAGCTGCCTCACAGCTCGAAGGAGCTCCGCCACCACAGACACAGGACCCACCAGTTGCCACACCCGTGCAGACGACCCGCGCTGGTCATGCTGTACCACCAGACCGGTTGACGTACTCCCAGGTAGGGGTGAAAACGGTTCGGATAATATCCGCTAACCGTCCGAAATTTCGGATACGGATAGGATCGGTCGGATAATTTTCGGATAATCTCGGATTCGGATACGGAAACGGATAATTTTTTTCGGATACGGATACGAATACGGTAAAGGTATTATCCGGCGGATTTCAGAATCGGTCGGAAACTATCCGGAAAAATTTTCGGATATCCACATAGGCCATCACATTTACTCTAACCTAAAAAACCTAACCCAGATTCACCTCACAGGCACAGCGAGGAACTCGGCCACAGCCCACAGCCCATAGGCGCCGCCATCCCGTCGGCCGAACTCGTCCATCGCGCCGCCGCCCCGTCGGCCGTCGCCCCACCGTCGCGCCGTCGCCCCACCCTCCCGGCCGGTCTCCCCCGTCGCGCCGCCACCCTCCCGGCCGGGCTCTCCCGTCGCGCCACCGCCCCGTCGCCCCACCGTCGGCCGTCGCCCCACCGTCGCGCCGCCGCCCCGTCGGCCATCGGCCCACCCTCCCGGCCAGTCTCCCCCGTCGCGCCCGTGGCCGCCGTCGCCGCTGGGCCCCGAGCCCCCGCGGCCACCTCGCGCCCCCCATCGGCCTCCTCCGCCGCCCGGCCTCGTGACCCCCGCGGCCGCCGGCAACTCCAAGGGCATTTTCAGGCAATTGTGCTTCCACTTTCAGTGAGCTTTGATTCTGTAGTTAGTTTATTTTTGATGTTTGGAAGATTTGCAAGAACAGAACAAACTGAAAATGCTGAAGATTTGTTGGCACCTATGAACTATATGTTACAGCAGTACAGTGCCCTGAAGCTCACCGGATGACTAGAATAATTTCATCTACCATTAATTTTCAGGACTGAGATGGAAGAAGAATCTGCTCAAGGTGATTCCTTGCACGCATGAACTGATCATCAGTCAAGGAATAGCTCCCGGTGCCCGTGCCGGTGCCCTGCTGGCCGCGTCCTCACTGTCCACCAAGACCAAGGTCGCCCTCGTGCCACCGCGCTCTGCCGCCAGTTCTGGAAGTCAGGGGACTACGTCGTCGCCCCAGCGCAATCCTGACGCCGATGCCCCCGGTAAGCTAGTCCTAGCACCTAGGTTGAATTAGGTGCCATATTTGTCGAATTCCTGTGATGCTGAATTAGGTATTGAATTCCTGTGATGCTGAATTAGGTAATCCGCATCGCATCATCAATTAAAGTATACCATCTGGATGGTAGTATTCATTATCTGCTTGGACAATATGTAGGTCATGGATTCGTCATCATGGTTTGTGCTTCTATTACTCACTCATAGAATTATTTGGTTGACTTTCATACTTCCACTAATATGTGATCAATCTTTTATTCACAGACCGAGGCTACAAATCATGAGAAAGATGATGATGTGGAGTGTTTTGATGACGAAGATGACATATCACCAATGGATATTTGAAGGAAATGTTGCTGAATGTTTATGTTATGAACTAAGTTAATGTTTGTGATGAACTAAGCTTATGTTAATGTTTGTGCTGAATTTATGTTAATGTGTGTGATGAACTAAGCTTATGTGATGTGGTCTATGCGGATGAATTATTTTGTGGTAAATTATTTGATTGAGTATTTAAACTATTTGGATGGTCTATGTGGATGGTCCATGTTATGTGGATGAACTATTTTGTGATGGAAAATTTGATCATGTGATTAAACTATTTTTGTTGATACAAATGCTTAAATTACTATATCTAAAATTTGTGATTAAATCGAAGATGGTGATATGATTGTATACTTGTATAGAAATTAGTAATGTGTCGCTGATATAGATGCTTGAAATTTGTTGTATATATTGTTTAGCTAAAAATTTGAAAATATTGATATATTGTTTTACAAAAAATAATAGGTTATCTCTCTTCGTTGTTTTCTAAAGTTCAGTTTGAGGGGTTTTTATATTCGAATAAATATTCGTTACCGTATTCGTTCCGATTCGTATTCGCTCCGTATTTGTATCCGGTAATATTCGATTCCGTTTTCGTATCCGAGGTTTCCGATTCCGAATTCGATTCCGAAAAAAATATGAAAACGAATATGGTATAGCTAGTTTCCGACCGTTTCCGATCCGTTTTCACCCCTACTCCCAGGGACAGGTGCGAGCGCAGGGTAGGAAGTCGAAGAGGCCTAGAGGTTACGGTCCGGGCCCGTAGTACTTTGTGTCTGTAATAGTTTGTTTGTTGTATATAATGTTTTATTAATTCTACGTTTCCTGATGAAACCACTTTACTTCGTTTACGCTCATCGATCAAACGACGTATTCCTCACGATCTACGTTTCTGACGAATCTGATCAAAAATATGAATTTTCGAGTGTCAACTTCACGACGAAAGTACATTCCGAGCGGTGACAACTAAACACACATTAACTATCATACAAACCTATTGATATCCAACTAGCGATGCAACTACTGTGTGAGGATGGCACGGCCAGGGAGCGGCGACAGTATGCGCCTAGGAAATAGTGACGGTAGCCGGTAGTCGCATAAAAATTGATTTCGAAAATTAATTTTTTTAAATCAATTTTTTTCTTTTTTTTCGGAATATTGGTCCGGACTGTCCGGATAAGGTCCGGACGGTCCGGACTATATTAACGCTAAATACCGCCCTCTAGTTGGGTGGCAAGCCAAAAACCGCCCTCCCAGAGGGCGGCAAGGGGGCCGCCTGTAAAATGGCCGGCCCCGGGCGCATTTTGCAGGCGGCCCCTGCAAAATGGCTGACGGCCGTTGGCGGGGGGGCCAACGGCCGTCAGCCACGTCATAAAATCGCCCTCCCAGAGGGCGGCGGGAGTCTATTTTTGCAATTTTTTTGAAACAAAAATCTATTTTTGCAAATCTTTTAATAAATAAATCAAAAAATCAAAAAAATTCGTGTTGGTGCATGATACGGCACAAGGAAATTTCGGCCCATACATGTGGCCCATCCAAAAATACTACTATTGAAAACGGGCCTGGATTTCGGCCTATTCGAACAAAAGCCGACATAAGTAAGCGGGCTAAAGGGCTCGACTAGTCTGAGTGAGTGTCTAGTCCAGTCCAGTCCGGTCCTCGAGTCCTCTTCCTCCTGACTCCTCGTCGTCGTCCTCCTCTGCTCTGAGCAGAGAGCTACTCGTCGTCGGAGTCGTCGGTGGAAGTGGAGATGCGGAAGCGGGATCTGGGCATCCTCTTCCTCGCCGCCTTCGCCGTTTTCTTCTCGCTCCAGGTCAGTCACTAGTATCCATTCCATTCTTCTTCCTTACCAAACCCTAACCGATCCATTTGCACAGCACGACGGCGACCTCTCCTTCCGCGAGGCCTGGTACCACCTCTCCGACGCCGACTACCCCATTAAGCACGACGCTGACCGCCTCCCCTCTCCGCTCGTCGCCGACCTCAACGGCGACGGCAAGCCCGAGGTCCTCATCCCCACCCACGACGCCAAGATCCAGGTCCTCCAGCCCCACGCCAGACCCTCCCCCGACGATGCCTCCTTCCACGAGGCCCGCCTCATGGCCGACGTCTCCCTGCTCCCCTCCAACGTCCGCGTCTCATCGGGGAGGCGCCCCGTCGCCATGGCCGTTGGCACCGTCGACCGCCACTACGCCCACGCCCACGCCCCCTCCACCAAGCAGCTCCTCGTCGTCGTCACCTCCGGATGGTCCGTCATGTGCTTCGATCACAACCTCAAGAAGCTCTGGGAGGCTAATCTCCAGGACGATTTCCCCCACGGTGCCCACCATCGGGAGGTTGCAATTTCCATAACTAACTACACTCTCAAGCATGGAGATGCAGGCTTGGTCATCGTGGGAGGAAGGATGGAAATGCAACATCATGTATACCTTCTTCTCGCTCCAACCATTTTATAATATTTGCTGATTTGTGTGTGAATGCCTTTTTTTTTCTTTGCTACATTTCTGCAAAATTAATTATGGAAACTTCAAAGTTCTAATTCTACCATGTAATGCCTAACCATCTTGTTGCAATCCTTACTGATAATGACATTTGATCTTCAAAGTTTCCCCTTCAGCTTCAATATGTTAACTTATGCTAGTAACTTGTTCGTCAGTCAGCAGAGCTTTTTGATGAGTTTATGATGTCAGAACACAACAGGGAAGAACACCGTAGAAGCGCCAGTGAGAAGCAGGTTATCTTCTTGTATTTGTAAGCTCATCTTTTATTTTATAGTCTCTGTGCCCCATGGGAAAATAAAACAGTGGGCAAGATCCTATATTGAGAAAACAGTGGCCTAACCTGTGCTGGTGTTGCACTTTGATGTCATGCAGGCTTCTGAGACAGGCACTGCAGACCTGCGTCATTTTGCCCTTTATGCTTTTGCTGGTCGTACTGGTGAATTAAGATGGAGCCGAAAGCATGAGGTGCGCCCATCCTGCAGACCATGACTTTTACTTTATAGTTCATACTGCTCATTTCAAGGATGTTGCTACTTCTGTGCATTTTGTGTCGTGCATTAGCATGCACAGGACACGAATAACTTGGAATAGCTATGGAGGAAAGCTTGCCTTACATTATTCATGTGTTTCTGTTTTGACAAAGCAGAATATCCCATCACAACCATCTGATGCTTCAGTGCTGATACCACAACACAATTACAAGCTTGATGCTCATGCCCTTAATAGTCGACATCCTGGTCAGGTAAGAATTGTGTCTACCACTCTTGATAATGAAATATTTACTAACAGAAGTCACAGTTACATACTTAAATCTGAGCAAGTGCTGTGTTGCTGTTGTTACTTGTTCTTTGTTAGCTTGGTTTAATTATCATAATGTTGATCATCTTCAGCCAGTGTAGCTGGTTGCCGTGACTCTTGAGCATATTCAGTATTCCTTTTATGTCCACCAGCATGATTTGCTTGTGTTCTACAGGAGTATATTTTCAAGTCCGTTTGTTCTTTGTTAGCATCCATAGCCACGCTTGCTTGAATTCCTTACTCATTTTCTGCATGCTGTTGCTGCTGCCAATGTTTTGCTGATTGACGAGCCAATAGTTTTTGGAGTTGGGAGGTGACCTAGCCTAAAAATCTTTGAACAAATTCTAGTGGATTGGTGAAATATCAAATTCTGCTACAATGTTGCTTTTGATCTGGATATCAATGTCAAATTTGCTGTTATTTAACCACACGGATGCTACGTTGTTGGTTCGTGTAGTAAATATTATCTCATTACAAACTAACGTGGTATATATAAATTTTCAGTTCGAATGTCGGGAATTCAGAGAATCAGTTCTTGGGGTCATGCCTCATCATTGGGTAAGAAGAGATATTAGATTAGATACCTGTTATCTCATATTTCTCTAATTTAATTTTTTGGGATGGTCAACTCAGATCGAAATTTCTTTTCCTTTTCAGGATAGACGAGAGGATACTGTTCTACAACTTGCCCATTTTAGGAAGCATAAAAGGAAGCCCTTAAAGAAAACACCTGGAAAAGCTGTTGTAAATAACGTGCACAAGCCCAGTGAACATAATCCACCTGGAAAGGATGTTTCCAATAGGTTAGCAAATGTGATTGGGAAAGCTGCAGATATGGCTAATTCAAATAAAATCAAGAAGGTATGATATCATTTATGTGCATCTTTAAGCATTTTAGATGTGTAGCAATCTAAACACTCAGCAATTCTTTAAGCATCTGATATCTTTTATGTGCATAGTGCAGTCATTCTTCAATTCTTGGCATTGAGTGCATATTCAGATGGTTCTTACATGTATTGCATGTTTTTTCTTTGTTGCATCATAATTCTATTTTTGTCCAACAAAATTACAATGGTTTCACACCAAATTTTTTCTTACATGTATCATGTTGTTCATCATGAAATGTAACATCTTTCTTCTACTGCAGTCACAAAGGACACTTTATGTTCCTACAATCACCAACTATACTCAAGTTTGGTGGGTTCCTAATGTTGTTGTTGCACATGAAAAAGAAGGGATAGAGGCTGTTCATCTGGCTTCTGGACGTACAATTTGCAAGGTTCCAAGATATATCTCAGTGATCTTTGTGGTTTTCAGCTTCATGCCAAAGCTTGCCAAATTAGTTCATTGTAAATTATTTATTTTCTAAAGAAATTTGCATTGGCTGACATCAAGCTGCAAATGAACTTAAGCTTAACATTGTTGAATGCTAACTGAATGATCACTAAAATCAATCTATCTTTGCACTTGAATATATACACGTTATGCTTTTTTTAGCACCGTTTTCCTTCTAAGGAAATCATAATTCATGTGTATACATAATATACATGTCTGTAACACAATCATACACGTCATGCATTTATCTTTAGCAACTATTTTCCTTCTAAGGAAATCATAATTCATGTGTGTTCATGACTTGCATGTCTGTAACATAATCATACAGCTTTTATCTGACTTTGTTTTCTGAAATTTTTTTCCATTTCCAGCTTCATTTAACAGAAGGAGGTCTTCACGCAGATATTAATGGAGATGGGGTTCTAGATCATGTTCAGGTATGTTGAGCATCAAGATTAGAGCTGCAATTTACTTTCATTTGCATTCTTTAGAATACAAGTCTTCGTGCCACTCATATTTTTTTGTCTGTAACTTCAAGGAGAACTGTGGATTGGTCTGTAAAGCGGGCTAGCTGCTTGAGTCATGAGGTGTTATGATGTACTGTACATCTTATATTTTTACAGTCATTCAAAAAATCAGTTCAAATGTTCCAGAATTTTCACTTAGTTCACTCTAGAAGAAATTGAACTCTATTCAATCATGAACTTTGGTGGCACTGAAATGTTTTCTTCTTCTCTCACTAGTTTGACTTGTTTTCTTATGAAAATTCGATCATGAATCTGTATGCAATGTCTGAACCAAAAAAATTGTGAACATGATACAAGAACGCTCCCTTGTTACTTTGCGATAAACAGTCTATGTTCGTGTTTACCACCGGATATTATGTGTACTAATTTACTGAATTAGATAGACAGGCACATAAGTCCATTATCATATTTCTTTGCTTTCAAACGTGCATGCAAATTTCTTGTAGTTTTCTTTAGTAACTTCACTGGTGCCATACTTGTTATCGTTATCAGTGAGTGATAATGTCTTCTGTAGGTTGTTGGTGCAAACGGCATTGAGCAAACAGTTGTTAGTGGTTCAATGGAAGTGCTGAAACCTTGTTGGGCAGTTGCTACATCTGGTGTGCCAGTGCGGGAGCAACTTTTTAATGTTTCTATCTGCCATTACAACAATTTCAATTTGTTTCATCATGGTGACTTTTCAAGAAGTTTTGGGAGGACATTTGATCCAACTGGCTTAGAGGTGGCGACTCCTATTCTGGTCCAGAGAGATGATGGTCATAAACACAGGAGAGGAAGCCATGGGGATATCATCTTTCTTACAAGTCGTGGGGAGGTCAGCACATCCTTCACTGTTTTTCTTTGGAAATTCCCAGCACTAATGATAGTTAATTAGTTATACATGATTGCTCCACATGTAGGGCAGCAATTCATAACTGAATTAATATGGAGATGTACATTTTTGTTGTTGTGATTTTGGATGCATCAACTCAACATCACTAAGTTCTCAGATGGTTTTAGCTGTACTTTGCTGCATGTGCATTTCTTTTCAACTTTCTATACCTTCTTTTTGTTATCTGCAATACACTGACTTTCTTTATTATTGTAGGTGACCTCATACTCTCCAGGTCTACTTGGTCATGATGCAATATGGAGATGGCAACTGTCAACAGGTGCAACATGGTCCAACCTTCCGTCTCCATCAGGGATGATGGAAAACATTGTAGTTCCAACTTTGAAGGCTCTCTCTCTGCGAGCCTATGACCCAAAACAGGTAATCATTGCGGGTGGTGATCTGGAGGCTGTGGTGATTTCTCCTTCTGGTGGTTTATTGGCATCCATTGATCTCCCTGCACCTCCAACCCATGCACTGGTTCTTGAAGATTTCTCTGGTGATGGTTTAACTGATATTATTCTGGTAACATCGGGGGGAGTGTATGGGTTTGTGCAGACAAGACATCCTGGGGCTCTTTTCTTCAGCACGCTTGTTGGCTGCTTGATAGTTGTTATCGGAGTGATATTTGTTTCACTACACCTCAACTCCTCAAATAGCGGTAAACCTAGGGCTTCAACGCACTATAGGTGACATAGTCGACATTCACTTGAGAATTCCTTGTCAATATTGAGGCGGTGTTATAGCATTTGAATTAGAATTTTCGTATAATCAACTGGCTTATGTAAACTTGTGCCCGAATGTGTTTTTGGCGTAACAACATGTACCACTTGGGATGTATTTCTGGCTCAGCTCTTATATATGATTGTAGCTCACAGTTAAGAGGAATAGGCACTTTGCCGCCATGACTTGTGCTGTGATCCTCCGGATGACAACCCGTGATTTTTTTTTAACAACAAAGCAATCACTAGGTATTTGTAACTTGTAGTTCTGGATTTTTACTATTTTGTTGGTGTTTCTGTTGCTAGTATCTGGTGTTAGTTACCCTGCAACTAGATTTTCTAATGGAAGCTATGAGCTTTCATTCACTAATTCTTCCTTTTCATTCATGTGCTGGCTTCATGTAAGAACGCTAACCCTCAAAAGGTAAAGGAACTAAGAGAAGTAAAACTGGCCAAGGCAGAGAACGGCATTGTGACTGTCGAAGGTTCGATTTGATGCGTTCATCAATTCCGTTTGTGGCAGTATGTTGCCACGCCTATCAATATGAATGAATCATGGCCCATGGCAAGTCAGCTACAAAATACTCCCGACACAAGTATTGAGAAAGTAAGTAAAATTAAATGGAACAAGACTATGAACTTATGATTGCTTCAGAAAAAAAAGTAGATGAAGAAATTAAATAGAATATGGTTGTGATTGGTTGAAACAAGGGAGTAATCAAAAAAGTTGCCATCTTCTAGGATAAATTTTGAATGTTAGAAGTTTCTATATTTTGGAATGGATGGAGAACGAATTATAGCTATTTGTCCGGTGCCAATAAAGCCAGGTCAAAAGTCCCGGGACATGCGTGTTCAAGAGTACCAAATCTGGTAGTATCATGACTGACTGACTGGTACAATCAGCTTTGTTTATACCAACAAGCACAGTTTTGCAAACTAGTTTCAGTGCTCCAGATTGAGCTGCAGCTGATGACCTACTGCATATCAAACTAACAAACTCAATACCTCACAATAGAACCAAATAAAACCAAAGAAGATATATGACTAGTAGCATGAACGAACAAAGATATTCACTAGGTTAATGTAGAATCTGCTCAAACCCATAAAACTGAATCACGGTGAATTGTTTGGAAACACACAGGTTCATAATGAACTGAAACTGGACCATATTTCTAAATAATTTTAACCAAAGTAAACTCACAATCACGACTTACATCAAGATGAAACAGACCCCAAAATTACAACATTAAAATGGAAAAGCCATTCTAGAATTGCTGGTTGCAAGTCGTAAAAGTCACAAGTCAATAGATCATGAATAATTTGAATGATCATAATTGATATTTTTCAGTGGCAAGTTAGATCAAATCTCAGGAGAATGAACTCCGAGATAGACTGGCTCACATAGCATGAATATCAGCTTGGAAACACCATCCAGAATCAACTGCTTGCAGAGAAGAATAATCAATTGGTACATGAGTACATTTCAACCACATAATTGAGTTAGTTTTGGGTTGTCGGAGAGAAGAATGAACATAGCCAGCTAGTCATAGCTGGTATTTCAGTAATTTTGATATCTAAGTTGAGGAACTTATTCTGTAACAGTAAAATACATAGTACAAAGAATGAGACAAATCATTAGCGCTATCAAGTTATCAAGGAACATGCTACTTTACAATTTCCAATAACTACTGATTCGAATGCAAATCGTGTAGCTGGCGTAGTCAAACATGGTAGCTCGAACATTGTCATCAACGGTGAAATATAGGGGACAGGGACTCACACTTGATGATATGATGATGGTATCAGCCTGCCCTACAGCTTTTGGTGACTTGGCGCAGGGTGATTGACACCAATCTTGCTGGTCCAAGTAGCGAACATTACCTTGGCCAGTAAACTTGAGAAAACCTTGCGGCAACATGAAAAGTGGGGCTGTGTAAACCATGTACAGGGCTAGGACATACTGTTTGCAAAGAAACGCATGTCCTCCAGCAAGTAGGCAGAGCTCGCTCGCTCATGTAGAATATGTGGACTGAGACTAGAGTTGTTGTCTTTGGTTAGTAAAGAAGCTGCCACCGGCGAAGAGGTTGAGGCGCCTCCCTTGGATCTTGTTTGCAATGCTCCGCCTGCTGCTGCTTCTCAGAGGAGTGAGATGGAAGCGCAGCGTCCCTGTATCCAGGCTCCTAACCTGAGGTGACGAGCAGTGAACACTGCGACTCCGGCCGAGGCGGTAGAGTCTCTTGAACAAAGACGACTGACGTGGGGCAGCATTGTGCGCATCAGCATGGATAGAATCCCCCAAGGATATCTCTGAGTCCATCCCCGCAGAAGAGACCGAGCGGCTACCAGCGCCGTTCATTGGGACGCCGGCGCGAGATGCTTCGCCCCGGGCGTGCCTCCAAGACTCTGACAGGGATCTCCTGAGCAGCTGGGCAGGCCTGGACCTGGTGACGAAGCCCCTGATGATGGGCTTAGCGCTGGTGCTAGCAATAGCATTGGGTGCGCCGGCTGAGCCGTCCCATGACTGGCGGGAGTCGGCACTGGTGTCGCAGCAGACGATCCACTCGCAGGATTGACGGAGGGAGCGCTTCCGTTGCAGCTGGCCGCCTTGCCCTTGGTCATCGTGTTGGTCCGCGCCGTCTTGCCCTTGGTCGGCGACAGGAGGCGCCATGTCGTCGTCGAGCTGGAAGAGGTAGAGGAGCGTAGTCCGAACCCTGGGCTGAGGGATTTCAACGGAGATCTCCGCGGCTATTGGGGAGGGGAAGCGCGCGGCGGAGAGCCTCTCGAGCAGACAGGCGGAGCAGAATCCGGTGAAGGGAGGCTGCGAGGGGTGCTTGGGGCACCGGCTCGACAGAAGATCGCCGGCGCCGGCGCCATTGGGATTCATGGAGCCCGGAATCCAAGGAGGGAGGGGGATCTGCGGAGATTGGGGACGAATTGGTGAGGTTTGACTAGGGTTTTGACCACGTTGATTCGATTTGGGGAGTTTGGGAGGGGAGGGGAGGGGAGAGGAGGAAGACGATCCGATCCGATCCGACCCGACCCGACCCACTTCCCTTCCACTCCCAGAGGGCCGTTGCCCTCGGGCTCCTTTTTTTTTTTTTTGTCTTTTTCCATCCTTTCCTGGTTTTGAGTACAAGTCACCGCCACGTGGACCTCACCTATGTTTCCTTTTTTGTCTCCCTCACTCCATGGTCCTGCTAGTCGTCGGCTATTCGGAATTTTAGCTCATTGACTTACTATAGATGGTGAAATAGACCACATAGTATGGTCCAGCCTAGATACGATGCACATCTCGTTAGGCACGACCGATGAATCTTATAAGCATGGTTAGGAAAAATATAAAGAAATAGGAGAGAAAATTGCAGAAAAATAGGAGAAACTAGAAAAAATATAGAAAATATAGTGAAAAATAGGGAAAATATAGAAAAATAGGTCAGGCCTAATGGGCTGGCCCAAGTCGTGCCATGTGTCGTGTCGTGCTAGCCCACTATAGAAACGGACTGTGTCGTGCTAGCCCACCATGCCGAGGTGTTGGCTGGCACGGTGGCACAACCCACAGCCAAACTGGCCATGTTATGCTTCACTATATATAGTATCTTCGTGTCTGGGCCGACATGCTAAGGCTCGGGCCATTTGGTCATCTATATTAACTAGCTTCGGTATAAAATCTGTTTTAGGAAATAAATGTCATAGTAGCTAGTGGTTAGAGTTGTTGATTTTAGAGAGTTGATGGTGAGGCTGGTGATAGATACATCATTTACCACTTGCTAATCAAACTAATGTCTTGGCGACTGTATTTTTGTTCCAAAATGTCATTTATTTGTAACCATAGGAGTGCTCCTGTCCTAAACGCCACTTATATGTGACCGGAGGGAGTCGTATGTTAGAGTTGGTCTCATTTTGTCTGTAGAATATATAGGGTGTCTCCTTCTTCAAATGTTCTTTAATACAACCCGAGCAAAACCGCCGTGATCTTTCAAAAATAGTACAATGCCCTGTCGATGAAACTATCGTTTGATCTATGTATCTCGTTGATGCTAATACATGCATGTCAGATATGTGCAGTGGACACGTAGCTAGATTGATGGATGGATGGAATTAATCGAATACGAGAGAAGAAAACCCAACAGATTTTCCATTGATTAAATCGCTCGCTCCATGCATATGGTTCTTTTAAATGCAGGGGAAAACATATATAAAAGAAGAGGCTACAAAGATTGAAGGTTTACAATTAATTCACCCTCCTCCATAACTAAGGGAATAAATTGTTCGATCGATTGATGAATTGGAGGCCAAAACAGACAACACATACAAACACATTTGATGCATACATGTACATGCAATATTAATGAGAGCAACAAACTAAAGCCAAACCAACCATGAGAGCTAGATCGATCGAAGTAGACAAGCAAGTAGTAGCTGCCTAGCACTAGGTAGCAGCTTAATTACTTGAGACTGATTGAACACATATGGTATAAGGGAGGGAGCCGTAGGTAGCACTTAATTAGCAGAAGCTAGCCGAGCCTAAGCTCAAGGTCCAGACCGTCATCCTGCTCCGTGGCGCCATCAGCTGGAGGGCGGCCCAACTCCAAGTTGAGCGCGGTCGCCGTCGCCGGTGAGCTATTATTGCTGCTGCTGCCGCCGGGGGTTTGGCAGTGGCAGTAGTCGTGTGGAGGAGGGTAGTTGAGGTTGGGAAGAAGAGGAGGCGCAGGTGCCTTAGGAGGAGGAGGAGGAGGAGAAGCGGGGTGGGTGAGACTGAGCCTGGCCATGGCCCTGTCCCTCCGGTGGACGTTCATGTGGCCGCCGAGGGCCTGCGCCGACCGGAACTCCCTCTTGCAGAAGCCGCAAGGGTACGACCTCGCCCCCTGCTGCAGTAAGCCGGAGGAGCCGCAGTACTGGAGATGGCTCCACGGCTGCTCCCTCCTGCACCTGCTCATCCTCCTCCTCCTTCTGCTGCTTCTCTCTCTAGCTAGGTGGCTATCAATAGCTAGCTAGGTGGAGGCCTAGAGCTTGCTTGCTGCTGCTTACTTATATATCAGCTAGGCCGGCCGACGTACGCCCTCCTCCGTTGTAGAGTACGTACTTATATTACTCTGATCAGTTCTCTGTCTCTCTCTCTCGGTCTAGCTTCAATTCCTTCCTGGGCAGGCAGGCAGTGCTATCATGCATGCATATTGGACAATTGATCAGTCTAGCTCTAGCTATACTCCTAGCTATCTATAGCTAGCACGGAAACGCACAGAGACTGACACAGGTGACAGACAGACAGCAAACACTACTGTAGAACATGCACTACTGTAGCTAACATAATAGGCAGGGTGCGTGACTAGCAGTTGAATTGCACTGTTTTGTGCTGGACATGCATGGCTTGACCGGCCCATTCTTGTGCTGCAGAAATACTAGTGCTTTGGCTTGCTTGCTTCAATAGGTTCCTCCCGTCGATCGCCTCCTCCTCGGTAATGTGCGTCGTCGTCATTTCTTGCTCCTTTGTCAAACCGTGTGCCGTCAGTGAATGAAATCTTTCCTTGTATAACAAACTGCAGTCTTGTGCATCCATCCATCACCTTTAATTTACTCACATTCTCGGCTAACTGCTGCCTTGCTAGCTATCTACCATATATGCAGTGTTGACCACTGCTGCACGTTCACTGCAAGATCTCTAGCTCCATGGAATCATACACTTGCATGAAATTGGTATCCGTGAGCTCAACCGAAAGAAGGCTTGGCCTCTCGCCCTATATATCTAGCTATATATTTGCACCACCTTGTCAGTTTGACGGGCGTCCGGGGTCTGCCCAACCTACTTTACCACTCAAAATCACACACACACAGTAAGATACACTATCTCCATTTTACGATGTAAGATATTTTGATTTTTTTCTAAGTCAAATGTAACAATGTTGAGCGGCATCATATATGAACTGACAAAAAAAAAAAAACTCAAAGCATCACTCTCATGCCTATAATACTTAAAAAATATTTGATTTTTTTCACTCGACTAAATTTATCCAAAGGCCGATTGAATTATCCTCCTTCTCTAGTGAGAGCTCGTGAACTCTGATGGGTGACTGAGCTACGTATTCAGATTTGGGGTGGAGGGTGGGGTGTGGGAAGGGGAGAAAGAGTGGTGTTCCCCAAATTTAGAGGGAAGCTAGGTGGTAATAGTCTAGTGGGGGGGTAACAAAGATGGATTCTAATGACGCAATTAGAGCAACTAGATTCGGAGAGGGTGCACAGTGGGTGTCCATGTCGGTGAGAGGCAAATAGGGTTTGATTTAGAGGTAGTGAGTGGTGGCAACCATAGTTGTTAAAATCGATTGGACCGGCGGTTCAACCAGAAAAAATTGAACCAACGTCTAGTCTGATTAGTTCAACTAAAAGACCCCGCATGTATTCGAACAGGAGAAAATCGGTCAAACCGGATGGTTTTAAGCAGAACTAGGGTCTGGTTAAACTAAAATACTAGGCATGTATTCGAACTGGAGAAAACCGATCAAACCGGATGGTTTTCTCCTACCTCAAGCTTGGCAGCTAGCTTTCCTAATCATTTGAGAAGTTTATTTAACAGATGTTGTCGACCAAAGCTACAAAAAATATTTTTTGTTATTTTCTTGAACCTGCGGTCGAACCAGTGAACCGGTGGTTCAACCAAAAAACAGTGAACTGACGGACTCATCGGTTCGATCACCAGTTCGGTTTAACAACTATGGTGGCAAAGTCTCCAATGGCTTCCAAGATGAGGAAGAAGACCCTGAAGGGCAAAAATAATAATAATAAAGACACAGATGATGAAGCATGGAGAAGACATGTTGCTTAATTATGAGGATAGGGTGGTGGTAGCTAGAGGGGGAGATGGTGCTCGCCGGCAATGTGGGAGGGCAATGGCAGAGGGGGTTAGGACAGGGCTGATACAATGTGGTTGGTGACGTGGAGTGGGATTTGGGAAAGAGCTAGGGCTAGAAGCTAGAAATGGGAGAGGAACTTAAAAATGGTCTGGCAATGCAGTCTATAGAAATTTGTAGTATCTGGGTTTTTGAATTCTTACATTAGTCATATAGGAGGTCCTTACATGAATTAGTTTTCTTTTGGAAAAAATGTGTGGGGCAATTTGTGAGAATACTTAATTTAAATATCTAATCATTGAAAACACTAGTTAAGATACATAGATATGAGGTAGAAGGTAGGTCCTTTTTTTCCCTATAAATCCCTACAACGAAATGTGAGGGCAGGACTTGGTACCCATTTGTTTTTCAAAGCTAATTACATCACTAGATGAAATTGTTGTCACACCTACACCAACAACAATTATTGACCCCTAATCTCTAGAGACTCATATATAACCATTTGTGATTAGTTGATTTAACAATTCTAGAAATACGCGTTAGCTTTTAATGGTTCTTAATTAATCTCAAACCGTTACAAATTAAACTCTAACTGATCATAACTGAGAACCGTTAAAAAGTTAATCCAATCCATAATGGTTCCAAATCATGCCCCTAATCCGCCACCCCTAGTCCACTTGCTAGATCTAGACTCGTGACGATCGCTCATCCATCGTTGTCCTCTTCACCCCCTCCTTTGGTGCAGTCAATGAGCTTAAGCCAGTCGGGAGCTCAATGCCGTCAGATCCAGCACTTTGAGATTGGGCTACTAGATCCAACATGGTACGACCATGTTAACATCTTTGGAGGGGCACTGCGATGAAGGCGACAATAGAGGGCGGCTTGAGGTCTCCTCTCCTCCCATCTCTGGTGCAATCAGGAAGCTAACCCAAGCCCATCAAATCTGGTCGCTTCAAGCTTGGCGCCCTTGGATCTAGCCACTTTGAGCTCGAGGCTACTTTATAGATCCGGCAAGGTTCGGCGACAATGGTGCATGACTCAAGAAGCCCTTGCTCAGCCCCCTCGGTCTCAATCAACCTTCTGGGCACACAACAAGCGTTAACAAGCAAATCTTACTGGTGCACAATTTACTGCAATATTTTTTTGCGAATTATCCAATGTAATGTAATGGTTTATAATTTATGAACTGTTAGAGATCATTGAATCATTAGTAGTTGAAGAACAATTAGATGAGATTAGTCATTCCATGGTATAACCAAATGTCTATGGCGGTTCAAGGAATTATTAGAGATTATTATCATTTTCATCTGTCAATGATTGCGTGGTGCGCGTCCTGATGCAGAAGACGACGGACGGGGGGAGCTCGCAGCCGCGATGTACGGACGGGTAGATCATCTTCAGCCGGAGCGAGGGGTTTGCGAAGCTTGTACTGAACGGTGAGCGCCTCATCAAGATCAACGTCCGGTCGCCACCACCGTCACATCTGGCTCCGCAAGTATGGAGCGTCCCAAGGCCCAATCAGAATTAATCCATCCATATCGATCCTAGCCGTCTATCCATTGATCACCGGCATCATTTAGCTAGCTACTACTCTCGTCTCAAATTATAAGCATTTCTGAAAATTGGTGCGAGAATTAAGAAAGTAGGTAGGATGGTGGAAGTTTGTGATTGGTTAGAAAGAAAAAACTGACGAAGAAATTAAATAGAAGAATGTTTTTGACTGTTTAAGATAAGAGGGTAGGTAAAAAATAGCTTTATTTTAGAATAAGCTTTTAAGCCTTATAAATAACTATATTTTAGGACGAAGAATATAGCTACTACACCTTGCATATGTACACCTCTAGTCTAGTCTAGTCTGACATACTCTACTCCATGTATTTATATTGTTTTTATCAATGGATATAAATTTTTGCATGCGTACACAAGGGAACATCTCAATCGACATTGTTGGTGGTCTCTTTAATTTATCGACCATATATACTCCCTCTATTTAAAAATATAAAATATATTAGGTTGCTACATGATCTACAACACTATATTTTGACTACTAATTTCTTTTATAATATATTATCGGTCATCATAAAATTAACATCATATGAAAATATCATCAAATATGAATGCACTGATAATACATATACGACATTAAATATATATATATATATATATATATTTAGTTTAATTATTAGTCGATATATTCAAATGTTCGTCTTATATTTATTTTTAAACAGAGGGAATCATTAATTATTTTTGGGATCATTCACAAAACTCCACTGTATGGTACTGTGAAGTTGTTTGTGCCCAAAAGTGGTGGCCCTTTCCGATTCGGGAGCGAAGCGATAGCCAGAGATCGGTGAGCAGTCGAGATGAATTACGTGGTGCATCTAGGGGCCCTTCCCTTCCCTTCCCACGCATGCACCTGCAACCATGTCCCTTCTTCTTGACTTTTCTACTGCTTGATTGATACTAGCAAGGTGTCACGATCCAAAATTCGGACACTTTTCTAGTCCAACTATACATGCCTGGTGTTGCCAGATACTAAACAATATATTATATAATCCAAATTAATTATACAAAATCGAGGGCAAAATTAACTTTGTTCTGATATATGCAGTCTATCGAAGGATGATGATTAATAATTTTTTAATAAGCAGCTAGCACTCCCTCAGCTAGCCACTCAGGTGTACTTCTGGATAATCTTCGAGAGGGATGAGTATGTCCCCACGCAAGCGCAGCAAACCCCTACCACGATGATGAATGTGCAAGCTGCAATCTGTAAATCAAAGCCACAATGTACAGTCAATACATCATATACATTTACTTTTCTCCCTGTACTTATTACACATTTCATTTCCCTATTTTTGTACCTGATGCCAAGTCACTTTTCTCTTAAGGATGGCCAAGAAACAGGCGCAAGGAAGAATATAGGTCTACAATGAAAGCATGTTTTAGCCTCACCAAATAATAAACAATATCTCTTACTACATCATCTATGTCATAAACAGTAAAAACTTACCACAAGCATGGCGAGTAAAGAACCAACAAATGCCATAACTAGCCCTGTCAAAGATTAAAAACAGATGTTATGCCACTATCTAATTTGTCAATGACTGGTACTGACATAGGAAAAAAAAAACATACCAAAGAAGGGGACAGATAGAGCAGTGAGGAGGGTTGAGACCACCAGGGATGACCTAAGCATGATTATGTTTGCATACTTCTGCTGATTTGGAGGCAGCAATTCTTCCAAACTCATAGCCAATGGGGTTATGGTTAATGCATATGTGATTATTTGTTAAGGGTATCCAAGAAGTATCATATCCACAATAGTTTCACTCACGGAAAGCATGATATGAATAATTGTAGTTTGAGAATTCGTAAAGCACAATATGATCATAGATGCCAAGGAGGATCCTAAATCTACTTACTCATCAGTGATCTATTTAATTATAGTAATGCACAAACCTTGGTATTGTTTAGATGCAGCATAATATCTCTTGTCATCAATATTTAACTGAAACCATATTGCAATCTAGAGGGTGCTTATAAAATCAATGGATTCCAAATCATCTTAGACACAGGTGTTTAGCTGAAATTAGGCCAATTCTAGTATCCTGCAAATTATAGCTGCTATAAAGTTTGTGTGTATTTTATTTGCACAGATAGCTACAGAAATACAACTACTCTGTTTGTTTTGATATTAGATCTCATTAAAGAAATCTAATGCACCAAGGATATTTGGTTATTGGATTCGCCACCTGCAACAAAGTCAAGAGCTTACTATTAGCAACAGGATTGAGCATGAAGGCAAGTGTCTAACTAGAAAAGATACTACATCTGTTTTCAAGTAGATGATGTTATACAAATAAGTATAGTCAATCCTTGAAATCTTAACTCACTAAAGTCAATCCTCGAAATCTTAACTCACTAACTAATGAAAAAATTACAAGATTTTATATGTGCAAATGATATTAGTATATTTGTCATGAAAAATACTTTCATGTATATTGGAGAATGTTTTCTGCTAATCATTATGACGATATAACTATATATTTTACATGCATACTATTGTGATTGTTTACACGGCTCCATTTTTTCATGCCATGATTATCCCACATAGTAAGCAAATATTTGTTTCTGACCCTTTTGTATGGTTATAGCATAGTAAGGAAAGAGATATTTGAAAGAGTTTTGGCAACAATTACCGTGGTCCAGATGGCAACCTTTGAAACCACCAAATTCTCTGGTAAGTTCAGCGTGAACTGAGATTCTGTGGATTCACCAAACATCTTATATCCCATCACAGCAGCACCGGCAAACAAAATCGAGGACAGCCCAATACTGGTAAGAAACAGTCAAACAGAAGCCAGATCTTGAGTACTGCATTTGTAATCGAAATTATGGAATATGGACTGTCTATGGGTTGTTCCAAGTTAGCTAATTACCAAGTGAAAAGAATAGAAGGAAACTGGTTGCGATTCTTCAGAGAAGAATAGATGTTCGGGAACACACCATGTCCTGAGTAGCAATAACCATACAGTCCAATTGCAATGGGAATTCCTGGGAGATTCAGTGCAGTTCCTTTGTTCTCAAAGCCGACATGGTCAACAACCCCAACCCAGAATAGGCAGACAACTCCAAGGATTGATGCAATGACACCTCCAGCTACAAACACAACAACATTATGAGACTTGATGTGCAGTACATACATAAGGCACAATAAATAACATGTATGTTTTTTAAACAACTCTAGACCCAGTAAGATGAACAGAAGCAGTAGGGAATGCAGACCTGAAATATAGCTCAGACAGCTAAGGTCGCGGAGCCAAGTGGTTGGCATGACTACGAGGGTGGTCAAGATTGTGAAGAACACATGAGAGTTAAGTGTCATGCTCCCAATGGTCAGATGTGCATTGGGGAATAACTTTGACAAATTGTCGCTCTCCAATATCAAATACTCAATGCAACAGGCCTGAAACAATAGATCAGGGGGTCAATTAAACATGTTCTGAATGCTTTAAATAGTATTACTATTCAGAAGGAAAGAAACAAATATTACTTTTCTGTTGCAACCCTTCACAACCTCAACTGAGCTAACTCATACGTATTGCATGGTTAAGTTAGGTAAAGGTACTAGTACATTATAATCTCAAGATATAAGCAATTATAGGTAATATTTTTGTTCTGTTTTAAGCATAGAAATTTCAACTAAAATCAATTATTATTGAAGTATATGCTTTTTAGAAACTATTATCAATGCATATGAGCTTGAATGCATGAGAGGTCATATCAGAGTTGTAAATAATCTAATTGTGCGGTGGCCTTGTACATATCAGAAGCATGTGTGTGAGTATGGGCGTGTCAATTGTTAGAATACATTTCCTGGCCTAGCAAGTAGCAATTTTGATTGAAATGGCTTGTTGGGAACAAGTACTTACATACAGTTCCACGTACAGGATTATCTGTAGAGAGTGGAGCCACGCACAAGGAAAAGGAGTTAGCACAACAGCAGTCCTTCTGAATAACATGAAGCACAGTTGCAATATAATCATCTATGAGAGATTTTACCGAGATGGCTATACGGCCAGTGGTGCCAAAGGCAGCATGACCAATATCAGGGTAGGTCTCAAGACCCTCCTTGCTGTCCAGGCAACGTCGAAGGAGCACTCCAGTGTACCATGCGAGCACAGCAAATAAACAAAGTATCACCAGTCCAAGCCAGCCTCCCTGTTTAATGGCATAAGGAGTCGATAGGATCCCCACACCACACAGAACATTTATTCCTGCACAATAAAAAAAAGGCACTCAACTAGGTAATAAGACCATAGGGATCTGGAATAAAATTTCAGTTATTTGTGAAAATTATAAATCCAAAAGGAAAATATGCACAGTAAAGCTAACAGATTAATTTCTTGGGTTAAGAAAAAAAGGAGATAAAAATAGAGGGAAGAGATTTGTACTTCTACATGATATTTTGGAGGAAATACTTCTGCACAATTTGATAATTATAGAGTTTTGTCTTCAAGCAAAAGTACAGCCTGCAGATCTACTTGCTGTGTGACAACTGTCACATGGTGGACTCAACCATGTGATGTCCCTATTCATATGAAGAACAAGAGGAAAAGTTGAACTGGTGGACCTGTGATGCGGCGTATGAACAAAGAGAATAGACCATTCTCAAGAAAACATAATTGACAATTTGATGTACTTGATGCGTTGCGCTGAAAATGCTAACCGCTGGGCTAAATACAGCTGCTCCAGCTGTTTGCTGAACTAACTAATGGTTTGGGTCATCTCTGAATACTGGTATATGAAATAAAATTGCACAGCATGCAAAGCTAGTATAACTAGTTCAAAACATGAACCAGTGAAAACAGTGTGATCTTAATCCAGTTCCTTTGAAATTCATGCTCCCATTATTAGGACTGGTGTAAACCACATATTACTAGCTATGTATATGCACAAAATGTCTAAATTGAGCATTAATACACTGAACCTGGACATATTGGTCTGTCGGAGCATGTCCAGGTTCACCAAATCTGATATTCAGCAATGGTATATGACGAGGATATTCTGTGGTGCCAATAACTACTGAGGGGTCCTATTTCTCATGCTCTACTCACAGTAAAAGAAAAACAACTTCCGGAAGGTCTTATGCAAGCAAACTATGGTTGGATCTATTGATTGATTTACGAGAAGCAACATATCAATAATTGCAAGTTAAGCTGAACGTAGCATTCTTTTTCCCATCTTAAAAAGAAGAAGAAGAAGAAGATATCATTAAAATTCGTAGATGTGCGTACCATTCATGACTGCCTGGGTGTAAGAGCATTGTTGATAGGGCGGCACCTCATGAGCAACCACCAATGGCTTTTGATCCTCCGGGATCTGTTGCAAAGACGGTTTTCTTGAGGGCAGCAGGTACTGGGAACTCTTACGGGTATCATCATGCTGCTGCTGCTGCTGCTGCTCGTCACTTGTAGATGGGCGCAGAAGTGGCTTGACAAGATTAGAGATAATTTCAGGGGTTTTACCCCGAAAAGAGTTGTTGAGGAATGAGTTGGACAGTCTGCTTAGAGTTGGAGTTCCCAAAAAGCTCAGATTGGGCGACTGCACGCTACTATAAATGTCAATTGACTGCCTGTTAAAACAAGTGAGAACAATTCATGTTAATAAGAAGACCTTAATTAGCAGTTGATGAAAAAAAAACAGAGAGGTGTTAGTCAAACAAGAGTTGATGCCCGTGCATGTTAGTGGATCTTCATCAGCAAATAACTAACCAGCAGTCTGTAACATAACCACCTTGAGCTTAGTTAAGGGGAAGAGTACATGGCAGCTGTTGGCCTTTGTTGAGTATGATGGGATGACCAAGGGAGCTGGGTTAGTCGGCAGCGCGATCCAGAAATGCATATATGGTATTTAATTGGGAAGAAATCCAGAAATGCATAGGAAGAAGGGAATTGGTGCCCTTCCCTCCCTCCCTCCCTCAGTGGGGTGGTGTTTGAGACGATGGATGGATTCACTACATACAGAGATGCTTGCATTGAGATCGTCAGATTGATTGAGGAACTAAAATTGAAAGGAAAAAAAATCTGATTTTTGAGAGGGTAGAAGGGAAGGGAACCTGTAGCTCTGCGGCCATTGGTGGGTGGCGTAGGAGCTTGGACGGGCGCGCGGGGTGGCGCACGACGAAGAGTCGGAGTCGGAGTCGGAGACGGAGTCGGCATCCTTGCGGATGGAGTGGTGGTGGGCCTCCTCGTCGTCGGCGTCGTCGTCGCTCTCGATGAGGAAGCTGCTGCGCTCCGACACACAAGAAGAGTTGTTCATCGTCGACCCGACCGAATTCACTTGTCTGCTCTCCTTCTTACTCCTCTCTTGGCAAATTGGCAATGCTCTCCTCCTCCGTCCTACTACTAGTCGTCAGGGAGGGAAAATGCCAAGCCTTGAGATGATTAGTTTTTTCTTCCCTCACTTTTAACTTAGCCCACTTGATAAAACGAATGATGGATGACTCGACACCAATCACTACAGTAGAGAACAAGTGCATGATTGATGCCGTCATCGAGGGCATGATTCCATGGTCAAACATATACTAGTCGTCATTTGATGTGTTTTTATTATGCTCTCTATCAATATAAGTAGTAGGATTTATCTAGACTATTTATTTTTTTTAATTTAATAGATAATATCTATTTATACTGTCACATTAAAAGAATACTTATTTCTACTTAATAGTATAACTCATAAATCAATATAATAATATTAGTACCATTACTCTATATTTATTTATGTCTATTTTATTTATATTTACTGTATGTATACATCCCGGGCCCTTGTTGAATTAAACAAAGATCTACTTTCTACTCCTAGAAGATCCAGCTAGCATTTTGGATGTGAGATTGCTTATCTCTAGTTGCTGCTGCTCCAGAAACAAATTACCCCGAGTGGTTCTTCTCATCCAGAAAAAAAAAATTAATTAGAGTAACATACTATAACAAACAGAAAGCGGAGGGAGGGATAGAGGGAGGATAAATTGCATTGGATGCGCCATGTTTCCGGGATCAGATCGGATCGGATGGCGCTGTCAACCCAAGATTCAAGGCCTGCATGATTAGAATACCTTTCTTTTCTTTTCTTTGAGAGAGAGAAGAGAGATGAACTGAACTGAACACTCTCTCACTCGTGGTAGTGTGACTGATGAGGAAGCCAGGCCAGCAATTGCAATCGAGAGAGAGAGAGAGAGAGAGAGGAAGGCCCATCGAAGGCCCATGGGCCGCCACACTGCAACTAGTCTAGAAGCACGAAGCTACTCTCCCTAGAATCTGCATTATGCTCTGGCAATTATGGAAAGCAAGAACTTATGCGCAATGATGCTGAAGTTCCTGATATATGTTCGAAATGGGAACTTAGTAGAGCAAAGCACCGACGAAATGAACCAAACACAGCAGCAAACTCTACCCTAATTAAATTTCGAAATGAACCATTAACACAAATGGGCCGCCCTTACGTAATCCATATCCGTTTAGGCCCAACCAACATGGGCTGGGCCGCGCGTGGATCAAAATTCCGTCCGGCCCAGTTAGAGCAACCAACTGCACGCATGCATGCCTGTTTCAGAAACGAACGAATTCGATCATCTAAACACTTGGATTCCGTTTCGGATTAATACTTCAAATTGCACTCGGCTTCATGGCTTCAATTCACGCATTAAATAGATGAGCTGATCGGCAATCGATCACCAAACGTACTTGCAGAGATCACATCGTCATCGCATTAATTTTTCCGTGCCAATCGCTCGCTCGCTCGAAGGATCATCAATGGCAGCAGCGACGGACGACGCCGGCGACAGCAACGAGATGATCCGGGTGGTCAGCTCCGACGGGGAGCACTTCGAGATGCCGGAGGAGGCGGCCAACCTCTCGCTGGTCCTGCGCCACACGATCGAGGACGACTGCGCCGGCGCCGTCGGGATCCCTCTCCCCGTCGTCGCCAAGCCCCTCGCCAAGATCGTCGAGTACTGCACCAAGCACGCCGCCAAAAGCAGCGGCCTGACGATTGAGGAGGCGGAGGAGCTCAAGAGGTTCGACGCCGAGTTCATCGAGGTGGACACTGACATGCTGTACGACCTGCTCAGGGCGGCCCACTTCATGGACGTGGAGGGCCTGTTCAAGCTGGCCGTCCAGCGCACGGCGGACCTGATCAAGGGCAAGACGCCGGAGCAGAACAGGGAGACGTTTGGGATCGTGAACGACTTCACGCCGGAGGAGGAGGAGGAGATCTGCAGGGAGAACGAATGGGCCTTCCAGTACTAGCTAGCTCTCCTAAGATCACCAAGCCCCCATCATGTCCTTTCTAATTGGGATTAGCTACGTAGAGTAGTTACGAATAGATTTGGTTTAGTAGTATGATTTATGCTTAATCAATTATCATAGATTTGGTTTAGTAGTATGATTTATGCTTAATCAATTATCGCTATTCACTTGCATGCGTTGCTTACCTTGTACTATTAAGTTTGAGGCATTCTATATATGTTTTACCATTAACAAGAGATCGATTCTACAAATTTTGTCATGGTGTTCTACGAATTTTTTTAATCAACCTAGGCTGGGATGTCTCACTTTTAGCTTTGTTGAGGCATGCTGATGCTTCATTCAGGAATGCAGATCCAAGTATCAGTAGAATGCATCTTGCAGGCTGATATGCGCTGCAGAGTATTTTCTGACCTAAACCATTACTAGTATATGTTAAAGCAAAGTACATGATTAAATAATCATCAGATTCTGGAAACTAGTGCTAACTTATCAACAACGTGCCTTCTTGATCAGCAAGAAAAAGTAGGTAAACAACTCTCAACGAATCATTCATACAATTCAGCCTAAAGGTATTGTGTAACTCATGCGTCAGTTCGTCACACAACATGGTCAGCGATAGTATAACAACATTCAGTAAGCCTGCATTCACAAGGTCAAAGAACACTAGCCAACCATGCTACAGTACCAGTGACTGCATGGCATTACAACTTCAATGTACGTTTACAAGAATCCATTTATGCAAGGTCAAGAAAACATTACAGGTACAGAACCTATCCTATAAAATCACACAAGCAGTATGGCTGGCTTGTGCAATGGTGGCAAAAACTTGACGACAAAGCGAAGATCATAGATCACTGGTCAACACCATAAATAAAACTGGGGAGCACCCAGAGGTTCTCTAGTTGACTGCAATGGCCATTGCTTTGCAAGAGTGCATGACCGTATGGAACGCAGTTTGTTATCCCAGGAACTGGCTGACCAAGCTCCACCGCAGTCCAAGGTTCGTCAGAATCTTCGGATGATTTCGCAACATAAATGCAGTTACTCTTTCCGCCCCATCTTTCAGGGCTCATGCAAGAAAATGTAGGGTTCCTCCTATCAAGGCTGACAAAGAGAGCCTGATTTTCCAACTTATCCAGCTTCATCCACTTGTCTGTTTCAGCAGAAAAGTCAAGATGAAAGACTTGAAAGATGCCAGAGAAGCCATACAATTGGTGAACGCCTAATGAGAGGTCAAGCATGAGAAGCATGTCACCACAGATCACCAGCCATGGCTCCAAATGTAAGCCCACAAACATTTCTTCTCCCCACAGAACCCCTACTTCCTGCATGCTGAGCTGAGGTGTGAAGCGCATGGTATGGAGCCTGTGATGAAAGTCCATCGCAAACATCTCACCTTTGAAGAGCACAATCTGAAGAATGCGCTCAACGCCAAAAGGGTGCTCTGACCAAGAGTCTGTTCCAACCTGCCAATAGAATATGGAGGATCTCGAACAAAGTAGGAGATGCGAGTTGGGTGAATTAAGTGGAGCTGAAAGGATGCCATAGTAGATTTCCCTGTTGCTTGCAGATTGAAGTTTGGGAGGCTTCACCTTAGTGCCAGTGTACACGTCAACAAGGAGGCAATTCTCATGATAGGAGAAGACGAGATACCCATATGAACAGCCCACATAGTGCATGCGATTTGGAGTACTTCGCGGAGCAGAACAGCGAAGGGATAGGTTTCTCTTGGATGGATCACCAAGCTGCCATTTGCAATAAGATAAAAGGCTGTCCTTGAAACTGCTGCAACGGGGACGGAAATTAGGTATATCTGGTTTGAGGTGGAGAGGTGGGAAGGTGAAAGTATATACGGATGGGAAGGAAGATAGTGCAGCTCGCCAAGAGTGGCAGGTGCCACTAAAAGCAAGCAAGTCCTGGAATGAGCTAAGCAAAGCAATGATTTGGTGAAGCAGGATGTCCAGAAGACCTGGCCAAACATGGGCTTCACACAAGGTAGAGGATGTAGACACTGATGAGTGGCAGGTTTTCTCAAAGGGCCTTTCTGCAACTGCAACTTCCCTGTCAAAGAAAGAAAATTTCAAGACTACTGGATCAGAGAAAGCATTCAAAGATAACATTATTGATCAAACTGTGTTGGTTCAATGAAGCAACATAAAGCGGTAACTTCACCTACAGCTTCTTGAGCCATTATAATGCAGTAGGCTCTTACGACACATTGAGGCAAATAAATATGTCCATTTCATTGAACTGTAACCATTTCCAGAATAAGATGTGCATCAACATCCTAGATGTCTACCAAAATAACAGAACCACCTACATATATTTGGTATCTTGAACAACAGCACGGTTGTAATCTGTTTAGTGTGCCAAACCTCCCCCAAAATAAGGACAAAGCGGTACATTGTAGAGCACCCTCAAAACAAATATCACCAAAAGTGATGAAAATATTTATTTTGGCAACATGAATATGCAGCAATACACCCCTATTTATCTGGAAAAAAAGTTTTGAATGCACATTTGATTAATTCATTAATTGATCTTTCTCCTTTGGCAGCCCAATTTTAGCCATCAGTGGCAGATACAAGAATGTCAGGCACCATAAACGTCTTGGAACTATGTAATCAACTAGAATCGTGTCGAGACCACATTAAATTGGAACATTAAATACTCATCATCGGATCATCTCCCACTAGACCACAATAATTTGACACTTCATAACTAAACAAGCGAGCATTCCTCAGCTCACCCTTGTTCAATCATGGCATCATGAGACGAAATTAAACTATCGATGCATGGTAAGGAGGAGGGTTCTCCCTCGCCTCAGGAGGATTAGATCCACATCCAGTCAGTAAAATCGAATCAACAAAGCTGAAAAAGAGACGGATAAAAGAAATCAATCACTCATGGTTAGGGCACGGGGTGAGCGTGCGGACCTGTAGCCGAGAGTGGTCGAGGGCTCGGCCTGCGACGGCGACCGTGCTCCTCGGCGCTGCCGCTGCCGCTTCCGGCGGCTCCCGGCCATGGCCGCTGCTACCTACCACTCGCTAATCCGCCGCTTCACCGGATGCGCCGGTGAGGAGACTGAGCCGGCGGCGGCGCGTCCGAGGGGAGTGGAGGCGAAGCGAAACGGCGGATGCGTCGGCGCCGAGGTGACGGTTTTTTACTGTTACTAATTTAATTTTTTTTAATTTACAAAACTAATTTTTGATTTGGTTAATTTGCAGAAATAGCCTCTTACCGCCGTGGCCCAGGGCGGCGAATGGCCTCCCCGTCAGATGCGGCTAACGGCGGCCCCCCACCGTTAGTCGGAGGGGCCACGTGGCGTTGCCGCCCTCGGGGACGGCGGCGAATGCCTCCAGGGCGGCGAATGCATAGCGTACCGCCGGCGATTCGGACGGTCCGATCCCTGTGCGGACCGTTCGAATCGTCTGATCGGACCGTTGCCCCCGGATTGGACCGTTGATCGGACTGATCGTTGCCCCAGATCGGACCGTCCGTTAGGGATCGGACCGTCCGAATACCCCCGATCGAACCGTTGCCCTCTCCCGATCGGACCATTGCCCAGCCCAGGCCTCGGCCCCCTGGAGCCATTTGTAAATTACCAAATTTGAAAATTTTGTTGCTAATTTTTAACCCCAAAAATGTACGTACTGAATGATTTTTAATTCGACATTGGAAGACGATATATTGCATTATTCGTCATCCACTCGGTCGATACTTATGCAGTGCACGTATAATAGCATAGTGATATTAGCTAGATGCGAGCCGTTCGCATTGCGGCATGATGAATGCGATACCCATAGTACGAAATACAACAAGGGATACTACATTGTTAGCAGTACAATGTATCCGCTCGTTCTAGTCACCGGTTACTAGAAAAGCGGGCGATTCGTTCATGGTACGATCTAGACAGGCTGTAGTCGGCTGATGATTCTGGTTGCATGTTCCAGTGCCGTGATAGATATGACGGCGTGAAATTGTCAATCCATTGTCTGAATTAACACCTCCTTGGAGGATCCTGTGGGACGAGTTTGATTAGTAAATTCGTCACGTTTGGTGAAGGTAAACTATCTGCAGGAAGTAAGGTACGGCTTGAACTTACATCGATATCGTTGTCAAGAATGTTCGAACAAACAAAGTTTCTGCGTCGCAGAGTTCCTGGCCTTCTCGACCTGACGACCTAGCAACGATCACCACAAGCGCACGTTGGACGGTCCTCCCATCGCGGTAGTCTGAGAGGTCGATTTCTCCAGTCTGCCCCTTCTAGCTCTAGACGTTGTTCGTGCTCCGCCCTCCTGGCCATGTATTGCGCCATGCTTTCGTCTAATGGGAGGTAGTCATATTCCGGGTTGCCGTTGTCATTTCACTCGATGAAGCCGCAATATCTTCCCTCGGTCTGTTAAGGTAAATATCCTGATATAAGAGTCGTGGGCGTAAAAACGAATATGACAAAGACTTGACTGAAACACGTACCTGGGGACTCTGGTGCACGCACTCGAAGTATCTCCAGCCGTAAGTCTCCTCCTGATGAGATACGCGTAGCCGGCAACGGTCACCACAAAGGCATATCGAGCGTTCAGCCCAAGGTGGCAGTACCAAAGCGAAACCTAAATATCGCCAATTGCAATCCTCCATGAAAAGAGGTGTAGGAGACATTGTTCGATGCTGCTACAAGAAGAAAAGAAAACTAGTGAGGCAGGTAGTGGCCGTAGTTCATAAACGGTCTGAAGTTTGCCCGAGGGCCTGGGTGAAGACCCTCTACTACTATGATGGTGCTTTTATATAGGTTGTCGTGCGTCTATTTCCCTATGAGACGTACAGGTCAAAATATAAGGAACATGCATATGCAAAAAGCGGTTAAAGTGGCCGACCATGTATTCAGAATGCCCGTGACGACGCATGACTAAAGCAACGCGCCGAAAGCTCGCTTGTCGCAATGTTGCGCACGCGCGGCCTATATTATGCAAGTAAAGGTGATCCGTACTCGCGCATGGTATGCGCCGAAAGTGGTTTGTCCTTTTGAAATGGTACAGACAGGACGGAGTATCGTTGTAAATATTTGTGAAATGTTAGATCTGAAGGATGGGATCGAGTCTAAAGGGGGTGAATATGGACATGACAAATTTAAACAAGTAATGCGAGAGCTATAAATAAATAAATACAACAATAGCCCCTAGGTCATACGCCTCCTCGTCCTCCTAGGCTGCGCTCGCACTTGCCCGCGCAAGTACGTCAGGCGGTCCACTAGTACCCCACGGGTGGCTCGGACCGCCTGAGCAGCAGGGGAAGCACCGGCGTCGTGCGGCTGTGTGTGCGGTGCACCTCCGAGCTGTGACGACCCTATCACGTCCTGCTCCGGAAGGAGGTCGTCCTCGGTAGAGATCCAAGCAGAGGTGCTCGGGGCAGATCCCTGCCTAGTGTCCACCAGGTGGTGGTGAGATCCGCCGCGTGGGTCTGGTAAAGAAAAGTTCGCGTCAGCCGAATAAAAAGTGCAGTTAGTTATGGAGAATAGGTTCAAACCTGACGTACCTGACAATCCTCGCCCGATCGTGGAGCCTGCCGACCTCGATCCTCCGGTGGTACGGACTGTGGTCCACCACGGGGCGGCCGATCGCGAACCGCTCTGCCGCCCAGAGCTGTAGGAGGAGTGGACAACCCGTGAAGACCGCTTCTAGGTCGGTCTTCCTACAGCCGTCGCACAGACCCCTGTACGTGGCGGCAAGGACTGCCGATCCCCAACTGTACTGGGGAACAGCACCGTCCTCGGCGTCGGCTATCTCCCTCGCGTAAGGGATCAAGCCCTTGTCGACTGCGTGGCCGTGCGAGTTGGTGAACATCACCCACCCGAACAGCCACAACAGGTACGCCTCTAGGCTCATCTGCAGTGAGTATGCGTCGGCCTCCGGGTCTAGCTGATCAGACTGCAGTAACATATAAAGAAGTTGACACTGTAATTCTAGTACGGACTGAAGGATGAACATAAAACAACAAGAAAGCATTCTTATCGTGTAGCTCAGTACCCAAGCCTGAGGGGGGCCCGCATGCGTGTACGGGGAGATCTCGCCAACGAGGGGAAGCCCTAGAGCACGGTGAACCGGGGCAAACCGCTGCAGAATGTCCTCTCGCCACGCCTGGAGCCCGTCAACTGGGCCCACCGCATCACCGGCTAGAGGCAGCCCAAGGAGGAGGCTGACGTCCTAAAGCGTGGGGGCCATCTCACCGCATGGGAGGTGGAAGGTGTGCGTCTCCGGTCTCCACCGATCCACAGGAGCTGTGATCAGCGACCGGTCGATACCCCACTTCTTCGCCGGGTCAGTCGGGTCCGCTGCGGCTGCTACCAGCCTACACAGCGGTAGAAGGCCTGCCTCCCGCAACCTGACAATCAAAACAAAGCAAGTTAGTAAGTTGACATATATAGCTTCACAGTACAACGTTCGTACGTACCTAGTCGTGAACCTGTCGTCCACGGGAAGGGGTCGCCTAGAAGGTCGAGGACATAAGGTACCGAGCTCGAGGTTCTGCACCGTCGAGAGAAACGACCGATGGGACTGATCGGTGGCGTGATCTAGCAGCTCAGGCGTCTGGTACTCCATACCTGCAAGGAAAAAGAAGCGGAACGGATTAGCTTAATTAAACATAGTGCATTACGGTCAGAAAATTAACAGACAGCAAAGTACCTTTAAAAGGCCCACACTAAAACGAAAATCAGATAGCAATACATGCATATTGGTACACATTACAGGGACATTACATTAGCAACCAGCGGCTATACTACACAACATAACCCGAAGGTGCACGAGGACGCCTGCGATGACGCTGCCTATCAGTGGTGCCTTCCCCAGTTGGCCGCCTTCCGTCGGCGCCTGATCCTTCCATAGGAACTTCCGCTGCACTTGGGGCCTCGGCGTCTTTTGTGCACTTCTTGTAGGTATGTCCATCCTCTCCACACCTACTGCAACGTTGAGCGCTAACGCCGGCCTCGGATTCATCCATATCATTGCGAATTCTCCGTGTCCGACGGCGGCCTGCCTTGTTCCTTGCCTTCGTCGGGTCAGGGATGAAATAAACTAGGCTTGTGTCTTCAGTGAAAGTGCCGACAATGCCGAAACCAAAAATCTCGGTACTCCATGTATGCATGATTGCTTCCTTTTTAAAGTACGGAGACATATATTGGCGTTCATCAATGCCGCACTCCCCGCAAGCGGCAATGACATGAGAACAGGGCTTGTGGTATAAGCTTGGTTTCCGACAGGAGCACTTGCATGTCCCATCTTCCTTTAGGACACACTCTTGCCGAGGTTTCCTTGCGAATATGCCACGCCTGGACCTGTTGGCACACAATATCTCAAATCTATGCTCTCGTGTGCCCTGCACTCGAACTCGGTGCTCTCTTGCCTTCTTGCATTTCTCCTCAAGGTACTCTGTCATTTTTGTGCCGAACCAAAGGTTTGTATCGGCTATAGATGGGCCATTCTGTCTGCACCTGTCGTGGAAGTACGTCTGTGTTCAATGCACGATGAACTCCACAATGGCAACAAGGGAGAGTTGCCTCACACCACGCATGACCCAATTGTAGACCTCTGCAGGGTTCATGGTCATTATGCCGTACCTTGCTCCACCTTCATCGTACAGCAATGCCCATTTCTCCTTCGGCTCGTGCTCGATCCACTGCGAAAATTTGCTAACCGAGGAACCGGGCCTCCTTCTGAATGTACCGTCATCGGTGGGAAGTGCACCTAGAGCTTCAGGGCCGTCAACACCTCTAGCTGCGGGTCTTGCAGAACTCTCGCCTCTATGTTTGGCTGTCAGCTCATCAAGTCTCCTCCACAGCTCATTGAACTTCTTCTGTTGATTCTGGGCGTACAAACATTTGAACATGGCCATCAGCTCCTTGTTTCTGAACTGCTTATAAAAGTTTACGCCCATGTAACGCATGCACCATCTGCTCTTTACATCTTCCCACACCGGAGGGTATCCCTTGTCTGCGCATCCGTTTCGCAGCTCCTCAATTGCACGCAGCATCCCTGGATGACGGTTATGTATGAGACATACATCTGGCCTCATCCCCACCACCTTTTCCTTAACCAGCTTCAGAAACCAGTACCAACTCTCTGTGTTCTCGCTCTCGACGAAGGCAAAGGCCACGGACAACACTTGATTGTTCCCGTCTACTCCGATTGCCGTCAACATTTGGCCTCTGTATTTTCCAGTTAGGAACGTGCCGTCGATGCAGAGAATGGGCCTGCAATGAAGAAATACAAACATGCATGCCTGCAGAGAGAGGAAGGCCCGCTGAAGGACATTCTGTCCAGGATTTGGTAACGATGGGAAACTTTTGATTTCGGAGTAGCTGTCAGGATTCCTCGCACAGATGGTTTCCAGTAGACGAGGCAAATTATTGTACGAAGCTTCAAAACTGCCGAATCTCCTTTCAATTATCTTCTGTTTGGCTCTCCATGCCTTCGCATATGTAATGGTGTACTTGTACTTCTCCTCGATACGCCTGATAATTGACTTGGGCTCGAACCGGAGGTTCTCCACAACAGCATAATACAGCTCTGAAGCGATGAATGCATATGATATGTTCCTGTGGTACTTCTGAACACCCGAAAGATGGCAGTTGTGCTCCGTCACGATTGACACGGACCAACAGTCGTCATATTTCTTCCTGGATGCGTACATCCTCCATGGACATCCATCGCTTGAACTTGCACATTTTACTTCGTACACTGATCTGGTGGACTTTGATACCCAGAACTCCCTCCCAAGTGACACGGCCCACATCTTCACAGCCTCTGTCAACTGTGCTTTTTCGGCGTATCTAGCGCCTTGCACCACTTCATTCTGCCGATACTCCCATGCCACGGTGTGCCCCTCTGAGACAACGAGTCCGGAGAAGTCCTCGTTGTCCCATTCTGCCGGTATACATCGTCCTCCGAAGAATCATCATCCTCCATATGCTCAGGTTCTGAGTTTTTAATTTCCATCTCCTGTACTAGACCTGGGTGTCTCTCCCCTTCATCTGCAAACCCCCAGGTCCCATGTCTTCTTGGCCTCCTTCCTCTCCGGCACCCTCGTCTTCTGCCTCATTTTGCTCCCCTGTTTCATCGGGCCCTTCCGCTGTACTTGGACCAGCCTGATCAATACTGACCCTGTCATGCACTACTACTAGGATGCTCAGTGCCCATCCTCGCTGCAGTGCACTTTCCACAAAAAATACCCAGCTGGCCGTCGAATCTATTGGCATCAATTCCCACCAAAAATCTTCCACAACCCAGCTAACCAGTGCGTACACCGTAATTGCATTTACTTCAGGATCTACTCCGAATCCCCTCATTAACCAATTGTAAACTCCAGGAAAACTTCTCTCAGCTGGAGCTATAATTCCCTTTTGTGCTACGTTGAACTCCGATAAATCTACCCCATATGGTCCTTCTCTGACATTTCCTTCACCGTGATATATCGCGAATATAACTCTATTTGCTATTTCTGTTGATAAAAAAGATTTTCACTACAGTTATTAATCTGTACTAATCAATATTCGTTCCATAAAAAGGCTATAGGTATGAGTCAAACCATTACCGTTTCTACATTTTACAAACTAACCCAGCAGCGCTAATAAAGTTATACGCTAGGTTTATCTAACGTGTCGAAATGACGTATATCAACGATGGTCATGGCGGAGCATATTTATTTCTAAAATATCTACAATTTACTACATGTCCGCTATGTTCTTTTAGTACGGTCAAATAAATTTAACACTAACGATAGTTATGCCAAACCGTTAAAATACTTTCATAATATGTCGGGTATTATATTACGCGTCTAGTACTAATTAACACTTGTCTAAAAAATTGACTACATAACAGGAAGAGAGCAAAAAAAAAAACCTAGATTCGGCTCAAAAATCCGTGAGGGCTTCGCCGCTGTACTGCTCCTCCTTTGCCTCAGCTCTATTGGACGAACGCTGGAGGCGGAAGGGGGAAATGACGCGTCGGCGAGTGTGCGAAGGGATTATATAGAGGAGGCCTAAAAACCGCCGTCCCCCAGGACGGTGATTGGGCTAAAAACCGCCCTGGGGGACGACGGCGAATATATTTTTGCATTCGGCCCCCTGGATGCATTTGCCGCCATCCTCGAGGGCGGCAACGCCACGTGGCCCCCTCGGCTAACGGCGGGGGGCCGCCGTTAGCCGCGCTTGACGAGGAGGCCATTCGCCGTCCTGAGCCACGGCGGCAAGAGGCTATTTCTGCAAATTAACCAAATCAAAAATTAGTTTTGTAAATTAAAAAAAAATTAAATTAGTAACAGTAAAAATTCCCGAGGTGACGATCCATGCGAGGCCCAACCAATCTGCAGGCCTGCATAACTTTGCAATCAGGACCAAACATAGATTTGGCCCACTTTGAAAGCCCAAATTGGGCCCACGATGAAGACCATAAAACGAGCAGAAGGGGAGGAGAGAGAGAGAGCGAACCGCACCGCACGCCGACATCGCCGGGGAGTTCACCGGCGCCGTCCCCGCCGGAGACACGTCCGTCCATCTGCAAGGCCTGCGCTCTCTCCCTTCCCACCTCCACATTGTCGCGAGCGACTAATACCTGTTTCCTTTTTTGCTTGATACATTTCTCAATCTCTCCTCATGTGTGTGTTTCTTTCTTGGCGTTTAACGTTTTATTGCTCGTGCCTCTGAATCCGATCCTGACCAACAAACGCGCGCCGTCCTGCGGTTGGTCTTGATCTACCCGCGTTGGTAGGGTTGGATTTTGCGCTGGATTTTGTTGTTGGATGCGCTAGCGAAGAACCCTAGATTGGTATGGTTGATCACGTAGGATTATGAGCGTGTATATAGATGCACGTGACTCTACTAGTTAGTGTGAAAAGAAAATTGCTCGACTTGGATGTGCTGTGGTGATTCTTGAACAGAAATTTGAAAGCCATGCATGAATTGATCCCCAGATTGAGAAATGCATCAGAGCAGAAAATATTTCAGACCATTTTGTTTTTGTCATTATTTGAATATTTCACAGAGAAAGTTCAAAACTGTAAGCAAGCAGACATGTTGAATAAAATGAGTAACTATTTTTTTTCCTGTATGGTATTGCTTCTCCCTGCACATACAATTGCACCTGGTTGAATCGAATCTTGTTTTTTTTTTCCAGTGTATAATGACGATTTAGATATCTTCTGCATATGTTTGGTAGATGAAATTCTAGCAGGCTTTCGGTTTTTTGTTTCATTCTGTAGTCAGTTCATCCTTCTAATTTGTTTTTGAATTCATTATGTGTTGCAGGGAGTCCGGCAATCGGCCATCATGCAAAGCCCCAGCAAGATCTCTGATGCCTCTGGCTCAACGCCCCCTGCCACGTCTGTGCTCCAAGGTTGGGCAGAGCTACCAGAGGGCCTGCTTCACTCCATTGTTGCTCTGTTGGGCTCCTTCCACGACCTTCTCGCCTTCACTGGCACCTGCCATTCTTGGCGCGCTGCCTTCTCATCGTACCCATCTAAATCTGACTTTCGTGCCTTACTCCCACCCCTCCTTGTCCGACCCAATGTCCGTGTCAAAGCCCCTTGTCTCCCTTCCAGCAGCAATGGTCGTCGCAAGCTACGCACGTGTGAGGTCATTGATCTAGCCAACCGAAACACCCCTCTTCGCTGCCAGATTCCTCAAGAAACTCTGCAGAAGATGCATTTTGCAGGCTCTTCCCATGGTCAACTCATCTGCTGCCGCCGTGGTTACTGTCTTGTTGTTGATGTGTTCACCGGTGCTGAGGTTTCACCTCCACGTCTTCCGTTCAGCGAGGACACTGAGGAATTCTACTACTGTGGCACTCAGACAGCTCCTATCACATCACCCAACTCACATCTCCTTATCAGCACTCAGTCCTCCCTGTTTGATTGGCCGGTTGGAAGTGACTCTTGGTCTGAGCTCAAGCTTCCCGTTAATCGGGTCGATCAGATTGTGGAATTCAATGGTCAGCTCATCGCTGTGATTGAATACAGTCTCTACACTTTGCAGTTGGCCCCCAAGCTTTGCCTGCAAAAGATAAAAACTCTCTGGTGGGATGACATGGATGAATGCCCATATATAAGACCATGGTTTGTGGTTTGCGGTGACATGCTTCTCATTGTTGACCATTACATAAGTTTTTCATTTGGAGCACCAGTCCTCTACAGACCATACCGTCTGGACATGTCGACCAAGCCTGCAAAATGGGTGGAGGTAAACAAGCTGGCTAACTGGGCCCTCTTTATTGGGGGTGATGCAAGGAGCCTGCCATTTTCTTTCAAGAACCCGGAGTGCTGGGGAGGGAGGAGCAACTGCTTGTACTATGCTCACTACTCTCAGCCATGGAGCCTTCATGGGTTGGGTGATGATGCAGATGCTGTGTGGGATCCTAACACTGATGATAACCTCGTGTTCAAAAGGAACTGGTACCGTCAGCTGCAGGCCTTCTGGGTGTACCCAAGCATGTTCTATTCAGACAGAGACGGCCAGTGATTGCAGCACAAGTGCTCTGTTCTTATCATCTTATTACAGCCTCTCTGAACCTTCCCCTTCTGATGTTGAGCAGAGACATCTGCAATTTGGCTAGAGATCTAGGAGATGCTCATGTGGTGTTATTAATGCTTAGCTTAACACTTGCACTCGTTTTGTAGTTCTGTTATTAGCCGCATTGTCTCCCCTAATATTTCTGGGTGCATTGGATGTTTTTTTTGTACTTAACTAGTTGTTGCTTTTGTGCTGGAAGTCTGGAACGTAGTAATGTTGAGGATTTCCACTGGTGATGGTAAATAATGTTTCGTTCTACTATATGTTTTTGAGCTTTCGTTTTTCCTCGCTGCAATGCTTTTGGAACGCTAATATATGCTTGTGTGCACTTTGGCTTGTGATTTGGTTTTGAATGGGACAATACAATCATCCCATGTTTGGCTGCTCCAAATTTTCTTATAGGAACCAATATGAATGTGGACTCTGTCACCACATGGTAACTTGATCTGGAATTTCACCTGTGTTTATCATTCGCATGATAGAAGCGTAGTGCTGTGTGTGCTAACCAAGCGTATAGCAGTCCAACAAATGTGCTGATCTTATTGGGCTTGCTGGGTCAGATGACACTATAACGTTCGCACTGCCAGATTGAATCCTATAGAAGCATTCTGGTCAAATCGAACAGGGGGTCAGCTCAGGTCCTCAGACACTATGAGTTGGCAAAAACACTCTGCTTACCCTATCAAAAAAATGTCAACTTTGTTGGATCATCCATGTTCTTTTGCTGTGTTGGGGCCAAATATACATACATTCTGGCAGAAATGGAGTACTCATTTATATTCGGTTCAGTTTTCAGTGTTGTTCTATGTCATGTTCAGTTTTCCGTGCATCCTGCAGCAGCTTTGCACGTTGCTTAGCTTGTTTTCTTCTGAAAAGAAACCGGCCATTCTGTTCCAGCTCTAAAAGATGCCTATGTTGAACCCATTTAGCTCTTTTCACTTGCTCTGAACTTTGATCCAACCTTCAGATTCCTCAGGAAAGAGACACCATGTATATTGATGGCATCCAGGACATCCCCAGCTTCAGACACTCTGCCTGAATGTTCATAAAGATGAAAAGCAGCACTCAGGATGTAGCTGAAGGTTTCAGAAGTCGACACGCCGTTTTGAACAAGAAGATGCCATCGTCGACGTAACCGTGCTCCAGATACATCCTCATCATTGTCCGACAACATGCCAAATCGGCAACGATGCCCATCTCCTTCATTTGGTTGTAGATCCTCTGGGCTTCATCAATCTGACCTTCCTTCAGAAAGGCGAAAATGAGATGGTTGAAATGGGTGCATGAAGGGGTTATGTTGCTGCTCAGCATCATCTGGATGGCTTCCTCAGCTTTTGAGTAGCATTTACCCTCTGTGTATGCTCTGATCAGGGCAAGATATGTATGAGAGTCGGGTACATGATTGTTTTTCTGCATCTCTTGGAACATAATCTCTGCCTCATTGTGCAATCCTGAAGTGGCATAGGCATTGATCATGGTGTTGAAGCTGATCTGCACATTTTAAGTTAGGTCCAAATCAGCCAACCTCAAAGCATAAGTATACCATTTCTTGCTTTGCTCCAACAAAAACAATACCTTTCCAGGCCTGATACCATCTTCCTTCATTCTACTGAATAGTAAAGACGCCTCCTGATGCTTCCCTGCAGAAATAACATCTTAGCACTGAATAGAATGAAGAGCGAAAAAACAAGTAAAATGTACTATTTTTTCCTGTGCTTTTTATCAAAGTTCCTTATATCTGTATACAAGGCAGAGAAAACTAACCTGCTTGTCCATAGAAACTGAGCATATTTGTGTATGTTTTCTCATCAATCGGTGAGCCTAGTTCCTGTGCAGCAGTAAACATTTCAACAGCCTTGTCCAGGTTTCCTCCTTGGCCATAAACACTGAATGAGAAAATTGAAGCTAATGAAACAACAATCTCAGCGAAATAACATCAAAGGTAAAACAATTCCATACTTTGGAGCCGAGTTTCCTGGCTTGTTTTCTGAAAATTATCTACCTTATCATTATATTGAATGTCAGCATGGATCGAGGAATGCCTGAAGATATCATGCGATCATATATGCTGACAGCTGAGTACAGTTTGCCTGCTTGGAAGCTAAAGCTGTTACAGTTAGCTATGACGCCATGGGATATGAAATGTTTTTTTTTTGTCTATCTAATCAAAAGACGTCATCCAGACCTGACTCAAGCATCGACTTGATGAAAGTATTGTACACAACAGTGTCGAGCTCAGCTTCAGCATGTAGGCAGCGATATATGATGTTTTCTGCAGCCTGAAATTTCCCTGGGAGTGATACCACTATGTCAGTGTAAACGGCAGTAAAATATCTCAATAAACTCAAGTTAATAGTCACAAATTCATCTGCAGCAATATAAGTTATATTTTTTAGATAATGGAAGCTTTATTGATCCCAGCCAATTACATCAAGGTGAATATAAGTTATATAGCCGCTGAAGAAAGCAACTAGCAAAAAAAAACCTCACCATGCTTAGTCAGGTGGGTGACAAGTATGCTAATTGTCACAGCATCTCCATTATGGCCTTGATCAATCAATTCCATGAAAAGATGATATGCCTCCTCAGTTTTGCCACATTTGCATAATGCATCCACCATTGCATTGTAGACAGCTGCTCCTACTGGAAACGATGTCGATGCTGTCTCAAACAGTTTTTGTGCTTGTTCTAACTGCTGGGCCTGACCATATTGGACAATCAAAGTAGCTATTGCAGAATCTTCAGGATTGGCTCCCAATTCTGTAAGGTGCTCATAAAGGAGTTTGGCCTCATCTGTACTCCCTGCAGAAGAATCCATGTAGACCCAGCAGTAAGAAGTATGTTCAGACATGAATACAATGTTATTTGTGGCACCTAGCCTCCTCACCTTCCCTAGCAAATTTCACGATCAATTGGGATGCACTGGACAAGCCCCCAGGTCTGTCTAACAAGGATTCCAACGTCATACTAAGTGCTGAACTGTCCGTTGGATTTAGTGCTTCCGATGAGCTACCTTCATTCTGAATCACCATTACTGCATTCTTCATGGTCATTTTATTCCCCTGCATCTCTTCCATTAACTTATCTGAATCCTCATTCACACCAGTTTTGCAACAAACTTCTATTACAGTCACACAGAGATCCTCATCAAGATGGAGATTTTCCTCCCTCATTTTCAGAATGAGTGCCCTGGCCTTGTCTAGATGACCCAACCTCATATATAACCTGAGAAGATCATTACAGCAAAATACATCGGGCTGGCCGTAGTTGGAAAGAGCTCTGAAAGTATCTTCAGCAGAAACTACATCTTCCTTTGCAACATGACATCGAAGAAGAGCACCGTAGGAGAATTGTGATGGCTTTACATTTCTCACCCTCATAGAATCCAAAACTTGCAGTGCTCTATCACAGTTTTGAACATTCATGTGAACTTGAGCCATTGCGACATAAGTCTGCTCGTCGCTCAAAAGACCGGCCTTATCAATTTCCTCAAACGTTCGTTGCGCATCCTCATAAAGCCCAAGCTTACCATATATCCTAACAAGAATTCCATAGATAACCTCATCAGGAACAATCTTATTCTGCTCCATCGCGGAGAACAGCGAAAGCGCCTTCAAGTAGTCCTCATTCTTGTAATAGAGTGTCAGGAGAGATGCACAGGTGTAGTTGCTTGGAACAATACCCTTAATCCTCATCTCATCATAAAGCCTCAATGCCTGATCCCCTTTGCCATGCTTGGCACTCAAGCTGATCAGAAGGTTATATGTCGCCTCCTCGGGGACAAATCTTCGCCTCTTCATCTCACCAAATGCATCCATGGCCTCCTCCAACATACCTTCCTTGGCATACGAGCCGATCACAACGATATATGTGAACTGATTTGGGACTACATTGGCTTCCAGCATCTGCTCCCACAGCTGGATTACTTTGCCATGCAGCTTCTGCTTCTGCAGAGATGAGACCATGAAATTGAAGACTGAAATTGATGGCACTATGTCACGTCGCCGCACCGCTGCGTAGAACATCAGCATGTTCTTGTGCCTCCCCCATCTGGCGTATGCGCATAAGAGGGTTCCACATGCGAATGCATCTGGCTCGCAGCCGGCCTGAAGCATCTCAAGAAATGTCTCCTCGGCGAGCTTGATCTTCCCTACCTGACCGTACAATCTGAGAAGGATGGTGTAGGCGACAACGCTCGGTTCGTAGCACAACTGGACGGATTAAGAAATGAATTCATGGTGATCAACTCAGAAATTGAGGTGAAATTGTTAGGGATTCAGATAAAAAATTGGGTTTTTTTGGCTTGCCTGAAGCTTCATCCAGGCGAAGAAGTCGCGGGCCTGGCGCCACCCGCGCAGCTCGCGGAGGACGAAGCACATCTCGCGGAAGGTGAGCTTCGCCACGAACGACGCCATGGCCTCGCGCATGCCCGTGGACGCGGACGGGAGGGACGCCGTGGCGCGCGCCGCGCGGACGGCGGCGACCACGTGCCGCCCGTACACGTGCCCGGCGCGGTCGTCCTCGACGTACCGCGCCATCTGGTCCGGGGAGCGGCGGACCCACCGGGGCGTGTGCGCGCCTGTTCCCTGGCCCCGGCGCTCGCGGCGGAGGCGCTGCGCCTCGTCGTGGAGGAGGCGCCGGTACGGGCGCCGGCGCGGGGAGGAGGAGGAGGACGACGACGTGCCGGAGGAGAGCGACCATGAGGCGGCACCGTCGTCTTCGTATGAGGAGCAGGTGATGGATACGGCGGAGGCGGTGATCGCTGCGGCCATTGGAGTGTGAGGAGCGCGGGAAGGGGATAGGAGATAAGGTTAGATTTTTTTTTCCTTTTCATTCTTGGCCGTGGGTAACTGACAGTGGGGCCCGCATGTCAGAACAATGGCCAAAAGAACAGATTACATTTCATCTTGGGGCTGAAGGTTTTTCTTTTGCTTTTGCAGTAGTTAACTGGTAAAAAAATAACCAAAAGAACATGATTTGTAAGCTCACAAACACATCATTTTACAAGCTAACCATTTCTTGTCCTCCACTATATTTGATTGGCAAATTAGTATGAAAATGTATTAACTAATGATCTATAAAGAACACACAACAATCATCATCTCCATCTGGCAAACTAACACAGGAATACTATACAATACAATCAGTAACAATCTCTGCCTGCACACTTCTAGATTGGCTGAAATCACCCTGGGGAAAAATAGAGGTACTGAGAAAAAGAAGAGCAACATTCTCCAGCTCCAGATTTTCTGGGCAATGTCATTCTTGTCTGATCAGGCGTGAGGAGCTGAGCTCTGTGGTGCTGTAGAACGACTCATCCGGGTAGTAGCCGCCCCCATCCTTCTCCTCCTCCCACTTGAGCACCTCCCTGATGTACTTGAAGGCCTCATCGACGGTCAGCCTGTCGTGGGCTCGCGCCTGCCACACGAACAGCTTCCGGTCAGTGCAGGCCGCATACAGTTCCTTGAACTTCATCGCGACATAGTAGAATGCCTGGTGAGCCAGCGACTGGTTGTTGTGGTGAGTCTGGAGCGGGCTGAAGTCGTTGAACCACTCGCAGGTGGAGAGCGGGACGCGCCTGATCTTCTCCTTGAAGAGGTCAAACTTGTTGAGCACGAGAACAAATGGCATGTCGCGGAAACATGGTTGCCTGGGAAAAGTATAGGTTAGTAACCCTGATCCTGGAATGGGGCTTTACTGATTTCAGGAGAGCTGTAATAGTGTTCTGTTTTTTTTATATAGGCAGTATGGTATTAGGAAATATGAAGTACACGATCCTCCCGAATTATTAGATTCAATTGGAACAAAGACCAACATCCTAGATCTATCAATTATCACTTTAAATGCTCTTCAGATTTTACGAAAATTATGGAACTATTAAAACTAACAAAACTATGTGGCCCATGCCAACAATAAGGCTGGTACCTGATTGTAGCCTCAAACAAGTCCCTGCTTTGGATCATCTTGTTCATAAGGGGACTGTTGCCACCACTTGAAGGGGCCCCCAGCTGGTCATAGTCACTGAGTGCTACCGAGAATATCACCATGCTGACATCCTCAAACATTTCAACCCACTTGCACCCCTCATTCATTCCCTTGGCACTTACTCTAATCACCTGGTATCTGAAAAGGAATAAAAGCCGATGAGACAATTAAGCTTTCCGGTACTTGCTTCACAGGAGAAATAAGTAGCTAACCCAAGCATGGTAGCCTGCCTATTTCACTAACCCAGTAGAAAAAAATTATGGTTGCTAAGCATTTTAACACAATTGAGGGATACATTACCAACAATGTTAATATCTAAGGCCATTTTATTTATAGAGTTAGTAACAAAAAATGTGACAGATGGAAAAGGAAAATAAAACTACTGTTTAGGGTATATGGATATGTAGACATATGTACTAAAGGATTTACATGCACATCAGACATTAGCCATGAAGAAAAAGTTTACTTGTTTAGTGTCTGAGAGTGTGCCTCATGATTGTCAGTGTATAGTTCTGACATAGGGCTACGGTCATCCAGAGTGAACTCAATGAAGGCCAATCCGTTCCCTTGTGTTACTCCTTCAGCATATATTATATCTCTCTGAAGGTTCATACTCATTACTCGATACTTCAATGGCCTGCAAGGATGTCATAAAAAGGACAAGTCAATTAGGAACTCAAATACCTACAGTGCACACAAAATACTAAGTGCAGGGGAACATTATGTTATGCTGGATGCTGGAGTAAGGCAGATGCTTAGCGGTTCAAGTAGTCGTAGCATTTTTAGGAACAGGCATGGTATAGGAATCTAGAAGGATCCACTGACAATGATAAAGTAAACTATAATGGGTATAGGTGTAGCACAATATACGAAGGCAGGTTGTGAATAAGTATTTAGTTCACGTTACCAATGATAAATTTAGTCTTTAATAAATAAGCTTTGAGTTAAATACCCTGCTCAAGAAATACTCAGCAACATCAGGGAGAAAATGCAATTCGTCTTTTCTTTTATATGTTGCTTGTATGGCAGGATCCTTCCACATTTCCTCAACAATTGGAGCATATTCACGTGTAGCTGCAGGGAAGAATGCATCAAGGTCTCCCATTGCTATAATGTCCAAAAGCCAATCCGAGAACTTCTTCAGCTTTGCATTTATCGAGTATATGCAAGAATTTGAACCATTCGATTTATTTCCATCTGCATCAGTAAGGCAAACTTAAAGATATAGCATATGCTCCTGAGAAATAGAAGTGAAAAATATATATTAGCTGTCTTTCTACCATGCTGCACATTGTCATCCTCTGAGCTTTGGTTATTTGATCCAGCCAAAGCGTCTTCCTCAAAACACTCACGGCCCTCAAGAAGGATCCCGAGGTACTTGAACATGTTACTTTGGATCATTAGTTTGATACTATCAAGTTCTTCTTGGGTAAATCTAGTGTCGTATAATAGCTTTGCCTGTTTTGGAAAAAAAAATCAAGCAAGTGTATATAAGACAAATAATAGGGTAGAAAAGTTGACTGCTCAGTTATCCCCTGGAAACTGTAGATCCACCTATCAGAATAAACAACTTGTGTGGTGCTTCATAGAAATTTGCAGGCATTTTATTGAAAAAGAAACACACAAATGATAACTAAACTACGCATATGAAAATTGATCATGCTAGCTTGCAGAATGTCATGTCACGTTACATATGTGATAACTAAACTGCACATGTGATTGTCGCCTAGTAGTACAACAGTTAACCTACAGTCTTGTGCTTACAAACAGTTAACCTAGTGTATAACAAAGTCAAAGCTTAGTGCATTTTTAAATGTGAAATTTGGTCAGACCTGTTTGAATATGGTGCTTGTACCAGCCCCAGGTGATCCAAGAATAAGAAGCTTTTGGATTCTTTTCTGATCTAAGTAATCAGGAATAGTTCTTGCTGAATAAGGAGCTTCATCTTTTGGTTCGTCAGAGTTTGCAGGAGGCACCGGTAGTGAAAACAAGTGACATGCAAAACGTGTCAAAGGCTGCAAATAAAGACATGCAAAATCTTGTTAATATAATAACAAGACAAGCAGTAGTTTTAGGAAGTACAGTGAATGAGTTAAAACTCCTTTGAGAAAGATACATACAGACTCCCATATCTTCCCTTTGATATTGTTTTGGCCTTCTTCCTCATAGCCACCGTCATGGTAAACCCAAAAGTGAGTGTCACGGGGGCACTGAACTTGTGCAATCTACAAGAATGATTAGATATTGAGGCAAACTCAACAGTGATAGTGATAGCACAATTATACTGCCTGCAAATAAATTGCCTTCTCTGTTTCTTAAAAACCAGGCACATAACATAGCCCTTACTCCTTACACTCTTTCTTATTCTGGTGGAATACTATAGTCAGACTACATGCTACATGCATCTTTATATGCTTGGTAATTAATAAAATGACAGAATCAGCCAATCGGGTATATACCACTCAAATCTTTCCTCTTTAGATAGATACCACCAAAATTGTTGGGTTCACTTTAATAGCATCCAAACTTCACAGATCTCATCGACTACCACTCCAGTTATCTCATGTCCAATCTCCTAACAGAAACTTGACTAGATGGCTGATCTGGCTTGGCTACTTCTTCCATACCCAGACAAGCAGGCAGAAGGAAAGTGAGGCATTAGACGGAGGGCAAGCCTTGTTACCCACCAAAGTCAAGCCACGCCAGATCAGCCATCTGGTTCAATAGCCGTTGGGAGATCCAACTGGTGGTAATGATAGTGGTCGATTGACGACAGTTCTGAAGTTTTAATGGTATTAAAGTAACCTCAAATTTTTTGTGGTATATTTCTAAGGAGGGAAAATTTGGGCAGCATAAAGTATACACCTAATTTTCACTAGTAATATTGTCTTCTTGGTTTCAACAATCATATGAAATAGTAAGCAAGGCTGGTCCATGCCACAATGTTTATAAGAAAGTGTCTATGCTACAATATAGTCTTTAAAAAAATGTGCTACAATATATTAGTATTGCTATTTTAATGGAGATTTCCACTATTGTACCCCCTTTAAAAGATAGATTTACAGTGATAGAACACTGATACCTTCAGAACTTTCAGTTCAATCTTGGTAATTTCCCTTCCATTCATATAAACCTGAGTATTGCCATTACTGGCATTGGGCTGAAGCTTTCCGTTAAAATTTAGGTTAGTGCTGACAGTCCTGTCTGGTTTTTCTCCTTCCTATTAGCAGGAACAAAATGGTATTAGCAAAAGTTCAGATTGCATAAGAAGGTATGCTCATCTCTTACCAACAATAACAGACTCACCTTTCCCCACAACCTGACTCCTTGTTGTACCAATATCTTCCAGGCTTCAGCTTTTGAGGAGGCCGTTGGCAACTAAGCAAGCTGGCCATCTCTTCTGGATTGAGGGGAAAACCATTTATGATGAGTTGCTCAGGTCGGAGCTGGTTTGCTTGGCATTCCTTCTCGGCTTTCAGTATTTGCCTTACTTCCAATGGGCTGAGCAGACGTGATAGTATCCTCGAACCCTTCCCTAGCTTCGACCGCTTGCTCTCATCGATAGGCTGGCCAATGCAAGTGATACACTTCCGTCCTTCTGGCATTGAGCCCATGGCCCTGAGCACACAGTAGCTGCAAAACCTCGCATCGCAAACAATGCATGATTCCTTGCTCTCCCACTTCCTTTTACTGCAACGGCTGCAGGTCCTCCCCCTCTTCTCCTTCTTGGTCACCGCCACATACTGTTCCGACACATCATCAAACTCCTTGCTCTCATACCTACTGTCCTCTGACCCCAAAGGTGACCACCTGAGCTCTTCTTCCCTCCTGAGCAGCTGTCCTACTAGCCCTCTGCCCATGGAAATTCTGCGCAGATTCTTGCGACACTGAGCAGGAGTCATCATCAGAGAACCCCTCATTCTGCGGCACCGAATCGACCGATTCTGAGCTTCTCCTAACCTGTGCGGCTGCCGGTGGCTCAGCACGTCGAGCATCTTGCTTCCGGGGCACTGGCATATACACTGGCCTGACGACCGGCGCCACCACGCCGTTCCCAATCCCCAGCGGGCCGGACACTGGCTGCGCCGTGGGTATCGCCGGCAGGTCGACAGGATCGATCCTCGGGAGCTCGTAGGACACCGGCGGGCCGTCGTACTCGAGCGCAATCGAGTAGTCGAGGTTGGCCGGCGCCTCCGGGATGGTCGCCCCCGGAGGGAGCATCCTCCTCACCATCTCCTCCCAGTTGCTCCCGCCCACGGCTCCCGCTCCGGCCATCTCCCCTTGGCGCAATCCGTCGAACACCTAAGCCTCCTCACCTCCCAAATCAGTTGTAAACATGGAGTAAACCAAAAAAAATTACTCCGAGACCTAAGCTCTCCCGTGGACTTCAAAACCCAATCTTTTCACCGCGGATTGAGGAATTCCTCACTGTCGCCGCCTCAATCGACCTCGACGACGGCCAAAGCCGGGTCAAAGCCCAATCTTTGCACCACCAACAACCGAGAGCAAGCATGCTAAAACACCAACGACTCCACGTCTCCACTCCCGGTCAGTCCAAGACCCCAAAAGGCTAACCTTTGAACGAGTTGATGTCGCCTTTGGAATAACCAGGCAGCCTCCCTCCAACCACGCCACGAATATCAATCACTGGAATAGTAAAGTTGGAACGAGATGGGGAAGGGATGGGGAGGAGACGACGAGGGTTGAGAGTTCAGACTTGAGGAGACGACCGTTTCAGACTTCCAGTTCCTCACCGCTGAGGGCAACGGCAAGCCAAGCAGACCAACTGGCCAACACTTTCTTTCAGTCTCGTTTCACTTCTGCATCCGTATCCTATCATTCAGAAATATCTTCTAACTCACCATAATCTCAGCAAAGAAAAATCTAACTGTACCGTATATTTTTTCTCCTTTTTCTTTTATGTGTCCTTTTTCTCCATTCGATGGAATGGAAGCATATCTGGATTGCACAAAGAAAATGGGAAATGTTCAGATGGAATGGAAGCAGAGCTGAAAGCCTGAAACTTGATGGATTCTATGCTGCTTTGCTGCTTCATCAGTGTGTCATCAACTCATCATTGTCAGTATGTGTGGTCTGGATCAGAGTGAATCTTCAGCAGTGCACACTCCATGGCGTATCTGCAAAAGGAAAAGATATTGTTTTGCACTTTGTACTCCATTGCCTTTTCTTTCTTGCTTGCAAAAATTGGCACTTTTATGCTCAACTTTTGGGTTGTGCTCCTACGTCCTAGTAGCAGAAAGAGAGATTCAGTGTGACAGTAGAAATTAAAAGTAGGGAGGTGGTAGTAGTAATAGTAACAGAAAGAGAGATTCAACGTGACAGTAGAAATTAAAAGCAGGGAGGTGGTAGTAGTAATAGTAACAGTCATGTGCAGACAGTAAAACGGCAACAGCAACAGTACTGCCGAACAAAAAGGACACTGCCTAAATTTTCCTCATTACCCGTCTCTCTCTCGCTAGCGACATTCATGTCAGAGGATGCAGCTTGCGGTTACAGTCGATCTGAGTAAAAACTAGAAAAACTACCACGAGAGAAATAAAGGTCCTCTTGTTCTGAGTATCTGGGCTTGTGTTGGCCGAGCAACAATGCAGGTAAGGAAGCATATCTCATGAATGGAAGACGAGAGAGTCAGAGAGAGACACACACATGGTTGCTGAAAATTTGTATGGAAAGGCGCCCAAGTTGACGATGTAGAACGCCATCGTTTGTGCAATAAACAACGAGAAAAATGCCTTCATAACTTATAAGCATGGCAGTTGCAAGGGAAAATAATTATGACCTAGGAGTAGTTATAACTTACTCCCTCTGCCCTTAAAAAAGCTAACTTATAGTATTTTAAAAGTATTTAAGGTAAAAAAGAAGGGACCAAAATACTCCTTATTAATAAAAAATAGTATTAGTGAATGAGCAGATAAATAGTATTGAATAAAGTAATAAAATTTCTCGATTTACGAACCGAGAGTAAGTAAGAAGATATGAGTTGTTTATTTTAAGATAAAGTTTAAACTCTAGGAATTGATTTATTTTGGAATGGATAGAGTACTCACTCCGTCCCAAATAAACCCAACCCTCACATCCCGAGGCAAGATTAGTGGTGAGGAAAAAACACTACAGACCCCTCATTAATATAATATAGTATTGATGGATAGGTAGTTAAGAGATATTGAAGAGATAAAATTTCTCAATTTATAGAGCAAAGGTAAGTGAGAAAGTAAATTTTTGTTTATTTTAAAACAAAGTTTAAACTCTAGGAGTTAATTTATTTTAAAATAGAAGGGGTATAAACAAGAAGAATAGACATCTTTGGATTGCCAAGCTGCCAAGGATTGGTTCTCCTGCCCCCACCTGCAGCTTTAACAAATGAAACTAGGTTAGGTTACGGTATTCCTTTTTTTTTTTTCTGAGAGAGAGGGAGAGCAAACACTAACTAATCACACCAGGGAACATGGAAAGAGTGAACCATGTGTGCTGCATATTTAAGGACTAAGGAGTGCATTATGTAGTAATTGCAAATTATATGCATCGTTAATAATGAAGAACCTGTTATCTATTTTGTTGCTAATGTACAAATGTCAACATTGAACTAGGTCAGTGCCATGCGGATGGATGGAAGTGCTCTAGCTATATCAACTTCAAATGAAAACATAAATCTAGATTAGTAGCGTTTATTTAGTGTTTTTATGTAAAGAATATTTAATTAAGCAGACGAAAGTTTTCAGCTTCAAGTTCCCAAAGGAAAGCATTAAGTTCCAATATAAATGTAAGTTAGATAGAACATCTTCAGATCAAATTCAAATTGAGGGTGCGGTCACTTTATTATCATTTTTAGGATTTCTTTGAAATGCATGATTGAAAAAAGTATGAATAAGAAAAAACACAAGATTTTGACATGAACGCATGTGCAAAAGAGAGGATCACAAAACACATGAATGGTCATTTGGTTAAACTATAGCAAAAGCATGGTAGTTTGAGGAGAGAGAAAGCCTCGAAGTAAACTTTTTCAAGAGGTTGGGGCTCGTGTTAAATTTTCTCCAAAACTTTTATCCATAGAAATTTCATAGAAATCAATAGTGTCTAATCCTTTGTTTTAAAAGATAATTTAGGAAAGATCATGTAGGAATGAAATCCTGCAAAATTTCTAAGTTTTCCCTTAAAATTAAAGGGAGCATCAACCTTAATTAGTGTAACGCCTTGGTTTCCGGGCCGTTAAAAACTATTTTAGTGAAAACCCTAATTTCAAAAATTTTTGGATTTTTGTGTGTGCTTAAGGATTAAGTGCCGTAAATCTCAGTCTAAACCTCCTTGAAACCCTAAAAACCTCGATCCCAAACTCTCTCCTAAAATCCGAGACTCGAATTTTGCAATTCGATTGTCTCTCTCAAAACTTTCTCAGAAAATTCAAATTCAAGGCTCCCATCAAATCCCTTCTGAAGACTTTGATTAAAATACTCCTATTTCATACCTCCCGAAAATTCTCTGTACTCGGGTTCGAATTTTGCAATTCGAAGCCCTCCAACAAAACCCTCGAAAGTCACCTTTAAAGCCTTTCATCAAAATCTCTTTATTTTTGTCCTTCCGAAAATTCAGATTCCATTGAAAACTCCTTTTCCCAAAATCTGCCAAATTTGTATATTTCAAAATCCCTCAAATTCTAAGAATTAAATTCACATTCTAATCTTCCCTCGAGGTCCTCAAATTCTAATCCATTACAAATTCCCAAAATATCCCTGAGTATCAAGTCCCAATTTAAATCAAAGTTCCGATTCAAAGTCACCTTTTGAATCTCCTCCTTTCTTTTTCTAAATATCATCCAAATATCCATATATATGTATATATGCCCAAATCCCATCTCCCTCTTTCCCTGAGTCACGACCTCGAATTGAAAATTTAATTCGAGTCCGAACCCCCTTTTGAAACCCTCCCTCAAAATCTCTCTTAAAATTATATACATATACATACATATCAAGAGCCCCCTTGATTCCCAAAATTCTACTACCCAAAACAGTATCCAACCCCTGGGAATTTATTATCTTTCCCCTCCAAAAATCCCCATCCTATTCTTCCAAAAAAAATATATATCCCAACCATGGTGGTAAAAATCCTCAGATCTCAAGAATTTTTGTGAGCCCAAGGATAGAATTTCTTTTAAATAAATCCCCCTCAGAAGTTTCCCAAAAGTCCCAGAAGTTCAAATCCTAAATTTAAATCCTAGTTGAATTCTCAATTATCCCTTCAAAACACTCTCTAGACCTCCCTTCAATTATATATATATGTATATATATATATATATATATATATATATATATATATATATATATATATATATATATATATATATATATATATCAAAGTCCTTCCTCAAATTCCTTTGATTTTATTCCCAAGAAATCAAACTAAATTCCAAAAATTAATACCCTTTTCAATTCTCCAAAAATCCTCACCCATTCCTTCCATATATATATATACACACACAGACATATAAATATATGTATATATCTAAATCTAGACAAATACCTCAAAAAGTCCCCTCCATAAATCTCCAGAATTTTGTGGGTCCAAATATAGAATTTTGAAATTAAATTCCTTTGAAAACACTAAATATCTTCCTAGCAAAAATCCCTGGAAAAATATAAAATACTCCTGTTCACATTGGGCCTCCCTCTCTTCCCTTAGTCGGCCCACGGTCTGTCTCATCCTCCCCCACGCGCACAACACCTGTAGGTGGGCCCCCTCTGTCAGCCACCCTACCGCGCCCGCATTCACGCGCTCGGCCGCCTGGCAGCCACACGGCGCACGCCCGCGCCCCCGCCCGCTCGCTGCGACCGCCCGCGCATACGCTCACTTGCGCACGGCCGCTGCCTCCCTCTGACCTCCCGGGCCCGCTCACCAGCGCTGCATCCTCCCGCCGACCGTCGGGGCCCACGCGCTAGACGCGCAGCGCACGCTCTCCTGCCGGCCGACAAACGGCCGTCTTCTTTCCCCGACTCCCTCGGCACGAGGGGCACGCGTTTGACAAAATGCCGCCGAGAAAAAAAATCATCCCCGGCCCAAAATATCTTCTTCCCCGTGCGCCCCTTGGTCAACCATGCTTGCTCGTCCTATCACATCACCTTGCCGCACCCATTCCACCTTTCCTCCTGCCCGGCCGACACGTTGTCGTCTTCTTCCTCGGCCTCTCTCCGCTCTCTGTTTTCTCTCTCCCTCTCTCGATCCTTCTTCTCTACGCCCCGACACAGTACGTCGCGCCCATACCCCCATGTCTCGCGGCACACTTTGAGGTCAGCCCGCGCGTCCCGTCCCATCTCGCCCCGTCCCCTTTGTCCATCTCCCCTCTCTCTAGCGGCAGCACAAAGCCGGGTAACGCCAGCTACAGTGCTCAGCCCGAGCTCCGGTCATGTCGCCCCTTCCAGAGCCTTATGCCATGAGCTCCACCGCCTCTATCCGTTGTCGTGACGCGCCGTGCCCGCATCTATAAATCCCAGCCGCGCCGCGCCATTGCCCCCCAAAAGCTCGAGCTCTCACTTTCTCTCTTCGCCGCCACCAAAGCCTCTCTGTACCTGCTCCAATCTCGTCATCCCGAGCATAATTGACCCAGCCGCCGCCACTGTAGGGCTCCCAGCCACCTCGCGAACCTAGCCATGTCTCCAATTGCGCCCGAGCTCTGCTATAGGAAAAAGCCCCAAATCTGCCGCCGCTGCACACCATTGCCGAAGCTTCGGAGTTCGCCATCACACAAGGTAGAGACCAATTTTCCTCTCCGTTCTCCTTCCTATGAGATGCCGCATACATCCTAGCCCCTTTCCGACCTCTCTCCGCCGTCCCTTTGGTCACCAGTGACGACCATGCACCGTTGCTCCTCACCGCCATTTACTGCTTCTCACCGCCCGCCGCCGCTGACCACCCGTAGCCCAATCTGAGCCATCCATCATCCTCGCCGTGCTCCCCTCATCCCGTTCCCGTTGGCCGCCCGTCCTCTCTCGCCGCTGTTCGCCGGCTTTCCCCTCGGCCGCCGTCGGCTGTCGATCCCTCTACAGGCTGACTCCTATTCCCTGTCCGGCAACCTTCCCTCTCTCTCGGTCTTTGATCTGTGGGGCCCGACTTGGTTTTAAAATATAATCAACTCCTATTAATATATATGCCACTATGACGAGTGGGCCCATACACAGTAAACACCCAATAATTTCCCCTTCCACTAACATGTGGGGCCACCCTGTCAACCTCTCCCATCTCCTCTATAGCCAATGACATGTGGGACCATTATGTCATCCACCTCTTCCTCTCTCCTCTGTATCATTGACATGTGCGTCCTTCCAATTCTCTCTCCTCTGTGTCCTTGACATGTGGGCCACACCGCTCAGATTCTCTCTTTCTCTGTTTGACCTTGGGCCTCACATGTCAGAGCTAAGAATATTCCTAGAATATTCTTTTCCATATTCAAATAAATCATTTCTTTTTCCAGAAAATCCCTAAAACTTCCAAAAATCATATTTTTCAACTGTAACTCCGATTGAGCCAGTTCAAGTCTCTAAATTTTTCTAAAAATAAGATCTACCTTATGGCACTATTAGTTATTAATAATAGTATATTATTTCTAGGGTTTTGTGTATTTTTCTCTTATTTCGCGCATAGTCGATGCTTCAAAAATTTGTTGGACGTTGGATTTTCGTGAGGATTTGAAGACGAAGACTGAGGCAAGTCACTCCTCTCCTTGACCATATTGCTCCTAAATTTAAAATATTTTGTTTGTAAAATTACATTGCTAGTGTGCACGATAAATTGATTGGTCTCGGTTTACGTGTCAAACCGACGGACCTCCCCAGTAGTTGAATAAATCCAGTAGGACGTTGATAACCTATTCCTTGTCGCTCCACCTCGTGGTACCTCGGTGACCGTACTCTCCGAGCATGGATTTCGATGGTTCCACCTCCAGCACAATTGTTTGTCGATTTGGGAAAATAGGGTTTTTCAAAGATTTAAAAACCCGACATGCGATGTTGGCGGATTTGTGAAACAAAATTTATTTGCGAAAATTCCGCGGTGCAAAGTGATCGCCTGTGTGGTGGCACTTTGTATTCGCATATAAAGACCGATTCCTTGGGAAATTCCATCCGAGCATCTCACAGTGCGACTACACGAGTGGAATGGGACACCCCTGGTTGAGTAACTAGTGTTCCCAGGATGGTTTTCGGTTGCTAATAAATGTGGGAGCGGATTGGGTGCCGAGAGGGCGATATACCCCTGTCCCTGAGTACAGGAAATGAGTTCCTGGTACTTGGTCGAGAGGACCCTTTTGTAGGGCAGCGTGCTATTCTGGGAAGGCTTTGGAAAGGCCCTGTCACGAACCTTCCCCACTGACGAGTGTGGGAAGTAAGCTCGCGTCGTGTGGGTAAAGCGTATAATCTTTTGCAAAGATCTAATAACTTACGAACAGCCGCGCCCACGGGTTATGGGCAATGTGAGGTGATTCCTCTAGCGTAGATTTGTTTGCAATGCTTTGCGAAGTGATTTGCTGTATGGACTTGTTTACCAGAATTGCCTTAATGCTGAAATGGATGACCTGAAGTGGTCGAAACAGGGCTGTGTGACCTGGGATGTAGAAATGGCATCATAGACTAGGCTTCCAGTGTGGGGCAGTATATGAGTTGAGATGAGATTTGGATGGCTCGAGGAGCCCCTGAGATGGAATTATGAGATGAGATTACGTCCTAGGTGATGAAAATTGAAAATAAAGAAGTAATAGATGTTGATACAGTGGAAACTGCTTGAGGCAGATCCACTGAACCACTTCGTGGTCCGATAGCGGTATATAAGAATACCTGAGATCAATTAAAATTTGATTGTCCACTCAAGTTGTTGAAAATAATTCGCGGACAGGATCGAGGCAAGAGCCTTCTTCCAGTCACATTGAGACAACCCACACTTAGGTTTTTCGAAAATGTGTTCAAATGAAAAGGTTACGAAATAACCCAGCCTATTCTTTGATAGCCTACATAACTTCACATTGTCGGCGAAACGGACTGGGTCCCACATCCCAGGACGCGTGAATCTTCGACCGTGTCAGCCCCTCCGGGGGCCGCATTCTGCACAAGTGGCGGCCGGCTACGGCCGTTCTCCCGCTAAGTGCCTAGGGCCCGAGCACTGCCCGGGCCCGGGTGCACACTTCCCTGGCAGTCGCGACGACCACTCACAGTCCACCCCGGGCCCGTTGATAGCCCGGGGACATTCCCGGACATGGGGGAGCCAGTCTCGGTCCCGGCCCGTCCCCGGGCACATCGCTGGACCTTCCCGGGCCCGGGTGTTGCCACCCGTCCGGGAGCCACTTCCTCGGGCCCCGCTTCCCGGACCTCCTCGCTCCCGGAGCCACCTCCTTGGCCTCGTGTCCCGGGGGCCTTCCTGGACCCGGAGCCACCTCCTCAGTCCCGGGCATGTCCGTAACATTACTGGATTTCCGGGACCGGAGGCCTCGCCCCCCCCAGTCCGGGGGCCACAGCTTCCGTCCCGAGGAACTCGGCGCCTTGTGCAGCGCGGAGGCTCGACGAGCTCTCTGCGCCGGCCCGAGAGCTTGACTCGAGCGGACCAACTGTTCCAACTACCCGCATTAATGACGAGGTGACGGGCCGCGCGGCGCGCCTGCGCCCGCTCGGCATGCATGGGCTCTAATGATGACCCCCCTGTCGGCCTGCTCCCAGTGCAGTCAGAAGGCTTCGTTTTCCACGGTCCTGCAGCGCCGCATGCGCCATCCGCTTCTTCACGGTCTAGCCGCCGCGCAGCTGCTGAGGAGGCGACGACCAGACGTGCCGAGCCGACAAATCTTCATAATCCAGCCGACCACCAGCAGCTGCGAGGGAGGCGACGAAGCAAGACGCGCCTCCGCGCGGCTCAGTAGACAGCCAGGAGGTGCGTGCGACCTAAGACATACCATACCGAAAGGCTTTCGCCAGATACTGCACTTGGACTCCCCTGACTTTAAAAGGAAGCATCCATGCCTACAGATGGGACAGGGATGAGCTTCTGCATTGAGTTCAGCTTCAAAAACTAGCTCCCTGGAGAACCTCTTGTAAAGAACAAACCATATCAATTCTCCCACAGAGCAAAAACACACACAGGAGTAGGGTATTACGCCGGCCGCGGATACGGCCCAAACTTGTCTACGCCTCCTGTCGTTCCTTGCGTGCCATCTCTCAGCTCGGGTCCGCCGGGCCCGAGCACATATCCACCGACGCCGCAGCCGTCCTGGGACAACTCCCTTGGCCGAACCTCAAGGGTGTTCCCAGACTCCCCGCGTTTGAGTTCCATCCTCCGACAGCTGGCACGCGCCAGGTAGGGGGCGTTTCACTCCAAGCGACACGCTGCGTCCCCAACGCTGACACCCCACTCCATGGCAGGAGGCCATCGTCCGCGGACTCCAGACGAGGAGTCCCCTGGTGGCCACACCCCCGGTGGCATTATAGCCCTGTGGCGAGAGCCCGCCGCATTCCCCTATCCGTCCTTTGGGGGGGGGGAGTGATGCGGTGTGCGCCGGGCGGGCCGAGCTTCCCCAAGCAGCTGCCTGGTGTCGCGTCCTCGGCCCCTTTCCATTGCGGAGGGGCCCGGCAAGTGCCCCGCTAGGTCTGCCGTGGCCTCAATTAGGCGTGAGCGGTACGACGCCCGCTTCACGCGCGCCGCCATCTCGACTTCCTAGTCCACATCGCCTGCAAGGAGTCGTCTTGTCGGGTGCGAAGCCCTCCTTGCCCACCCCCGCTTTTACCGGGGCGGACCTGGTAGGGCGCGCCCCATCGCCGGTCACCGCCGACAGCAGTGCAGTGGGCAGGAGCACCGATGTCCGCGCGACATCTAGCGCAGGCCCTTGCCCCCGCCCAGAAGCAGAAGACCAAGCCCGGGAGCGCGGCGCCCCGCGCAAGCCTCCGCCAATCATGGCCATGGCGACCTCCCTGGACCGGCTCTAAACCGGATGCGGTCCCATAAGGACGCCCGGGTCACGTTGGAGCACAGCGCGAACGGCGCGGCGACGCCGCCAGGCGTCCCGAGGCCCAGGCTCCAGCTCTAACCCCCCCCGGCGGAAACCGTCGTCCGTCCCCCGAGCCCGTTCAGTACGGCTCGGTTTGCCTGGCGCTCTCCCCAGGCCTTCGCAGGTGTGCTGGCCGGCCAAGTTCCAGCCCAGACTTGCCGGAAAATATTGATGCTCCATCGATCCCACGGAGTACGGAAAGTTACTGCAGATCTACACCACCGCCATCCACTCAGGCGGCCCGGCGCGACGAGAGGTGATGGCGAACTTGACTTCCCCATCGCCCTCAAGGCAGGCTCGCTCCTGGATGATGAACCTCCCTGAGGGTTCGATCTACTCGTGGGAGAACCTACTGCCACCAGTTCGTGGCGAACTTCCAGGGCACTTTCCCATCCCTGGGACCGAGGCGGATCTCCACGCCCTAACATTAGGCAGGGACGAAGTCGCTGAGGCGTTTTTTGCAGCGCTTCAGCCAAGGTACGTAAACACATCCCCCACATCGCCACCACAGCGGTATTCACGTGTTTTCGCTTGGGCGTGCGCGACAAGCACATGCTCGAGAAGCTGGCACCCGCGACGTCGCAAGACGGCCGAGTTGTTCAGCCTCGTCGACCTTTGCGCCCGACAAGGAGGAGGCCCAGGGCGTGAACAAGCACGCCCTAGGGCCCGCGACCGGGAACCGAGAGAGCACGGCGAGCCCCTCACGTTCCGCATCGCAGCGAATAGGAGGAAGCGCCAGAAGGGCAAGGGGCACCGAGAACTTGCACTTGCTGCTGCAGGCGGCCCCCGGCCCCCAACCCCCCCGGCCCACTGCTTTTCAACGGCGTACAATAACAGCGGCAGCGGCAAAAGGCCCGCACGTGCGCCGCCGCCACCGGCAGCGGCCGAAGATGGCATGACCATCCACGAGACGGACTAGCCACGACCTCACCGAGCATGCCGCGCCATCCAGAACATGGCCGGAGCGCGGTTAAAGGTTCTAGCAATGAGCGGGTAGCAAGCCAAGCCGCTCCCGATCTGGAGCAACCTTCTCGAGTTCCAAAGAAAACCTGAGAACGTCCTCGCCACCCTCGTGGTGGCGGCGCACGCCTACTCTCTCACCGTGGCTTCAAGACCAATTGCAGCGGCGAGCTGCTGACCATGACCCCGGGCCCGTGAGCAGCGACTCAGAGGCTGAAGTGGTCGGACACCCAATCACCTTCGGGCCCCAGCGATCACCTCTGCCCGGGTACCTGGGGAGGGGCAGCTCGCCCTGGCTGCTCTCCCCCACCAGATGCAACGTCAAGGTGGCTGCGTCCTCGTCGACGAGGGGGGCGGCCGCCCTCAAACATCCTCTCCCTGGGGTTTTTGAGAAGATCAAGGCCCCGGGGACGAATCTTGTGCCCTCGTTGCCCATCATTGGGATTACGAAGGGCCTCACCTGGCCCCTCGGCCAGGTCTCGTTGCCCGTCACCTTCGGTGACCGCGGCAACTTCCGCACTGAGCGCATCGTCTTCAACGTCGCCGAAGTGCAACCTCCCATACAACGCAGTCCTCGGGCGCCCTGCGTTGGTGAGGTTCATGGCGGTTTCGCACTATGCGTACCCTGACCATGAAGTTTCCGGGCCCCGCGGGCCTGATCACATCCTCGGGGACGGGGGCACAGGGCGCGGGGGCATGGGCAGGGCACGGGCACGGGTGCGGGGGGCACGGGGGCACGGTCGGAAGCTGTGCAGGCCAGCAGCTGCAGGACAGCATGCACAACGCTCGCGAAGGTCGGTGGTTGATGGCGCGGCGCTCGGCGAGGACGACAACGCGCTACCCTCGGCATGCCCGCATTGGGCGGCAAGGTGCGGTCCTCCCGAGGAGACGAAGAAAAAGAGGGTGGCGGCACTCGGCAACATGCGACGGCGACCGGCAACGGCGACGCTCCGCACGGGCACGGCGCGCTTGCCAGTCGACTTAGCGGCGCTCCAGCTGGAACCACGGAAGACCTAGGCGGCCGCGATTTACTTTCACGGGGCTCTCGGACACCGGCAGGACCTGTGTGGGCTATGATGGGCCTTGCCATTTTACAGCCCATCCCACTTTGGCGAGCTGTCGTGGATTAGCAGCGTATGGTCCGGATGTGCTGACTGCACGGCGCAGTCGATCGAGGTGAAGTTAGACGATCTCGTTCCCTCTTGTAGCCGGCCCAACCCACCAACCCATTTACCTTTGCTCCCGTCCGGCAAAGTCCACGGGTTTAGGGTTCCGGCCGCCGCCGCCGCAGCAACCACCGCACGGGGGAGAGAGAGATAGAGAGCGCGCGAGCTCGAAGATGAGCGGGAGCGCCTTCAACGCGTTCAAGTCATGGGTGGCGGTGGCGTGGAGCCCCAAGCTGTACATCACGCTGGTGCGTGGCCTCCCCAGAACGCGCCGCCTCCACCGCCCACTCTCGAGGCCATGCGCCTCCGCGCTGCCACCGCACGGTGGTCCAGCACCGCACCACGCCCTCCCTGCTCGGCATGCTCACCCAGGTTCAAGCGCTTGTCGTCGTCGAGACCGAGGAGATTACGCCGCGCGAGGCAGGCCGAGGAGGACCGCCTCGTGCCCAGGCCACCGCTCGTCGTCTCCCACACTCGTCGCCGCGGGCGGGGTGCACGCCGCGGAAAGGCGCTGTGGCCATGGCAGCGGCACAGTAGACCCATTGAGGTAACTTCCTGGAGCCTCTGTTTTATCCCCACATAGTGAATTAATCTGCGTGCTTGGTTCTCCTTGGCACGTTAGCAGTTTGACGTTTAATGCCCCATAAGAAGAGTGTACCTTTTGCTTCTGTGCCTGGAAATGTTTATCTGGTTGCGGATGTAACGTACATGTTCCCCGACAGTGATTTGTGTGCTTGCTTCGTTCCTTGCACGTTAGTTGTTTTGACGCAATATCCCATAAGAAACTGTGATTATACATTGCATCTGTTTGAGCTGGAAATTTCATCTGGTTGTGATGTATGGCACATATTCCTCTTTTCTAATGGCATGAGATTGTAACCTACATGTGATGTTCTAATTCATGGTACATGTTCGCGCCTCGCCAAAACCTTTCTTTTTTTATATTGTGAAAAAATTTCAATGAAATCTCTTGATCTTTAAAATGAAATGGAATGTGTAAAGTATGGCCTAACGAGGCTCTAAAATCCATTTACTTTGTAAATAGTAACTATATTTAGATTCAATGTTTTTGTGCATAGCACTCTAAAAAGATGTCTTGAAAAATGTAGGTCAGTAAACAAATTGATATTTAACTAACATTTGTGTTAGTTAGATGTCAGTGTTAGTGACTAGGATTGCTCAACTTAGTAAGGTTTCATTTAGAAACAAGCTTTCCGTGACCCTAGTCTGTTCCTTGTGGTATGGTGGATAAGATATACATAACTGCTAACTTAACAATGGGCATTGCCAACTTCAAAATAAGCAGTTGAAGTGAATGTTCCCTTTGAAAATCACGAAAATAAGATACACATCACTCCAATATGCTACTTAGAGAGATGTCATTGTGAGATGTTACAATTATCCTACTCCAAATGTCATAATGAGATGTCATTGTGAGATGTACAATTATCCTACTCCTAATTTTCATACTTTAAAATATGCACCACATAGACTATAGAGCTTTCGCAAAATTGCTCACGTCTTATTCATCCCATATCTTTTCCTGATGAATCCCACCCAGGCTGAGTGACCTGTCCATTGGATTCCTCTCCCTTTCTCACTTAATTTTGAGAGAGGGAGGAGGAAGGGAGGAGAGGCATTGCCAGGCTTGACCATTTCCTGCACCCGTTCCATTATACCCACTGAACTGTAGCTTCATGCCTCTGGTTCAGCAGTTTTACCATTTGGGCTTCAGTTCCCCCCACATTAACCTTGGCAGGTGTGTACAGCCACCACTTCCTCTCTGATATCACGCTCCCTCACACATAAAGCCTACTTCCTCTATGCACCACTTTCTCCCTGACATCTTGTCTCTTTTCTTTATTTATTTGAAGACTATGTCTGCCTCTTTAGAAAAGATCTTTTCCTTCCTTCAGGCTATAATACAGTGCTAATCATGTTGTGACAGATTAGAGCATAAATATCTTTGCCACTCTATGACAGCCATGTTCTACAAGTGTAAAGAAAAGTCATTGAAATATTTTGGATGAAAAAATTACCAACATTAAAGTGATTAGAATCACCAGCGTACGATGTTCCTTTATCTTCATATCACCAGCAGTAACGTGTAGAAAAGGAGAAAGGCCATCATTAAGCCGAAATAGAAGACCAGGGGTTTGCTTTTTGTGGTGTTATTTTCTTTCAACTGCCGTTTATGAACTTTGAACTTTATTGTTAGCATGATATTCTGAGCTGGCTATTTTACCAGAGTTTGTTAAGGCTTTTATTTGTTCATAATGAAATATATATGCATCATATCCTTCCATCGTTCCTGTGTATTGGTAATCAAAAGCAATCTTAATTAAGTGACAACCTGACTGTATTATTGAAGTATTATGAGAATACTTCTCTAAGTGCACTTGATCGTTACGGTAGTATTGGTTGCAAAAATTGCCTCCTTATATTTGCTTTTTTGACTATTTTGTACAGTGGGCATCAGAAGCCATTATTCTTCAATCAAGACTGGCTACTATATGCTTGAGACTATCTTTGCTCTCAATGATGATTTCATTGAAACCTGTTCTGGTAACTCTATTTACCAAGTGATCTCATCAAACTTGTACCTTGAAGTTCGTAATGTCTTGGCCCTTGTATTTAGTTAAATTGAATAAGTCTTTTTAATATTTTGGAGCCAACTAGTGAGAATCTAGAGAAGTTGGGTTTTTCAGCTTCTGGCTTCTAGTTCATTTTGTGAATTCTACAACTATCTCAGAATCTGGGGGCGAATCTGGATTGTTTTGGCGGAGCTTCTGCCAACTGGAGATTCTAGGAGAAATTGCAGCCAGTAGAAGCTTCCCCAAATAGGGCCTATGAATAGTATGCTACATCTCTGGTTGAAAGATCCTAGCTTTCAAAAGGGTTGGAGAAAAAGCTTACCCTAGTTGTCATTTACTGGTGCAATTTTCACCAGTGAGGAATTTGGTCTGGAGGTGGCAGCTTAATCCTGAATGTGAAATGGATTATAGTGCATCAGATCCCAATATTAACTTTAATCAATGAGCTATAGAAATTAGTTGCTATGGTTATTCATGAAAAGAGCAAGAAAATGTTGCTCCAAAGTCATCAAATCGCCCTCGCGCTGTTGCTCCAAAGTGACCCGGGCGTCCTCGTGGGACCGCATTCGGTTCAGCCGGTCACGGAGGTCGTCATGGCCATTCTTGGCCGGAGGCGTGGCGCGAGGCGCCGTGCTCCGGGCTTGGTTCCGCTTCAGGGTGGGGGGCCGGCCCGCGCTAGACGTCGCGCGGTCGGCACTCCTGGCCCTTGCACTGCTGTCGGTGGCGACCCGGCGATGGGCCGCGCCTACCAGAGTTGGCGACTTGTGAGCCAGCGCCGCTTCTCGGCCTTCGCCCCCGGTAAATGCCAGAGGGTGGCGCAGGAGGGCTTCTGCCACCAGGAGGGCTCCCTGCGGCGACGCTGGTTGGAAGTCGAGATGGCGGCGCGCTGTGGAGTGGCGCGTCCGCTCGCGAATCATGGATGAGGCCACGGCAGACCCGGCGGGGCACTTGCCGGCTCCCTCCGCAAGGGAAGGGGCCGAGGCCGCACATCTAGGCCGCTGAGGGGCGAGCTCAGCCCGTCGGGCTCGCGCCGCATGCCCCCAGGAAGGCGAAGAGGGGGAACGTGGCGGGCTCGCCACGGGGCTAACCTCGCCCGGCGGGGTGAAGCCGCTGGACTCCTCGTTTGAGTCCCGCGGACGATGGCCTCCTGCCATGGAGCGTGTCGGCGTTGGGGACGCCGGCGTGCCGCCTGGAAGAGAAACTCCCCCTACCTGGCGCGCCAGCTGTCGGAGGATGGAACTCCAACCGCGGGAGTCTGGGACCCCCCTTTGAGTTCGGCCAGGGGAGTTGTTCACAGGGCGGCTGCGCCGTCCGGTGGATATGTGCTCGGGCCCGGGTACCCGAGCTAAGAGATGGCACGCAAGGGAGACAGGAGGAGGTAGATAGGTTCGGGCCGCGCGGAGGCGTAATAGCCTACTCCTGTGTGTGTTTGCTATGTGGGAGATGAATGTGGTTTTGGTGTTACAAGATGTTCTCAGCGGAGCTCTGGAGCTAGACCTCCCTTCGGAAAAGAGAGACAGAGCGAGCTGAAGAAGACGAACAGTAGCGAGAGAGCGAGCTAGAGCTAGCGATCGAGAGTCCCTTGGACCTGTAGGCATGGATCCTCCTTTTATAGGTCAAGGGAAATCCACAGTGCCTGGTATACATGCTGAGAGAGAGAGCCAGCTACGATTTGTCTTGTCGCACGCACGCGGCCGCCTGCTGCACCGCGCCGGAGGGACGTCTCGTCGTTGCCTGGCTCGGCTGCTGAGGGCGGCTGGAGTAGGTCTGCTACAGGTCTGGTCGGCACGCTGCCGGGTTGTTGTGGGCGGATGGAGTATAGAGATGTGACAGCGCACGCCTCCGCTGCCAGAGTCAAAAAGTCTCTGACTGCACAGGCATGTGTCCACAGGGGGCCATTATGAGAAGCCCACGTGTGGTAGAGCAGGCCCGCGGGGGGCCGCCATGGGAGACCCACGCGTGGCCAAGCAGGCGACAGGGGCGACACGCCCCGTCGCCTCGCCATTAATGCGGGTAGTTGGCAAGCTGATCCGCTCGAGTCATGCTCGTGCCCGGGGACAGGTCCCGGGAGTGAAGCTGCGAGCCCCGGGCATGGGAAGCGTGCCTCGGGCCCGGGAATGCCAGAGTGATGCGCCCGGGGACGCGCCCCAGGACCGAGCCTGTGGGCCCCGGGAGCGAAGGGCGCGACCCGGGCACAGGAAGTCCCAGCAATGTGTCCCGGGGAGCGCCCCGGGAAAGGAACTGTGGGCCCCAGGCCCGGGGGTGAGACCCGGGCACGGGAAGCCCCATCAATGTGTCCCGGGGGAGCGCCCCGGGATGGAACCCGAGGCCCCGGGCACGGTGGCGAGACCTGGTTTCGGGAAAGCCCTCAGGCCCCGGGGCCCGAGGTGGATGTGGGCGCCGTCGCGAGGCGCCCGGGAAAGGCGTACCCGGGCCCGGGCAGTACTCGGGCCCCAGGTTCTTGGCGGGGAAACAGCTGTAGCCGGCCGTCACCGGTGCAGAATATGGGCCCCAAGGAGCTGATGTGGCTGAAGATCCACGCGTCCCCGGAGAATGTGGGACCCCCATTCCCGTTTCGCCAACACGGGGCGGGCCGCGGTGCCCGGCCTGGCTAGCTCCGGGGCACCGCCGAGGCGCCGGGTGCTTCGCTGCCTAGCGACCCCGTGCCCGGTCAAGGTCGGTTCCTGAGGGGCTCCCGGCGAGTCAAAAGGTACGAGCGTAGCATGACGGCCACACCTAACCCACGCGGGGCATCTTTTCGTATTTTCTTTCTGTCTAGCAGTCTTTCCCCGCGGCCTCACTACGCTCCCGGGGCCAGTAGCGCTCGGGGGCATGGAGGCCCCCGGGCCCGGAAGACGGACTTAACCGTCCCAGGGACCGAGTTCCCGGGGCGGGCAACTACCAAGCTCCCTGCCCTCGGGAGCCGAGCTCCCGGGGCGGCAGGGGCCAGAAGACGGACTCAACCATCCCGGGACCGGGTTCCCGGGGCGGGCAACTATCGCACTCGCTGCCCTCGTGGACTGAGCCCCCGGGGCAGGCAGCTGCCCCAGGACCCGGAAAGGGGACTTAGGCGCTACGGCCGTTGTCGGCCGCTGGCGCTCGGAGTCGGATGGCGCCCGGTACTCGGCATCCCCGGGCCCCTCACGGTCATCGGGGACCGAGTTCCCGGGGTCACGATCGCTGCTCTCGGGGACTGACCTCCCGTGGCAGGCGGCTACTCCAGGCCCCGGAAGGGGGACTTAGGCACTACGGCCGTTCACGGCCGCTGGCGCTCCGAGTCGGAGGGCGCCTGGTACTCGGCGTTTCTCGGGAAATCAAAAACAACAACGACACCAACAGCAGACACAAGCAACTCCCGGAACAACACAATAAGCAAAGGTACGAAAATGTAAAGATGATTATATACACATACAAATGTTTCTCTTTGTGCAAGATAGGTAAAGTCAGAAGCGCAAGGACGAGCGGAGGCCGGGAGATGTCATCGTCCGGGGGGAGGTCACTCGTCTTCCTTGGACCGGACCCCGGGCGGCATCAGAAGGGGACACCCGTCTTCCTCGAACTCCTCGTCGGTCATCGGCTCCTCCGGGTGCTCGTCGCGGTCGAAGAACCCTGCCACCGTTGCAGCGGTCTCGGCCATGGCTTTCCATGCCCCCTCGCAAACCACCACCATTGCGTGGTCATCTCATGCTCCCGTGCCGCGAGCCCGGCCTCTTGGGTCCGGACGCGTTCCTCCCGGGAGGATATTTCCTTCTCCCGCGCCTCCATCTCGGACCGGGCGCGGGAGGCCTCGTCGGTGGCAGATTGGACGACGCGCCTCTGTGCCGCCTCGATCTCCAGCCGGCGGGTCGCCACGAAGATCTCGGTGGCGACTGTACGGGCGGTGAGCTGCTGCATTGCCATCGCGAGCGCTGCCCGCCCGCTCTTCCTCAACATTTTCACAACTAGATGGGGCGCAATTACCCGGACAGCATTGCCTTGGCGAGTGCGGGTCCGGGGAAGTTGTCCCAATTCATTCTGTATTTGTTGACGCCGAAAATCGCCGGGTCTTGGTTCGGCGTCTGGGTGACACGCGAAGGCCTGGGAGATTTGCTTCACTCCAGTGCAGGTCCTAAAGTTTGAGGTTCGTAGGCGTGCCAGTCAATTTGACCCTGTAATTGACAAGGAGGAAAATGTTAGATCAATGAGCCAATCGGCTGGAAGCCGATCTAGACTCGTTTCATTAGCCGATGGCCGATGCACACTGTAGCACTTACACATCGGCTCAGGTCCGATGACGGCAAGAACAATAATGTAATAATAAATAAATATCATGCTAGCCGATCATCGAAGGAATATTCAAAAACCGGCTATAAGCTAGATAAAATAAGCAAGTATAATACATAAGTGAATCAAATAGATCCTAGCTGATCATGATCTAATGTTACTGGTGTTGTTATGAAGGTATGCCAGCACCCGGGCCCTTGCTCCCGAGATCTACGTCCGCTACCCGGGCCCATATACTGGTCCTTACCCGGGCTCATGCCCGGGTCCTTACCTGGGGTTGTGCCCGGGAACCTGCTTGTACTTGTGTTTGGATCAGCAGAATGAACCCATCGGCTATCCCTTAGCCGATTGTAACAATAATACAGGCAAGAACAAATAATAAAATATGCAATAACGTAAATGATAAATAATTGATAAGCTAGCCGACTGCTTAATAAAGCGAACACAGGATAAAACAATGAATAAATGTAGTCGGCTTTAACAGGTAACTTATCGGCTAAGCACTCCGATAACACCATCGCACAACACCCTCGGCTTATCAAGAGTAAAGCTATTATCGTCAGTCTAGTAGATCGGACCTAACCGTTGCAGCACAGACCGACAACAATAACAATGCCTCAATGAGTCGATAAATATAATGCGATCGTGATGAAAATAACTTACCGGCTATACACTCCGATAAAACGCCTGCACACAACGCATCGGCTCAGCGGGATCGACTTATCACTAGCAGTTCAGTAGGTCGGACCTAACCGATGCAGCACGAACTGATGATAAATCGCTCCCAGTAAGTCGATACAAATCTGTGCACACGTGATGTGATATACCTAATCAATCTATGAGATCAAACTGAACTGATGCAGCCATAGATAAAGTAAATATATCGTGTAAGCCGACTACCATAAACCGACTAGAATATCGGACCTAACCGAGGAAGTCCTAGCCGATTGGTAGTCGGTTCTTGTGACGAGACTTACCCTCTCGCAGGAGTTCGGACCTAACCGATGCAGCCCGGCTCGAGAAGCAGGATCCCGTCGAAGGGTGGCGATGGCGCCGAATTTGTATTGATCGTTGTGATAGATTACAAGATCCCCGGCATACGTATATATTTACCCCGAGTTACATGAGTCCTTATAGGACACGATATATGATTCCTATCTATAACAGAAAGCGCTAATGAGACCTGACCGACACGAGGTCAGGTTTCCTAAAAGAGATAAACCTTTTCCTAATAACTATAGTAATTAAACTGCCACGCGCGGTCTTCACGGCTCCTTCTCAGACTCGGTCTGCTTCTTGGATCAATTTCCATTATCCGACTGCAACCGTCCTCTTGACCGAATATGATACAGGTCCTTACCAAATTTTGGGCGTTAAACACATGCCCCCCAATTTCGGAGTTCCTCTGTAGGATTCCGAAATTCTTCCAATCTTTGGGCCTCTAGATTTCTCTCATACCGAGGCGGCCCAAGATAGCCCACTTGCCATAAATGTTTGAAACAGTGCCAACGGCCTCAATTCCCGCTCGGCTGTGATACCTTATAAAACGCTTCGTCTTCTTGCCCCTTTTTTTATACTTTCACATCACCAGGGCACCACCGCTTCATCTTCCACATCCTCACCAAGCTCTAGCGAATCTAGACGAATCACTGCAAACCTCTCTCTCCGTCCGTCGACTCCTGCAACCTCTCCTATTTCCGCGATGGCAACAGCATCTGTAATTCCTGAGGTAATCTTCTCACCCGGTTACTTTCCCCAATCTGCAATCTGTACGAACCCGATTTGCTATGTTCTTCACCCGTTCTTCGTCGTGTTCTTGTCTACTGTAGCATCTCAGAGCCCAGATCTTGATTCCGGCTGCCGATTACCCCTGCTTTTTCTATCATGGCCCCATGGGCAGTGAAGATCCCACCGATTTCATCAGTGCCGAAACCCAACGCACTCCCTTTAAGAACTCGGCCATGTTGGTTAGTGACTGGACCAACAGCTTCAGGTCCTGGGCCGAGCAGATTGCCCGGATGGAGAGATTGGTACATCAGAGTATCGGTGCAAAGAGGATCTACTGGGAAAGAATCTCACATCGGCCACTGCATCAACCTCTCCTTGGCCGATATGGAAAGGAATGAATCTCTGCTCGCATCGGCTTCGTACTTCTGGTCTGATGCTCTCAATGCCTTTCTGTTCGGTCATGGGCCGATGACCCCCACTCTGCTAGATGTGACCATGCTCACCTGCCTGGACACGACAAGCTACATCAACCCCTTCAAACTCCGGTTCAAGCCTGCCCACCGGCTCCAAACAAAAACATCGGCGGCTGGTCCAGGTATATATCTCTTCACAACAAAGGAACTGGACCGGTTGATGATCGGGAGCACGTCGCTTTTCTGAACTTGTGTGGAACGGTTCGTCTTTGGTGGCGCAACCCTCGGCCCGACGACCAATATGCAATGCCTAGCAGAATGCTTGGCCGATAGGAAACAAATTCCGTTAGGGCACTATCTCCTTGGCGCCACCTACCAGCTGCTTCATCAGGTGGCAACTAAGCTATCGGCCGGCCAGCCCGTCGGCCATATTGGGGGTCCTTGGTGGTTCGTACAGCTCTGGCTTAATGTTTACACCTCCAAGGCCATCCCAGAAACTTCCATCCTCAAGCAATCCTTCCCAGCTGATTACCCAGAAAGATCAAGACCCCATCTACCGCCGATGCATCTCTATGGGTGAGGCTGCATCGGCCCTTTCCGCGGCAAGATATCCCCTGCTGAAGTTAGTCAGTGGTTCAAGGGGTTTTATTATGGCTTTACCAGGGATGCTACTCTTTGGTTTGCTTACAATGACGCATCATCATTCGAGATGCCTTCCAACTTTGATCCACTCAAAGCTCTGAACGATGATCAATCTAAAGCCATATTTCCTATCGGCCATCAGTCCTTGCCTGCTGCCAACCGGCTTTTCTCTAGGCCGAACTCAACCATCGTATGAGTTCTACCACCATCAACCAGCTCCCGTCAACTCGGCCTTGGCCAGCTTCCGATCGGCCTGTTCTTCACCGACAAACTCCAGGCTCGGGGCACGGTCAGCAGCGCCTTGGAATATGATCGGCTGCGGTCTTTGACAGACTCCCTCCTGCTAGGCGCTGCCACCGAGGTGTACGTCTGCACTGCCAACACCAAGCCTTTTGTCCGATGGTGGTCGGAATGGAAAAAACATCTGTTCTGCTTAGCGCCCACTTGTTATTGCTCCCGTTTGGACGCCGACTATGTTGAATCCGACAACGAGGGTAACTCTTGCAAGCTTCAAATATCATCCTCAAATCGTCTCTGACCCTTGCTTCGCAGGCCGCCAGCGTCGAGCCCCCGTCAACAAGCAACCAGCGGTCGGCCGATTCATGTACCAACCTCATCAGCTGCTCCGAACTTAGGACGCGACGCCCCATCTCCATCGGCTCTTCTCAAGGCACCTCGGCCCGATGGGACCAAAAGGAAAAGTTAGCGCATCGCCCCTCCCTGAAGAAACAGAAAACCGATGCCGATGTCGTTGCCACGACGCCATCTTCTCCCCCGACCACATCGGCTCCCTCATCTCTCAGTATGCACCAAATCTTAACATCATTATTACCCGCTCTCATTTATCTCACCAGCTCCATCTTCAGCTCGAGTCATCGGCTCCAGATTTCAACCTCCTTCTGCTATCCCTCCAAGCGCTGAGCCGATGTCCCCTTCAGCTGCCCCACTCTTTGCACCAAGTCCTCCAGCTGTCGATGAAACTGCCCCTACTCCATCGGCTGACATCGGCCCCTTCAGAGAACACCCTATTCATCCCCTGAAGCCGATGTCGTGGCAAGCTGCCGATGTCCTACCTCAGGTAACTCTTTGTCTATACTCCGCTCCTAACTTTTCTACTGATCCCTTCACCGATGCTAATTTTGCAGTCCATAGCCGATCTGTTCTCCTTTGACATCGGCAGTACTAGAAGTAGAAGAATCCACAGCCACCAGCGCAACGACCAAACCATCCTTCCAGCCGACGTACGTGAATATCTGACGAGCATCCTCAGTCGGCTGGAAAACCCAATTGACGCGCTAGCGGAAGATTGCGGGCCAATCCGGGCAAGATTCGCAGAAATTGAAACCATCTGCCCGAAGAACTTGTCGACGCATTAACCCCCGCAGCATATCTGGAATCCCATAGATTTAAACTCATCAAGCTTAGACAGCGCATAGCCGATCGCGCTGACCAACAGAAGATAGCCCAAGACATCCAAACCGATCGGCTATCAGCCCAGATAGACAAGAAGAAACTTGATGACATAGCAGCTGTCCCCCAAAACTTCAATCCAAGCTAGATCAACTGAAGAAAAGGGAAGCCGATTTGCTGGGAGAACTTGAAAAAGTTCGCAAGGATCTTGAAGACACAGAATCCCAGCTCATCAGCCTGCCGCAAGCCATCCAAGATCAAGAAGCCAAAGTCGCAGCAGCAGTGCGCCAAGTCATCCATCGTCGCAAAAGCTTGAAAGTCATCCCAGGCTCTGATGAAGACGATATCCGGGCCATCAATGAAATTGATCAGATCCGTCTGCGCGCAATCGAAACTATCCGAAAGTTTTGTAAGCCTTAAAACCTTATAACTGACGATTTTCCGGAACATGCCGATCACCCTTCTGCTGTCATGTAATCAGATCGGCTCTGCTACCCATCCTCTCAGTTCTGATAATCTTTTCCGCTTGTTTTGATCTAAAGGCGATATCAATTGATATCGGCTGTCTTTAGGCGACGTATAAAAACATCGGCTTTCCTAACTGTTTAGAAATCGGCTGTACTTAACCGATTTAAGAATTGATCCAAACGCTAGGGTAGTATTTCTTGAGATATTTCCCATTAAGTGCTTTGGCAAACTCCGTCCCGTCAAGATCTTCTAATATAGTATGCGTTACCAGGCACACAGCGATTAATCCGATAAGGCCCTTCCCAATTAGGCGACCATTTTCCGAACTTATTATCTCTGGACCCGATCGGCAAAATCAACTTCCACACAAGGTCCCCCTCGGCAAACGACTTATTTACACACCTTTTTGTTGTAATGCCGAGCTGCCTAGCCTTATTCTCCTTGATTCTTTCTAGCGCTCTCAACCGATTCTGAGCTAAATCTTCAAGTTCATCTGCCATCAAGTTATAATAATCATCGGCCGTCAATTGATTCTGCAAAGAAAGTCTTCTAGAGCCGATGTTAGTTTCCCACGGCAAAACCGCCTCATGTCCATATACCAACTGATACGGCGGTACCCGAGTAGACCCGTGGCATGCCATCCGATAGGCCCATAGTGAATCGGCTAATGTTAGAATGCCATCGCCGTGGCTGCTCATCAATTTTCCGCTTAATCAACTTGATCAAACTCTTGTTAGAAGCTTCTGCTTGCCCATTGGCTTGAGCATAATAAGGCGATGAATTTAATAGCTTGATTCCCATACTGGCAGCAAACTGTTGAAACTCATCAGAACAAAAATAGACCCCTGATCAGTAGTTATCGTCTGAGGAATCCCAAACCGATAAATGATATGCTCCTTGATAAATTCAATCGCTTCTTTGACGTGACCTTCTTCAAAGGAATTGCCTCTACCCACTTGGTGAAATAATCTGTTGCTGCCAATATAAACTTATGTCCCTTACTTGATGGAGGAAAAATCTGGCCGATCATATCAATTCCCCATCCTCTGAACGGCCACGGTTTGATGATAGGATTCATAGCCGATGCCGGTGCCCGCTGTATATTTCCAAACTTCTGACAATCTTGACACCCTTTATAATACCTAAAGCAATCTTCAGCATTGTCGGCCAAAAATACCCTACTCTTCTCAACAACCATTTCATCTTATGAGCCGATTGATGAGTTCCACAGATGCCTTCGTGTACTTCACACATAACCACTTTGGCTTCTTCCAAAATCCAGGCATCTAAGCAGAACTCCTCAAACGTCCGATAATATAACTCCTCATCAAGTAGCACATATTTAGTAGCTTTATACCGAAATCTTCCTGGAAACAGACTGCGACGGGTTTCGTAAGTAATCAATTATCTCCTGTCTCCAGTCATCGCCTTGTTCTGGACATCAATATCGGCTATCTCCACCTCAACCTGCCTATTCAACCGATATCCTGAAGCAATTTGTGCAAGATCATTGGCTTCCAAATTCTGCTCTCTGGGAATATGATTCATTGACACCATCTTGAAATCCTTCAACAAATCCACACACTCTTCATAATATGATCTCAAAAACATCATCCCTGCACTCATATTCTCCAGATAACTGTTTGATCACCAACAAAGAATCACCAATAATCTCTATAATATCGGCCCGATCTCCTTTAATAGTTGAAGTCCTTTCAGCACCGCCTCGTACTCCGCCTGATTGTTAGTCCGATAAGGCTTAATTGTAAAAGCAAACTCAAAACTTGCCCCCCGAGGCGACACAATAACCAAACCGATACCAGATCCATGCCTGCAAACCGATCCATCAAAAAATAAGACCCACGGGATCGGCTCCACATAGTCCTCGTGATACCCCTGTGCTGGACAATAAAATCGGCCACTGCTTGTCCTTTGATTGCTTTAGCCGATTCGTACCTCAAGTCAAACTCTGTCAAGGCAAAAATCCACTTGCCAACTCGCCCCTTTTAAGACTGGAGCCGACAACATATATTTGACCACATCGGCCTGGCAAACTTTACTGTACACTCAGCCGATAGGATGTAATGCCTCAACTTTGTACACGAGAAATATAAACACAAGCATAACTTCTCCACCGCTGGATATCTCGTCTCAGCATCCAAAAGTCTCCTACTTAGATAGAACACAACTCGCTCTTTACCTTCAAACTCCTGGATCAAAACAGAACCGATGGACTTCTCATCGGCCGACAAGTATAATCTGAACGGCACTCCTTCCTGCGGCGGAATCAACACAGGCGGGGAACTAAGATAATTCTTGATCTCGTCAAACGCCTTCTGCTGCGCTGCCCCCACAACAAATTTCTTGATCGGCTTTCAACTTCAATAACGGCGTGAAAGACTCAATTCTCCCTGATAAATTTGATATGAACCTCCTCACAAAATTAATCTTGCCGATCAACGATTGCAACTCCCGTCTTATCGCTTGGTGGCTCTGTGGTCTTAATGCTCTGATACTTCGCTGACTAACTTCAAATTCCTCGCTCATGAACCATAAAACCCAGAAATTGCCCAGCCGATACACCGAAAGCACACTTATTGGGATTCATTCTTAGTCCGTATCTCTTGGCCCTCTCCAGCACTCTTCGTAAATCGGCTATATGGCTTTCCCCACTTTTAGATTTAACCACCACATCATCAATGTAAATTTCCACCAACAACCGATGAGATCATGAAATATATAATTCATTGCTCTTTTGATAGGTCGCACCGGCACTTTCAATCCAAAAGTCATACTACCCACTCATACAAACCGATAGCTCCAGGACATCGGAACGCAGTCTTGTGCACATCCTCTTCGGCCATGAAAATCTGATTGTATCCTGCATTGCCGTCCATGAAGCTGATAATCTTGTGGCCTGACGCTGCATCCACCAACAAATCCGCTATCGGCATCGGTACTCATCCTTGGGGTAGCTTTATTTAGATCCCGGAAATCAATACATATCCTCAATTTCCCATTTTTCTTCTCCACCGGTGACGATATTAGAAAACCCACTCAGCATATCGGCACGGCCTTATGAACTTGGCATCGTACAACCTTGTGATCTCTGCCTTGATCGGCTCATATAATTCTGCCTTGAATCTCCTTGGAGCCTGCTTGAATGGCCGATACCCTGGTTTAATAGGTAGCCGATGTTCAACAATCGATCGGCTTAATCCTGGCATCTCATGGTACTCCCAGGCGAAACAATCCCGATACTCCTTTAACAATGCTATCAATTCTTCTCGTAGCTCAGGACTTAATTTTTTGCTTATATACGTCGGCCTTGGCCTATCTCCTGGTCCTATATCAATCTCTTCCAAATCATCAAGCCGACGTAAATCCTTGCCCCAATTTTCCCTCGAAGTCTTCAATGGAGCCCATCAAAGTAACAATTCAGAGCCGACTTGCTGGATCGGCTGTATCCCCTGATTAGTAACCTTGAGGTAATCTCCTCCCAAACTCTTCCGGATAAGCATCAACACCATCGGCTTCCCAGACTGGTAGATCGGTCATGGCAATATTGGCTCGAACCGATCTGCTTGCACCACCTCGACTTGATCTCCCGTGCCATTGTATTAGACATTGATGCATTGTCGAAGGCACGCAACAGTTCGCGTGAATCCAGTCCCTGCCGAGGAGCAAAACTATATGACCCCTTTCCGTCAATTACAAAAAACGTGGTGGGTAATGTCTTACTCCCTACTGTCAGCTCCACGTTTAATACGCCTTTTGCTTCAGATGAATTCCCACCGAAGTCTTTTAGCACCATATTTTGTCTTGATCAGGTCTTCGGTAGTCTTCCCCAATTTCCGGAACGTAGCATGAGGCATGAGATTAACCGCGGCTCCTCCATCGACCAACATCTTTGTCATCGGCTTCCCATTTACGTATCCCTTGATGTATACGGCTTTAAGTGCCGATGCTCTGACTTCTCAGGTTATCAAATATAGCTTGATCAGATTGCAGCGTTAGTTGAGCGAAAAGCCTCCTCATCTCCTTCTTCATCTGATGAAAGCGCTTATATACTCCCGAGGCAAAAAGAACACCTATATTACCGGTGCTGATACGTCCTCATCGTCCTTCTTCTTCACTTGCCAAACTTGCCCTAGTCCTTTTGGGACGATGATCAACTCTCCTCTTGATCCTGGTATTGCTCCTTTTGCTGTTCCCGGTGTCGTAGCCGTTGTGCCCTTCTCTTCTGATTCTTCGTGAATAATGCCGCTAGGACACCACTGAGGATTCTGGACTTGTTCCCATGCGCTTCCTCTTCATCTTCAAAGAACTCTTCATGGATCGGCCCAATCGGCTATGAACCGATGTTCTTTTCCCAGGCGACCGATCTCCGCGAAACACTCCTGCTGGCGATCATGCCGATTCCCTGTACCGCTGCACTCGGGGCAATTTTCAGCTGATGGCAATCTCATCCCTTGATCCCAGCAGAAACGAAAAAAACGGGCAGTTTCAATGCGGATTATATTGTTCCGGTCCATCCCCCTGTTCATCGTACCTTGAGTACTTCTCTATCATACCTGATGAAGTAATCCTCGATTTACTCTGACGTTTTCCTTCATCGGCTTGAGTTCTGGACGATGACTCCACATAGACCATGTTTACGGGGAACGGGTGCCCCATCTATCTTCATTGGTTTTTTATCTTCAAACTTGATTCGTCCTTGCTCGACGGCCAGCTGAATTTGTTGCCGAAAAACCTTACACTCGTTAGTATGGTGCGATATCGCGTTGTGCCACTTGCAATACTTCTTCTTCTTTAGTTCTTCGGCTGATGGAATCACGTGGTTTGGCGGCAATTGTATTTGCTTTTCCTGCAACAACAAATCAAAGATCTTATCGGCTTTGCTCACATCGAAATCATATCGTTCCTCTTTGCCGATATCTTTGACCCATGGCATGATACCGACTTCTTGTTCCTGGCCCACTCCGCCAATCCAACCTCAGCGTCGGATTCCTCATCATCTGAATCCGTTGAATAGACCTGAACCTGAGCAACTCTCCTCTGGTACTTGTCCTTTTTCGCCTCTTGAAACCGGCTTTCATGAGCCGATACCTTCTGTACTAGGTGCGACAAAGATTCGAACTCTTGAGACGAAAACCTTTCTCTGATTGGCGCCAAGAGTCCCTGAAAAGCTAAATCGGCCAGATGCCCATCGCTCAGGTTTAAACTATAACACCGGCTTCTGATATCCGAAATCGCTGAATGTATTCCGGTACTGTTTCGTCTGGTCGCTGCTTAACCGATGTCAAATCTGACAGTCTCAGCTCGTGAATCCCAGCGAAGAAATATTTGTGAAACTGTTTCTCCAGATCGGCCCACCCCCGAACAGAATTCGGCGGGTAACGAGGAGAACCATGTAAAAGCCGATCCAGATAGTGATAGGGGAAAAAATCTAACCCTTAGGCCTCTTCAGCCGATGCTTCCCCACTGCGCCAGAAATCGGCTGACATGTTCTACTGTAGATGTGTTGTCCTGCCCTGAAAACTTAGAAAAATCCGGGACCCTGTATCGGTGTGGCAACGGAACCCTGTCAAACCACTCAGGATATGGGTGCCGATACATGAACGCTTGTCCTTGGGCTTGATCCCGAACTGCTCCCTTACTATTTCCTCAACCCGTGCCGACAAATCTTCCTCTCTTGCATTCTCCTGTTGATACTGCTGATACTGCATCGGCGGGGTTGGTTGCCGATTCTGTCTGTGATACTCCCTCTGGTAAAGTACCTGGATCGGCTCCTCCTCCTGGATAGTTCTGCTGGTATCCCCATAATAAATAGATCGATGATATCCAGGAGGGATATCCTGTTGCCCCCCGGCCTGGTTTTGCAGCGAAACAAGTGTTCTGGTATATCCTTGCTAATGCTGTAATTAATTGGCCGGGCTCTATCTTCGTGGGAGAAAAACAGGACCCGGAGTTGGCTCTTGAGCAAATTGATCCCATCAACAGTCTTCTTGATAAGTTATGCAATGTATTTACTAAGACCCCTGACTGATTGATGAGGCGTGGTGCACAGCCTCGTTGACCATCTCCTGGTAAAGGCTTGATTGGTGGACTCTCAGGTTGTGTGCGGCTCGATTCTCCTTACCAGTACTGGTTTTGGAAACTGAAGACTTCTGAATCGGCCCTTGTCTTGTCATTACTGAAGGATTCTAAACACAAGCTTCTGGAAATTTGTCATGGTCTGTTCAACTTTGCTGTTTTTGTTCTTCAGTTAGATCTTCCATGGTGACCGGAATTATACGTTGTCCATCTTGACTTCTTTTCCAGCCATGTTGAAAATCTTGATTGAACCAATGTTTTGTTGGAATTCTGGCTTAAAACTTCGTGTCCCACTGGCGTCCAAAAGCGTGTTGACGCCGAAAATCGCCGGGTCTTGTTTCGGCGTCTGGGACACGCGAAGGCCTGGAGATTTGCTTCACTCCAGTGCAGGTCCTAAAGTTTGAGGTTCGTAGGCGTGCCAGTCAATTTGACCCTGTAATTGACAAGGAAGAAAATGTTAGATCAATGAGCCAATCGGCTGGAAAGCCGATTCTAGTACTCGTTTCATCAGCCGATGGCTGTATGCACACTGTAGCACTTACCACATCGGCTCAGGTCCGAATGACGGCAAGAACAATAATGTAATAAATAAATAAATATCATGCTAGCCGATCATCGAAGGAATATTCAAAACCAGCTATAAGCTAGATAAAAATAAGCAAGTTATAATACATAAGTGAATCAAATAGATCCTAGCTGATCATTTTGATCTAATGTTACTGGTGTTGTTATGAAGGTAATGCCAGCACCCGGGCCCTTGCTCCCGAGATCTACGTCCGCTACCCGAGCCCATATACTGGTCCTTACCCGGGCTCATGCCCGGGTCCTTACCTGGGGTTGTGCCCGGGAACCTGCTTGTACTTGTGTTTGGAATCAGCAAGAATGAACCCATTTCGGCTATCCTTAGCTGATTGTAACAATAATACAGGCAAGAACAAATAATAAAATATAGCAATAACGTAAATGATAAATAATTGATAGACTAGCCGACTGCTTATAAAGCGAACACAGGATAAAAACAATGAAATAAATGTAGTCGGCTTAACAGGTAACTTATCGGCTAAGCACTTCCGATAACACCATCGCACAACACCCTCGGCTTATCAAGAGTAAAGCTATTATCGTCAGTCTAGTAGATCGGACCTAACCGTTGCAGCACCCAGACCGACAACAATAACAATGCCTCAATGAGTCGATAAATATAATGCGATCGTGATGAAATAACTTACCGGCTATACACTCCGATAAAAAAAACGCTCTGCACACAACGCATTCGGCTCACGGGATCGACTTATATCTACTAGCAGTTCAGTAGGTCGAGAACCTAACCGATGCATAGCCCACGAAAACTGATGATAAATCGCTCCCGTAAGTCGATACAATCTTGTGCACACGTGATGTGATATACCTAATCAATCTATGAGATCAAACTGAACTGATGCAGCCATAGATAAAGTAATTATATCGTGGTAAGCCGACTACCATAAAACCTTAAAGACTAGAATATCGAGACCTAACGAGGAAGGCCTAGCCATTTGGTTTAGTCGGTGTGACGAGGACTTACCCTCTCGCAGGAGTTCGGACCTAACCGATGCAGCCCGGCTCGAGAAAGCAGGGATCCGTCGAAGGGGTGGCGATGCGGCCGAATTTGTATTGATCGTTGTGATATGATTACAAGATCCCCGGGCATACGTATATATACCCGAGTTACATGATCCTTATAGACACGATATATGATTTCCTATGCTATAACAGCAAAGCGCTAACGAGGACCTGACCGGACACGAGGTCAGGTTTCCTAAAAGATATTTTTTTTAAACCTTTTCCTAATAAAACTATAGTAATTTAACTGCCACGCGCGGTCTTCACGGCTCCTTCTCTGAGACTCGTCTGCTTCTTGGATCAATTTCCATTATCCGACTGCAACCGTCCTCTTGACCGAATATGATACAGTTTTCCTTACCAAATTTGGCGTTAACAGTTTTCTAGGCCGGGCCCCGGGTCCGGGCATCATATCCACCGTATTGCAGCTAGGCCCCGGGTCCCGGGCCGCGTATCTGTTCCCGCAAACAAGTCCAGTTTAAAGCGCAGTCGCCATAGTTCCACCACCTCATGCTAACCAGGTGGGCCCCGCGTCCCCTCATTTCTTCAAGACGTGGCCTGTTCCCCCCTCCCATGCCCGGAAGTGGCTTCCCGGCCGAGCAACAGGGCCAGGGGCCACTGGTCGGTGAAAACGGGACTGGGGGTCCACAGTCCCCGGGCGACGCGTGAATCTTTGGCCGCGTCAGCCCCTCGGGGCCGGCATCTGCACAAGTAGTGGCCTTACGGCCGTTCTCCGCTAAGTGCCCAGGGCCGAGCATTGCCGGGGCCCGGGGTGCACCTTTCCCGGGCGAGTCGTGACGACCGTCACATTTTCCAACCCCGGGGCCCCGTACCCGGGAGACATTCCCGGTACCTGGGTTCCCGCCCCCGTCCGGGAGCCAGTCTCAGTCTCGGGCGCGTCCCCGGGGCACATCGCTAGACCTTCCCGGGCCAGGCGTCGCCACCCCGCGTCCCGGGGAGCCACTTCCTCGGGCCCCGCTTCCCGGGACCTCCCACTCCCGGGAGCCACCTCCTCGGGCCCTGCGTCCCGGGGGCCTTCCCGGACCCCGGGAGCCACCTCCTCGGTCCCGAGGCATGTCCCCGTGAACATTACTGGGATTTCCCGGGACCGGGCCTCGCCCCCCCGGTCCCTTGGGCCCACAGCTTTCCGTCCCCGAGGAAACTCGGCGCCTTGTGCGCGCGGAGGCTCGACGAGCTCTCTGCGCCGGGCCGAGCTTGACTCGAGCGGACCAACTGTTCCAACTACCCGCATTAATGACGAAGGCGACGAGGCGCGGCGCGCCTGTCACCCGCTCGGGCCCATGCGTGGGCTCTAAGCAATGATGACCCCCCTGTCGCCTGCTCCCAGTGCAGTCAGAAGGCTTCGGTTTTCTACGGCCTGGCAGCGCCGGCATACGCCGTCGCTTCTTCACGGTCTAGCCGCCCGCAGCTGCCGAGGGAGGCGATGACGAGACGTGCCTCCAGCGCGGCTCAGCAGGCAGCCGGGTGCGTGCGACAAGACATACCATACCGAAAGGCTTTCTCTAATACTGGGCACTGTGGACTCCCCTGACTTATAAAAGGAGGATCCATGCCTACAGGACGGGAGGGAGGAGCTTCTGCATTGAGTTCAACTTCAAAAACTTATGCTCCTGGAGAACCTCTTGTAAAGTACAAACCATATTTCATCTCCCACAGAGTAAAACACAACAGGAGTAGGGGTATTACGCCTCCGCGCGGCCCAAACCTGTCTACGCCTCCTGTCTTCCTTGCGTGCCATCTCTCAGCTCGGGTCCCGGGCCCGAGCAACATATCCAACCGGACGCCAGCAGCCGTCCTGGGACAACTCCCCTGGCCAAACCTCAAAGGGGGGTTCCCAGACTCCCCGCGGTTGGAGTTCCATCCTCCGACACACATATTTGCGTTGAACTTGTTGAGTACGTAAGTACTCAATCTATTCCTTTTCTCCCCTCCTTCAAGAAGAATGAAGTTGGAATGAAGATTATGGTTTCTTTCCTAGTCCCAAGCCGTTGCTTGTGGACTGGGTTCTCGCTGCGCTGTCGTTCCGCTGCTGCTGTTCTATTTGCAGGTTGCTGCTCATGGCTTGCCTGAAGTCGCAATTTATACATGTATAATATATATTTATTTATTTAGCTAATTACTGTGTACATCTCCGTTGACCGTGGGTACCAGCAAGGTTTCCTGGGGACTGGTACCGCATCGCGGTTCCGTGGGAAGAAGTGGTTCACGCCAATCTCCTGCGGCGCTTTCTCTCTGGTATCACCGTACGGGGGTACCGGAAGGAGGCGTTACAACTAGGTAGGATGTTCGGTTGGTATATTAAGGTTGCCACCATCTGCCTAAATGTGTGGGCAGCAAAGAATAGGCCACACTTTTAGCTAGCAAAAAAATCATCTTTTTTTGAGTTAATGACATGTAGGATCAAGCGAAAATCTTGGCCACAAGTTGTTGCTATGAACCAAACACCAGACTAATTTGGTCAAACCTATCTAACATGAGGTATGGCAACCTTAGGCACTGACTGGCAATGATCCAACAACTCTAAATCACGCAACAACAAACACACCATTACCAACATAATTTACCAAATTTTTAATAATTTCGAAACCTCCCATTCTCAAAGTCAAAAATTACCAAAACTTTATTTAAGGCCTCAAATCGAAAAACCACTTAACGCTGTGTTTTTGTTTGGCAACAAAGTAAACACCACCCTAAAAAAAAGCATCGAATCGAAATTCGTACTATTTGTTTGAACAATAATAAACATATGGGATGAATGAATCATTATCTAAGTAACTTCCTCGACCCAAAATATAACAATTTTAGCCCTTGGCATGTGTAATGATCGCATTTTTTATCTTTGTGCAAAACTATTTTAATAAAAAGCTAAATTCAAAGATGGCTCTTTATTGGATTTTGGAATTTTTGTGCCATGTGAGATCTCAAATTTTCCTCCAAAAATCAGCTTCAAACCTCTAAAACCTCCTAGAATTTTTGCAAAAATTAAAAATCCCATTAAAATTAATTTACAAAATTCAAATCCATTCAAAATCAATTCAAACAATCTCTGGAAAATTATTAAACCGTATTGTTCCAGTCAGGCCGCCTCTTCTCTTTCTCGGCCTGGTTACTGTTTTCCTCCTCACCGGCCCACTCGGCCCTAGCGCAGGCGCGCGCGTGGATTAAACTCCTGCGGGCCCACGCATCAGCCGCTCGCCTCCGCCGTCTCCTCAGCCATCCCGATGAACGCACGTGGACGGCTCCGATTGCTCTGCCGCCTGGCCCTGCTTGTCAGTCCCGACGACGTCGTCGTCTTCAACCTCTCGCCGCCCGCGCTCTCTCTCTCTCTTCTCTCGATTTCTCTCGAAACTCTCTCCGTTCTCTCTCTGTACCGTGCCATACCGCCCTGTCGGCCCCTTAAAAACGCGCGGACACCATCATCAACTCCGCCGTCCCGCCGCCCGGCATGAGACCCGCTCCGCCGTCGCCGCCGCGAACTCCGGGGTCAAAAAGGCTAAGCCGCTGCAGCTTTTCTCCTCAATGCCGAGCCTCGAAGTTGATGCGCACGCACGGGCACCTTGTCCCGTTGCCTTGCCATCATTTCCTCTTCTCGTTTTTCCTCTCTGGAGCCCGTATGACGCAAGCCATAGAGCTCCGCCATTTGTCGATGCTTTGCACCGGCAATAAAACTATAGGGCTACTCGGCGAGGGTGAATTCGGTGGATTGCAGAGGAACACAGAAGATTTATACTGGTTCAGGCCCTCAAGGTGAGGTAATACCCTATGTCCAGTTGAGATGTTATTCCTCTGAGGTGTATGGTGATCGATGATCTTGTTGCCCTTGCCCTGAGGGGCGCCCTGCCTCCCTTTATATACTAGGGGACAGGGGTACATGATAAGGATCCCAGCCGGATACGGCCAAGGGATTTCCTTCTTAGAGATAGAGTTCTATCCGACTAAGACTATGCTTTCTTATTATACAAGGCACAGCCTGCCGGATGCTATCTGATCTCTAATTACATGGTTCGGCCCATCCTCTATCCGAGTGGCCCATGTGCTAGTAATGAGGTATCTGGGGCCCATGGCCTCCACAGTAGCCCCTGAGACCTTCATAGTTGAGTCACAGCTGATGCCGAGTGCTAGTCCTCCACGGTGAAGGTTGCCCAAGTGCAATGTGCCTGAGTACTCTTTGTCTGAGTAAATCTTCTTCCGAGTCCTGCTTCATGTCAGCTGGCAGCGAGGCTATGAAGGGCTTCATGTAGATATATGAATAGTGTGCGCCGAATAGGCGCACCTATTAGGTGTAGCCCCCGACTTTGTGCTTAATTGTGAAGACAATTAAACATAAAGTCAAAGATCTTTAACCTGGAAGTCTTTCCCGAGTAGATTACTACTGGTATATGAGACTCTTCGGTATCATGTCAACCGGAATAAATTTTATAGTCTTGCCGAGTAGGAGACTACTCGTATGCAGGACTCTTCAACTTCATGTCAGTCGGAATATGTGTTTATAGTCTTGCCGAGTAGGAGGCTACTCGTATATGGGACTCTTCAGCGTCATGTCAGCTGGAAAAAAGGGTTTATAGTCTTTTCCGAGTGGCGTCCCACTCGAAAGTTAGACTCCTCCGCATCATGTCAGCGGGTAAAATGTCGCTCATGGCAACTGATGGCCACGCATGTAGGCCGAGTACCACTTTATGAAAATAAATCCACGGCGTGGTCAGGTGTACCCAAGAAAGATACCTGCATCTTCAATTTTAATGAAGACCAGCTTGTGATCCTTGTAAGGATATATCCTCGAGACCTGGTGATTAAAACAGATACCCAAACATATACGTTTTGGCAATAAGGCTCTCATGAAGCATACCTGTTTACCTCATCGGCTCCTGTCAGTAGCACCAGCACTATAATTTCAACTCAGCCTGCGGGCGGCCCACATGGAGCATGCCACTGTAGGAACTCATATCTTGTTGGCCCAGTGCTGACTGTGTAAGCCCAAGCCCATCTAGTCGGCATCGGCTCTATAAAAGCAGGGAGAGAGAAAAAGATTTCTTCATCTTCCCCAAATCAGCCAACCGCTTCGTCTTCCACCTTCGCGCCCAACTTTTCGCCTCCCGCCCAGCGTTAGCTGCTGCCATTCCCCACCCGAACTCGGGCGATTCCAATCCTCTTCGTTTGATCCAAGCCCCCGATTTGCTTTTCCCCAAATCTCATTGCCTCCAGTCATGCCGAAAGCCTTGGATCTTGCGGGGGCGCCGGGGAGTTCTTGGCCGATTTCGGATTGCGGCTTGGTGAAGCTGAGGCGGCTGGAGAGTGAACTGAAGTTGCCCAGTCAGGAGGTGATTCGTTGGCGGTCGGCTAGGGATGAGTCGAGCCCAAATCCTCGACCTGGTGAAACGGTAGTTTTCGCCTCTTTTTTCGATCGAGGCTTGTGCCTTCCGTCTTCTGATTTCTTCCTCCGCATCCTCGACTTCTATAAGCTAGAGTTGGTGCATTTGAATCCCAACTCGATTCTTCAGATCTCCATCTTTGTCACTCTGTGCGAGTGTTATTTGGGTGTGGAACCCCATTTCAACTTCTTTAGGCATTTGTTCCACATTAAACCCTAGCCCTCCAAGAATAGCATCAGCGTGATTGGGGGGGCTGGTCTTCAGTTGATGAGTGATAGAAAAAGGTCATATCTTGATCTTCCCTTGAAATCCTCCTTGAAGGGCTGGCACAAGGAGTGGTTCTATTGCGCAGATCTGGCTCCCTCCTTGCGGCCATTCACCGGCTCGCTGCCGGTAGTTTTGCTGAGTTGGTCGGCGGACCCGACCTACGAAGAGATGGGTCAAGTGCACCAACTGCTGACGAAGCTGGACAATTTCAAGAAGGCCGGCCTGACTGGTCCCGGGGTGGCCAGGCGGTTTCTAACTCGGCGCTTCCAGCCTCTGAAGCTAAGGAGCGCGTTCGCCTGGGATTACCAGGGAAAACATGACCCTGACCGGGTCAGCCAGGAATCGGCCGATGAGCCGAAGGTGACGGAGACCTTGTTCGGGTACTTCTCCAGTGGGGTAATTGAGACTGAGGACAAGAAGAGACACATTGCGTCTTACAGGCGCAGCTGGCCCCGGTCCGAGGTAACATCCGTCCTCCCTTCGTAGCGCATGCCCGTGGACTCGGATGTCTAAGTCCCCGGCAGTATATGATGTATGTTGTTGAATTTCTTGTAGTGGTGCGTGGAGTTTGATGAGGACTCCCGCCCGTTGTCGGCCATCGTGTCGAAGAAGAGGCCGAGAAGTCCCTCTACTGCCCAACCCGACTCCAAGAGAGCGGGGAAGAAGCCGATATTATATCGAGGCGAGGGGGCCATGACGGCGTTGCGCCGTGGCCGGAAGCCTGAAGATAAAGGACGCCATTGCCGCGATGCCCAAGCGGTCAAGTCCCAGGTTGAGACCTGCGGGTTTGAGCCCGACGTTGCCGAGCCCGGCCGCGGCGCCACCGAGGGGCCGGCTAGAGTAGACGCCGCCAGGGGCGGAGGCGCCCAAGCCGACCACACCGGAGTCGGGGCCGACTCGGGTTGATGCGCCGCCGTCGACTGTGACGCCAACCGGGCCGACTGCCGGAGCTAGCACCCCGCCGGGGCCGGGTCGCCCGGCAGAAGCTGAAAGTTCTCCAAAGAGGTGCGCTGCTCCGGGTCTTCTGAAATCCTTGTGTGTTGAAGCAGTGTCGTGATGCATTGTTTCATCGTGCAGGAAGCGGGCCGATATCGATCTCAAGGAGGTCGACCCGACCACTCCCCTTGATGAGCCTGCCCCAGCCGAGCCGGCGGCCGTGGACACACCTGTTGAGCCGGTGACCAGCCCAGTCACGGAGACCGAGGTGGTCCCGACTGCAGGGTCGCTGCCGCCACCCGACCGAGAGGCGGCTGTCGAGGCTAAGGCCCCAGCCCCCGAAGCGTCGCTCGTTGCGGAGGCCGCGGCCGGAGCCCCTGAGCCGGTCCCCGAGGTCGCGGGGGACGGCGACGCTGAGGCCAGGACCCCATCGCCGTTGTGGTCGTCGTCGTCGTCGTCGCCGCCGCCAGAGATCCCGCATCTGCCCCGGATCGAGGCTCCTCCACGCGTGATGCCCCGGACATTCACATGGACGGCTCCTGATGGGACAGCGAAGAGCTTCAGGCTTGATGAAGTCGTCGCGAGGAGAGAGCGCGAAAGCTTGCTTCGCGCCACCATCAGCGGGTCCAAGGGAGTCGCGGTATGATTCTTGTGGTAGAGCCTCAGCAATCTTCTTGTTTTGACGTCTGACTCCGTCCTTGGTTTGTCCCTTATCCTGAGCAGAAGCTTGTCGACCGCAATGAGGCGATGACAGAAATCTTGGTCGAGGTAGCTCTCCACCTCGCAGAATTGGAGCAGCTCCGGGCATTGAAGGCTGAGATGGAGGTGCGTCATGCGGGGAGGGAGGCCTGGCTGAAGAGTGGCGCCGATCAGCTCAGGGCGGAGACATGGGCCCTAGCCGGAAAGATCAGAGGTAGGATCCCCGATTATGTCTTCCCGACCGAACCGTTGATGTATTCATCCAGCTGTGTTGTTCCCGACTGCCCGGTTATGTCATGACTGCATGGTTGAGCTCTTGGCTAATCTGTGGTGCAGCCCTCGAAGCGGAGTTGAAGACCCGAATAGAGAGGGAATCGCAGCTGAAGGAGGCTGAAGAAGCCAGGGCCGAGCTTGACAAGGTCAAGCCGACCTGACAAAGGCCAACACCGAGCTTGACCGGGAGAAGGCCGAGTTGAAGGAGGCCGTCGTCAAGCTCGGTGAGGAAAAAGTCGAACTGGAAAAGACCGTGGCCGGGTGGGAGGCCGACTATGAAAGTAAGTCCTCAACCTGACTGTGATCTTAGCCAATCCGTTAGTCGTTCCGTCTATAACCAAATCTGACAAATTTACTTGCCGGTGGACCTGGGCAGCCATGAGAGCCAATGTCCAGGCCCAGTATTGGTTCTACACAAAGGAGATAAGAGTGATCAGGGAGTCACAGGAGGCCCTCGTCAGGTCCGTGAAAGGGCTCCTTGACCTCATAGATCCCCGCCCTGTGGGGACCAGTTGCAGTAGAATCCCCCAGATAGAGGCGCGTCTCGAGGATGCAGCGAGTGCCTTGAAAAAGTACTCGGATGAGCATGTCGTCCCCGGCGTGGCCCAGACCCTGGCAATGACCAAGTCTATCTACCCAAGGGCGGATATTGAAGCCATCGGGGAGGGGTTTGCCGAAGAGACGACGTCCGAGGAAGCGCTGGAGCTGATTGCCTGGGCGAAGCCGACTGCTGAAATAATTACCCGAGACCTGGGTCTGTAAGGGCGACATGTTATGCAGTCGGTGTATATAAAATTTTGTTAGTCAAGCATGTGTAAATATGTGTGCCGTGCCGCCAAGCTCATTACTCAGTCGTCATTAGCTTTACTCGACCGTGTAGTATGCACCGAGTTAGTCTGTCAGAACTTAATAAAAACGTTCAAAATAAGAAGCTGTACTCGGGCAAACGTGACAGTCGTAGTAAGGCTTCATAACCGAAGTAAGATAAGCTCGTATGTTATTGACAGGACACGTATATACATGCAGCCCCCGACTCACTACTCGGTTGATACAAGCGGCGTAGTGAGTCAGAAGAACTGTACACATGAAAATTATAGAACTCAGGTATAGAAAGGACGTAGCTGTTCTATGTTCCATGAGTTGCTGATGAGAACGCCGTCTTCGGTCTTCAGTCGGTAGGCGCCTGGCTGCGTGACCTCGGCTATAATGAACGGCCCTTCCCAGATTGGGGATAATTTATGCCTGTCTTTGGTGGTTTGTATTTTCCTCAGAACGAGATCCCCGACCAAAAAGGCGCGGCCACGGACATTGCAATTATGGTAGCGACGTAGGCCTTGCAAATACCTTGCCAACAGGATTGTTGCGATGTCTCTTGCTTCTTCCAGCTGATCTAGTTCGACTAGTCGGGTATTGTTGGAGTCATCTTCTGAGTAGGCCCGGACTCGCGGAGAGCCGAACTGTAACTCTGTAGGTAGCATAGCCTTGGCACCGTAGACCAGAAAGAAAGGGGATTGCCCTGTTGCCCGACTAACCGTGGTTCTGAGAGACCAGAGAACGGATGGGAGTTCTTGTACCCACCGGCCCGCATATGGTTGTAGTCGGTCGAATATCCTGGCCTTGATGCCTTGTAAGACCATACCGTTGGCTCGTTCGACCTGCCCGTTGCTCCGCGGGTGTGCCATAGATGCGTAGCAGATCTTGATGCCGAAATCGTCGTAGAAGTCTTGGAATACACCGGCCGCGAACTGAGTACCGTTGTCAGTGATGATGCGGTTAGGGACCCCGAACCGGTATAGTATGCTCATGATGAAGTCCTTTGCTCGTGCCGTTGTAATTGTTGTAACGGGTTTAGCCTCAATCCACTTGGTGAATTTATCCACCGCGACGAATAAATGTGTGAACCCTCCTGGCGCTTTATTGAAAGGCCCGACCATGTCGAGCCCCCATACTGCAAATGGCCAGGAAATGGGGATAGTTTGGAGTTCCTGGGCTGGGAGATTTGTTTGTCTTGCGTAGAACTGGCAACCCTCGCACTTGCGAACGATGTCTTTGGCGTCTGTTACTGCTGTGGGCCAGAAAAATCCCTGCCGGTAAGCCTTTCCGACTAACGTCCTGGATGCGGCGTGGTTGCCACATATGCCTGAGTGGATCGAATGCAGAATCTGCTTGCCCTCCTCGGTGGTGACGCAACGTATGACCCTCCTCGGTGGTGACGCAACGTATGAGGACACCGGATGCACTTCTTCGGTACAGGTCTTCTCCGACTAGTAGGAAGCTTTTGCTTCGACGCTTTATCTGCTCGGCTTGACTGCGATCTTCTGGGAGTTGATCGTCCAGGAGAAATTTGACAACAGGAGTCCTCCAGTCTTGACATATGTGCAGCATCTCATCTGTGGCTGGGGTAGGCTCGCCTCCCGACTGCTCCGGTGCCGGTTTCTTCTTGACCGATGGCTCCATAAGTTGCTCGAGAAAGATTCCAGTCAGAACTGCTTCTCGCTTGGATCCAATGTTTGCCAGCTCGTCTGCCGCGTCGTTGTATTGACGCAGGACATGCGTGATTTCCAACCCGTCGAACTTGTTTTCCAACTTGCGGACCTCCTGACAGTATGCCGCCATGGTATCATCGAGACATGTCCAGTCTTTCATGACTTGGTTTACCACGAGTTGAGAGTCCCCGCGCACAACTAGTCGACGTATGCCGAGTGATATAGCGATGCGGAGCCCGTGAACAAGGGCCTCATACTCGGCGACGTTGTGGGAAGCCGGGAAGTGGATTTGTAGAACGTACTTCAGTTTTTCGCCCGTAGGGGAGGTCAATATGACTCCAGCCCCGGCGCCGCCGATCCGTAGAGAACCGTCGAAGTACATTGTCCAGTACTCTAGCTTTGCTGTTGGTGTTGGCAGTTGAACTTCTGTCCACTCGGCCACGAAGTCTGCTAGAGCTTGAGATTTAATTGCTGTCCGTGGCTGAAAGGTGATGTCGAACGCCATTAACTCGAGTGCCCATTTAGCGATTCGGCTGGTGGCCTCGCGATTATGAAGGACATCCCCGAGTGGAAACACTGTGACCACCGTGACTTGGTGTGCTTGAAAATAATGCACCAGCTTCCGGACTGTGATGAGTAGGCCATATAGCAGCTTCTGGACCTGCGGATATCTCGTTTTGGAATCGGCAAGGACCTCGCTGACGAAGTAGACTGGCCGTTGTATTTTTTGAATATGACCCTGTTCGGATCGCTCAACCACCAGCACCGTGCTGACTACCTGTGTTGTTGCCGCCAGATATAGCATTAGCGGTTCCTGGGGCAGGGGTGACGCCAACACGGGGGGTGATGTGAGGAATTGTTTGAAGTCTTCGAAGGATTGTTGGGCTTCCGGAGTCCATTGGAAATTGTCCGCCTTTTTGAGTAGCTTGAAGAAGGGCATGCCCCGCTCGCCCAGTCGGGAAATAAACCGGTTGAGTGCCGCCATGCAGCCTGTCAGCTTCTGGACGTCTTTGAGGTTGGTCGGGGGTGCCATGTTCCTGATGGCGTTGACTTTCTCCGGGTTAGCCTCGATGTCGCGATGCGAGACGATGAAGCCAAGTAACTTTCCGGATGGCACACCGAAGGCGCATTTTTCTGGGTTCAACTTCATCTTGAATCTTCGAAGGTTTTGGAAGGTTTCTTCCAAGTCAGCGATGAGGTCTTCTTTGGACTTGATCTTGATCACCACGTCGTCGACGTAGGCTTCCACGTTGCGCCCGATCTGAGTGTGCAAACACCGCTAAATAGCCCGTTGATAGGTTGCGCCCGCTGTTAACGCAAAAATTTGGCACGGGTCTTTAGCAGATTCGGTTAAGAGAAAATCACAGATGACCGGTGAAGATTGATCCAGAGGAGGCCGAGTTTGGGAAGAGACCGTGAAGACCACAGTATGGCAGTAAATTACCTTATCTATTAATTAGGTAGTTTTGATAATTTATAGAGAAACCTGATCTCGTGTCCGATCAGGACTTGTTAGTTTTCCTTTTATAGATAGGAAATTCATGTGCCGTGTCCTATTAGGACTGTAATAACTCGGGGTATATATACGTATGCCCGGGTACCTTGTAAATCATCTCAACGATCAATACAATTCGGCGCATCGCCACCCTTTACCAACGGGTTCTTGCTTCTCGAGCCGGGCTGCATCGGTTAGGTCCGAACTCCAGCGAGAGGGTAAGTCTCGTTACCCCGGCTACCAATCGGCTAGGACTTCCTCGGTTAGGTCCGATATTCTAGTCGGTATATGGTAGCCGGCTTACCACGATATATCTGCTTTGTCTACGGCTGCATCGGTTTGGTTCGATCTCTTAGGCCTATCAGGTATATCACATCACGCGTGCGTAGATCTTATCAGCTTACTGGGAGTAGCTTATCGTCAGTTTGTGCTGCATCGGTTGGGTCCGACCTACTAAACTGTAGCGATAAGTTTGTTCCTGCTAGGTTGATGTTTTTTGCGCAAGTGTTTATCGGAATGTATAGCCGATAAGTTATCTTATTACATCACAGTTGCATTAGATCTATCGGTTTGTTGAGGTTTCTTTACTATTATCGATCTGTGCTGCATCAGTTAGGTTTGAACTACTAGATCGATAATAATAGATTTATCCTTGTCGAGCCGATCGATGTGTATGCGACGTTCTATCGGAGTGCTTAGCCGATAGGTTATCTTTTTATAAAGCCGACTGTATTATCTTTACTATTTTGGTCATCTATATTATCATCGGTTCTCTAGCCGATGCACATGTGTTTCCTTGGCAGTCGGCTAGTTCACTATCCTGCCTATCTATTTTATCATCGGCTTCTAGTCGATGCACATGTTATACTGACAGCTTATCCATTTATCTATAGCGATATCGGTTTCCTAGCCGATACACAGGTGCCATCGGCCATCGGCTACAAGGAGCCTACATCAGACCGTATCGGCCGATAGCCGATGTGCAATTGCTGCTGATCCGGGCGCGAGTACAGGCGAGGGCCCGGGCACGAGCATAGCGGCGATCGGCTGGAAGGAATCCGTATCGGCTTACTGGCCGATTGGATCAGTAATCAAATTTCTTCATCTCCTTGTCAATTGCGGGGTCAAATTGACTGGCACGCCTACGAACCTCAAATATTTTAGGACCTGCACTGGAGCTAAGCAGATCTCCCAGGCCTTCGTATGTTCAATCGCATCAAACCAGATCATCAACAAGTTTCTTGGCACACCCGGTGGTTTTTGGTGCGAACACCCGCGTTCTTCAAACCGAACGGCATTGTGATATAGCAATACGCTCCAAACGGCGTGATGAAAGATGTCTTCAAGCAGTCTTCCTCCCTTAGGCTGATTTGATGGTATCCCGAGTAGCAGTCGAGAAAGCTGAGTAGGTCGCACCCTGCCGTGGAATCAACCACCTAATCTATCCGGGGAAGACCAAATGGGTCCTTGGGGCACGCTTTGTTGAGATCGGTGTAGTCGATGCACATGCGCCATTTACCGTTTTTCTTCCGGACGAGAACTGGGTTTGCCAGCCAGTCCGGGTGGTAGATCTCCTTGATGAACCCGGCTGTGAGGAGCTTGGTAATTTCCTCCCGAATAGCATCTTTGCGGTCTTGAGCGAAGCGCCGCAGCCGTTGCTTGACTGGCTTGGCGTCTGTCTTCACGTTTAGGGCGTGCTCGATCACCTCCCTTGGTACGCCCGGCATGTCGGACGGTTTCCACGCGAAGATATCCTTGTTGGCTTGGAGGAAGGTGACGAGCGCGTCTTCCTATTTGGGGTCGAGTCCGGTCCCGACTAGAGCAGTCTTGGAGGGGTCGGAAGGGTCCAAGGGAATCTTCTTCGTGTCAAAGTCCGCTGAAATTCCCGACTTCGCTGCTTTTTTCGCCGGAACTTGATCTTGCTCGACTTCTGTTGTGACGGCTTGCCGAATGTTGTCGCGCCCGACTACCGCCTCTTGTGATTGAGCCAGTTCGCAGCTCTCCTTGTCACAGGTGAAGGTTTGCTTGACGTAGCTGCGGAGGGAGAGGACTCCTGCTGGTCTAGGCATCTTCAGCACCATGTATGTATAGTGCGGTATCGCCATAAATTTGGCGAGTGCTGGTCGTCCGAGAATCGCGTGGTACGCAGTCTCGAAGTCGGCGACCTCGAAGCAGACAGTTTCTGTGCAGAAATTATCCCGCGTGCCGAAGGTTACCGGCAAAGTTATCTGCCCGAGTGGAGTTGATGACAGGTAGTTAGGCGTAGATCTGTCTAGGGTTAATTTCCAATATTTTTGTTTAATATTGGAAATTTCAAAATTTTATTCAAACTCTTTTCTCAAACAAAAATTTCTAGTGTATTCTTGTATTTCCATTTACCCACGATAATTTTTAATTAAGACGATTTTCTGGGCGTTACCGCCCTCGTCGGCCCCTGATCCCTCCTACGAAAACCAAAACCAGACAGATAAGAGCTAGGTCGAGAAACGCAAGAGGAAATGTGCTAGCGAGAAGAGCCGAATGGGATTGAAGCGCTTACCTCGCCTGGGCCCCCTTAAAGCTCCATGACTTGGGCCTCAAAAGAGGTCGGCTGCCGCCGCGAGATCCCGTCTTCCCCGGCGACGCGCCCGGGGCGGCGATGCTGGCCGGAGCTTCTGGCGCTTCCGACACCGGCTCAACGTCACCCCCCTTGCCCGTGGGGGTCTCGCTCCCTCCCACTTCCGGGACCGCCTTTGGCCCGGTCCCGGGGTCCCAGGTAACCGGCCTTGGCTCTGGGGACGGGGCCCGAGTGGCGCTCGTCGGCGCCACACATGCAGTGACCACCACAGTGGTCCTGGTCCGCTCGGGGTCCGCGCGGCTCGGGGAAGTAGCGGCCAGGGCAGCGGCCGCCAGGGCGACGGTCCTCGTCTTTTTCACCGTCGGCAATCCCGGGTCGAGCCCTGCCGGCCGCTTCCCCTCCTTCGACAGTACCGGCTCCTCGGCCGACGCATCCTCATCGTCCGAGGCGTCGAGCACATCGACGATCTTGGGGGCGATCCGCGAGACAACAATCCCCACGGCGTCAAATCACGGGAGACCCTTCTGGATCTTCGTCCGCTCACAGTCGGTGCAGAGCGGCGTGACACCGTAAGGGAGCGCGCGGCCCGCCGCGCCCCCTCCTTCTAGTGTCGCCGCCATCAGCAGGCCCAGCGCCTCCTCGCTCAAGTCGTCCGCGTGGGTCCTGGAGATGTCCCTGGGCCCGGTGTACAGCCAGCAGGCCCGGGGCCTCCTGTTGAGCGGCGCCAGCCATCGGCCGAAGAAGTCGCCGACGACCACGTAGGCGTTCAGCCCGGGCGCCACCAGGCTGGCGATGCGCGCCGTCACTGGCGCTAAGCACGCGTCCTCCGGCGGCGACTCTGTCCTGCTTTTCACCTTCTGGGCCACCTTGGTCGGGAACAGGAGCCGGTCGTTGGCGTCAACGCCGATGTAAACCCAGTGCTGCCGCCACAGGTCCCACTTATTCTTCAGCGCCATTGGGATAAACTCAACGCCGGGGCGGCCGTGGAAGTACACACAACCTACCCGCTCGGGCAGATCGGTGGCCTTGTTCTTCGGCGCGCTCCTCACGGTGAAGTAGCGCCAGAACAGGTCCACCGAGGGCATGACGCCCACAAACATCTCACACAAATGTGCGAAAATCCCCAACACCATCACGGCGTTGGGGGTCAAGTGCAGCATCTGCACCTGATACGTCTCCAGCACCTGGAGGAAGAAATTGGAGAACGGCGGAACCAACCCACCGACGGCGTAGTCAATGAAGTACACCGCTTCGTTGGGTTCCTCCGGCACTGGCCTCGGCTCACCGGGGCGCACCTTGATTGCCGCCCTCAGCTGTGTGGCGACTGGCATGGCTCAAGAGGTACCCCGCAAGTGGTGAGCGCGGCACTCGTTGTCGAGCGCCCCTTGCCCGATAAGCGCGCGGCCCGGGATCCGCCTCCCTGGCCCGACTGAGCCCGAACCCGGACAGCCTTGCCAAGGCGAGTGCAAGCCTGGGGACGCGGCACCCAGAACAACTTCATCTTCACAACCAGACAGGGCGCGATAACCCGGACAGCATCGACTTGGCGAGAGCGGGTCCGGGGAGGTCGTCCCGATTCATTCCACATCTCAGCCCGGGCCCCCGGGTCCCGAGCACATATCCACCACATTCCAGTCGGGGCCAATATCTGTCCCCGACAACGAGAGCTCGCTCCCTCCCCAGGGAGCCGAGCCCATGCTCCCGGCCCCCGTTAGGCCGGGGTGGGGGCTCACACAACAGAAGCCGGTGTACTTCATCAGCGAGGTACTCTGCCATGCTAAATCGCGTCGCATCTTCACCGACAACGGCGTGCCTCGCTCCATGTCGCTCGTTACCAGCAGAGCCTCAAGCGCTATTATCAGCGTAAGTTTCAGGTCCTCACACGTGCCGGAAAGAATAAACTTCCCCCATGTGGGAAGGCCCCTTCCTGGTGATCGGTGTCTCCCGACCGGGCTCGGTAAGACTAGGCCAGGAGGATGGGACCCCGCTTCCCAATCCCTGGAACATCGAGCACCTTCGCAAATTTTATCCATAAACACATCTTGTAAGTTACGGGGTGCTCGGGCCAGCGCCAGATTTCTCCAAATCTCAACGCTGGCCGGGGGCCCCCATGTGCATTCACTTCCATAAACAGCTTTTTTAATACTCTTTCCGGTCTCGTGCCCTTTGTCCTTTTCTGTGTGTTGCGTTCGTGGCGGTCTCCCCCTGGAGGCAAAATCGGGCCGCGCCCGTGCGACGGCTGGGTTTTGCGCATAATCATCACTTCCCTACCAACGAGCTACCGAATCCCCTCTTGCCAGACCCGGGGCATTGTGTTGACGCCGAAAACCCGCCGGGGGCCGTCCGGTGTCTGGGAGACACGCGAAGGCCTGGGAGATTTGCTTCACTCCAGTGCAGGTCCTAAAATCTTGAGGTTCGTAGGCGTGCCAGTCAATTTGACCCTGCAATTGACAAGGAGAAAAGATGTCAAATTCGTGAGCCAATCGGCTGGAAGTCGGCTTGGACTCATCTCATCGGCTGATGGCCGATACGCACTGTAGCACTTATACATCGGTTAAAAGCCGATGACGGCAAGAGCAATAACATAATAATAAACAAGTATTGCGCTAGCTGATCATCGAAGGGATGCTCAAAAACCGGCCATAAACTTGGTAAAATAGACAAGCAGAATGCATGAGTAAAATAAACTAAAGGAACTCTAGCCGATCATAGTTTAAAGTTACTGGTATCGCTGTGAAGATACTGCCCGCGCCCGTGCCCGGGCCCTTGCTCACATCGGCGCCCAGGATCTTCATCCGCTGTCCGTATCCGTGCTCGAGTTCTTACCTATGCTCGTGCCCGGGTCCTCACCTGAGGTCGTGCCTGGGAACTTGGTTGAGGTCGCGCCCGGGAACCTGCTTGTGCTCGCACTCGGATCGGCAGAATAAACCAATCGGCTAGCCGTTAGCCGATCGTAACAGTAATGCAGGCAAGAATGTATAACAAAACAAGCAGCATAATCAGCTATATTTAATAAGGGATAACTTATCGGCTAAGCACTCCGATAACAACATCGCATAAAACCCATCGGCTTATTAAGAATAACGTTATTATTCAGTCTAGTAGATCGGACCCAACCGTTGCAGCACAGACTGATAATGATAACGAAATCTCGATAGGCCGATAGAACTGATGCGATCGTGATGCTAAAACATGATAACTTACCGGCTATGCACCCCGATAAGACGCTTCCACATAAAGTATCGACCTAGCAGGACCGATTTATCGCTAGCAGTTTAGTAGGTCGGACCTAACCGATGCAGCACAAACTGATGATAAACCGCTCCCAGTAAGCCGATACGATCTATGCACGCATGATGTGATATACCTAATCAATCTATAAGATTAAACTGAACTGATGCAGCCATAGATAAAATAAATATATCATGGTAAGCCGACTACCATAAACCGACTAGAATATCGGACCTAACCGAGGAAGTCCTAGCCGATAGGTAGCCGGGGTGATGAGACTTACCCTCTCGCAGGAGTTCGGACCTAATCGATGCAGCCCGGCTCGAGAAGCAAGATCCCGTCGGAAGGGTGGCGATGTGCCGAAATTGTATTGATTGAGTGATCATTTACAAGGTCCCCGGGCGTACGTATTTATACCCCAAGTTACACAAGTCCTTATTGGACACGGTACATGATTTCCTAATTATAACAGAAAACTTTAACAAGGCCTGACCGGACACGAGGTCAGGTTTCCTAAAGATAAACACTTGCCTAATTAATGCGTACAGTAAATAATTGCCAAACAGCGGTCTTCACGGCTCCCTCCCGGAATCGGTCTCTTCTGGATCAATTTCCGCCAGTTGACTGCAATTTCCCCTTTGACCGAATCTGACATAGGGCCTTACCAAATTTTGGCGTTAACACATGCCCCCCAATTTCGGAGTTCTCCTATAGGACTTCAAAATTCTTTCATTTTGGGCCTCTAGATTTCTTCCATACCGAGGCGGCCCAAGGTAGCCCACTTGCCATAATTGTTTGAAACAGTGCCAACGGCCTCGATTCCCGCCTGGTCATCATATCTCTATAAAACGCTTCGTCTCCCTAGCCTTTTTTACGCTTTCACATCACCAGAGCACCACCGCTTCATGTTCCAAAGCTTCAACAAGCTCTAGCGAATCCAGACGAACCGTCGCAGCCCTCTTCTTCGGCCGTTGATTCCTACATCTTCTTCCTCTCTCGCGATGGCATCGGCATCTGCAGTTCCTGAGGTAATCTTCCTACCCGATTATTTCTCCCGATTTTGTGGCCTAGACGCATCCAATTTGCCATGTTCTTCATCTGTTCTTCGTTATGTTCTTGTTTACTGTAGCATCTTAGAGACCAGATCTTGATCCCGGCCGCCGATTACCCAAACTTTTTCTACCATGGCCCCATGGGTAGCGAAGATCCCACAGATTTTATAAGCGCCGAGACCCAGCGTATTCCTTTCAAGAACTCGGCCATGCGAGTCAGTGACTGGACTAATAGCTTCAGGTCATAGCCGAGCAAGCTGCCCGGGTGGAGAGATTGGTACACCAGGGTATCGGCTGCGAAGAGAACCTACTAGGAAGAATCACATATCAGCCACTGCATCAATCTCTCTCTGGCCGATATGGAAAGGAATGAACCCCTGCTCGCATCGGCCTCATACTTCTGGTCCGATGCCCTCAATGCCTTCCTGTTCGGGCACGGGCCGATGACCCCCACCTTGCTGGATGTGACCATGCTCACCTGTCTTGACACAACGAGCTACATCGACCCCTTCAAGCTTCGCTTCAAACCTGCTCATCGGCTCCAAGCAAAGAACATCGGCGGCTGGTCCAGGTACATATCCATTCACAATAAGGGAACTGGATCGGTTGATGACCGGGAACATGTTGCTTTTCTGAACTTATGGCTGGAGCGGTTTGTTTTTGATGGCGCAACCCTCGGTCCGACGATCAACATGCAATGTTTGGCAGAATGCTTGGTTGATCGGAAACAGATCCCCTTGGGGCAATTCCTCCTTGGCGCCACCTATCAGCTGCTTCACCAAGTGGCGACTAAGCTATCGGCCGGCCAGCCCGTCGGCCATATCGGGGGTCCTTGGTGGTTTGTACAGCTCTGGCTCAATGTCTACACCTCCAAGGCCTTCTCTGGGACTTCTCTTCTCAACCAATCCTTTCCAGCCGATTACACAGAAGACCAAGATCCCATTTACCGCCGATGCATTTCCATGGGCGAAGCTGCATCGGTCCTCTCTGGCGGCAAGATAACCCCCGCTGGACTTAGTCAGTGGTTCAAGGGGTTTTACTATGGTTTCACCAGGGAGGCCACTCTCTGGTTTGCATATAATGACGCATCATCATTCGAGATGCCTTCTAACTTCGACCCACTCAACGCTTTGGATAATGATGAGTCCAAGGCCATATTCCTATCGGCCATCACCCCCCGTCTGCTGCCAACTGGCTTCTCTCTGGGCCTATCGCAGCCTTCATATGAGTTTTACCATCCATCGGTCGGCTCCCACCAGTTTGGCCTTGGTCAGCTTCCGATCGGCCTATTCTTCATCGACAAACTTCAGGCCCGGGGCCTATCGGATGGACATTCAGAACAAGGCCGATGACTGGAGACAGGAGATAATTGATTATTTGCAAAATCCATCGCAATCGGTTCCCAGGAAAATTCGGTATAAAGCTACTAAGTATGTGCTGCTTGATGGGGAGCTGTATTATCGGACTTTTGAGGGAGTTTTGCTTAGGTGCCTGAATTTGGAAGAAGCCAAAGTAGTTATGTGCGAGGTGCATGAAGGCGTCTGTGGGACTCATCAATCAGCCCATAAGATGAAGTGGTTGCTGAGAAGAGTAGGATATTTTTGGCCGACAATGCTGGAAGATTGCTTCAAGTACTATAAAGGGTGTCAAGATTGTCAGAAATTTGGAAATGTACAGTGAGCACCAGCATCGGCTATGAATCCTATCATCAAACCGTGGCCGTTCAAAGGTTGGGGAATTGATATGATCGGCCAAGTTTTTCCTCCATCAAGTAAAGGACATAAGTACATATTGGCGGCGACAGATTATTTTACCAAGTGGGTAGAGGCGATTCCTTTGAAGAAAGTTACATCTAAGGAAGCGATCGAATTTGTAAAGGAGCACATAATTTATCGGTTTGGGATTCCTCAGATGATAACTACTGATCAGGGGTCTATTTTCGTGTCTGATGAGTTTCAACAGTTTGCTGCCAGTATGGGAATCAAGTTATTAAATTCATCGCCTTATTATGCTCAGGCCAATGGACAGGCGGAAGCTTCTAACAAGAGTTTGATCAAGTTGATTAAGTGGAAAATTAATGAGCAGCCGCGGCGATGGCATACTACATTAGCCGATTCACTATGGGCCTATCGGATGGCGTGTCATGGATCTACTCGGGTGCCACCGTATCAGTTGGTATATGGACATGAGGCAGTTTTACCGTGGGAGACCAACATCGGCTCTAGAAGGATTTCTTTGCAGAATCAGTTAACAGCCAATGATTATTATAACTTAATGACAGATGAACTTGAAGATTTGGCTCAGAATCGGTTGAGGGCATTGGAAAGGATCAAGGAAAACAAGGCTAAGGCAGCTCGGCATTACAACAAAAAGGTGGTAAATAAATCGTTTGTCGAGGGAGATCTTGTGTGGAAATTGATTTTGCCGATCGGGTCCAGAGATAATAAGTTTGGAAAATGGTCGCCTAATTGGGAAGGGCCCTATCGGATTAATCACTGTGTGCCTGGTAATGCCTATGTATTAGAAGATCTTGACGAGACAGGGTTTGCTAAAGCGCTTAACGGAAAATATCTCAAGAAATACTATCCTAGCGTTTGGATCAATTCTTAAATCGGTTAAGTGCAGCCGATTTCTAAAATAGTTCGGAAAGCCGATGTTTTTGCATCGCCTAAAGATAGCCGATATCAATCGATATCGCCTTTAGATCAAACAGAAATATTATCAAGGGTGAAGGAGGCAGGCAACAAAGCCGATCAGGATATATTACAGCACAACCAACATGTTTCAAGAGGCCATCGGTCATTAATTTACATGAATTTTTGAATCATTTCGATTGCACGCAGGCGGATTTGGTCAATCTCATTAATGGTGCGGATGTCGTCTTCATCGGAGCCCGGGATGGTCTTCAAGTTCTTGCGCCGATGAATGACTTGACGCACCGTCGCTGCAACCTTAGCCTCTTGGTCTTGGATGGCTTGCGGCAGGCCGATAAGCTGGGATTCTATTGCTTCAAGATCCTTGCAAACCTTTTCAAGTTCTACCAGCAAATCGGCCTCCTTCTTCTTCAGTTGATCTAGCTTGGATTGGAGCTCTTGGGGGACAGCTGCCATGTCATCAAGTTTTTTCTTCTCTATTTGAGCTGATAACCGATCGGTTTGGATATCTTGGGTAATCTTCTGTTGGTCAGCACGATCAGCTATGCGCTGTCTAAGCTTGATGAGTTTAAACCTATGAGACTCCAGGTATGCTGCAGGGGTTAGTGCGTCGACGAGTTCTTCGGGCAGATGGTGTTCAATTTTTGCAAGTCTTGCCCGAATCGGCCCACAGTCTTCCACTAGCGCATCAATTGGGTTTTCCAGCCGACTGATGATACTCGTCAAGTAATCACGCACATCGGCTGGGAAGGACGATTTGGTTGCTGCGCTGGTGGCTGTTTCGTCTTCTGCCTCCAAGTATTTGCCGATGTCAAAGGAAAACAAATCGGCTAAGGACTGCAAAGTTGACATCGGTAAAAGGATCAGTAGAGGGTTAAAAGTGAAGTATGGGCGTAAAGAGATTACCTGAGGGAGGACATCGGCAGCTCGGGTGGCATCGGCTTCAGGGAGATGAATAGGTTGTTCTTCGGAGGGGCCGATGTCAGCCGATGGAATAGGAACAGTCTCATCGACAGCTGGAGGACTTGGTGTTGAGAGTGGGGCAGCTGGAGAAGCCATCGGCTCAGTGCTTGGAGGGATGTCAGAAGAATGTTGAGGTTTTGGAGCCGATGACTCGAGCTGAAAAGGAAACTAGTAAGATGAATGAGAACGGGTACTAATGTCCAGACTTGGTGCATACCTGAGGAGATGAGGGAGCCGATGTTATTTGAGGAGACGATGGCGTCGTGGCGGTGACATCGGCACCGGTTTTCTGCTTCTTGAGGGAGGGGCGGTGTGCTAACTTCTTGCGTTTTTGTCCTATCGGCCGAGGCGCCTTGAGGAGAGCCGATGGAGATGGAGCATCGCGCCCTAAGTTTGGAGTGGCCGATGGGGGTTGATACAGAATCGGCCGACCACTGTTGCTTGTCGTTGGGGGCTCGACGCTGGCAGCCTGCAAATTAAGAGTGAGAGATGATTGGAGATGTTGATTAAGGCTTGCGGGTGTTACCTCTTCATCGGATTCGATGTACTCGGCGTCGAGGCGGGAACAGTAGCAAGTGGCCGCTAAGCTAAATATATGTTTCTTCCATTCTGACCACCATCGGACAAAAAGCTTGGTGTTAGCAGTGCAGACATACACCTCGGTGGTGGCGCCTAGAAGAAGGGGTTCTGTTAAAGTCCGCATCCGATCATACTCTAGGGCGTTGTTGACGTTGCCCCGGGCCTGAAGTTTGTCGATGAAGAATAGGCCGATCGGAAGTTGACCAAGGCCAAGCTGGCGGGAGCCGACCGATGGATGGTAAAACTCATATGAAGGTTGCGATCGGCCCAGAGAGAAGCCAGTTGGCAGCAGACGAGGGGTGATGGCCGATAGGAATATGGCCTTGGCCTCATTATTATCCAGAGCGTTAAGTGGGTCGAAGTTGGAAGGCATCTCGAATGATGATGCGTCATTATATGCAAACCAGAGAGTGGCCTCCCTGGTGAAACCATAGTAAAACCCCTTGAACCACTGACTAAGTCTAGCGGGGGTTATCTTGCTGCCAGAGAGAGCCGATGCAGCTTCGCCCATGGAAACGCATCGGCGGTAAATGGGATCTTGGTCTTCTGTGTAATCGGCTGGAAAGGATTGGTTGAGAAGAGAAGTCCCAGAGAAGGCCTTGGAGGTGTAGACATTGAGCCAGAGTTGCACAAACCACCAAGGACCCCCAATATGGCCGACGGGCTAGCCGGCCGATAGCTTGGTTGCTACTTGGTGAAGCAGCTGATAGGTAGCGCCAAGGAGGAATTGCCCCAAGGGGATCTGTTTCCAATCAACCAAGCATTCTGCCAAGCATTGCATGTTGATCGTCGGACCGAGGGTTGCGCCGCCAAAAACAAACCGTTCCAGCCATAAGTTCAGAAAAGCAACATGTTCCCGGTCATCGACTGATCCAGTTCCCTTATTATGAATGGATATGTACCTGGACCAGCCGCCGATGTTCTTCGCTTGGAGCCGATGAGCACGCTTGAATCGGAGCCTGAAGGGGTCGATGTAGCTCGTCGTGTCAAGACAGGTGAGCATGGTCACATCCAGCAAGGTGGGGGTCATCGGCCCATGCCCGAACATGAAGGCATTGAGGGCATCGGACCAGAAGTATGAGGCCGATGCGAGCAGAGGTTCATTCCTTTCTAAATCGGCCAGAGAGAGATTGATGCAGTGGCCGATATGTGATTCTTCCCAGAGGGTTCTCTTTGCAGCCGATACTCTGATGTACCAATCCCTCCACCCAGGCAGCTTGCTCGGCCATGACCTGAAGCTATTGGTCCAGTCACTGAGCAGCATGGCCGAGTTCTTGAAAGGAATACGCTGGGTCTCGGCGCTTATAAAATCTGTGGGATCTTCGCTACCCATGGGGCCATGGTAGAAAAAGTTTGGGTAATCGGTGGCCGGGATCAAGATCTGGTCTCTAAGATGCTATAGTAAACAAGAACACAACGAAGGACAGATGAAAAACATGGCGGATTGGGTGCATCTAGGCTACAAAATCGGGAGAAATAATCGGGCAGGAAGATTACCTCAGGGCTGCGGATGCTGATGCCATCGTGAGAGAGGAAGAAGATGCGGGAATCGATAGCCGAAGAAAAGGGTTGCGACGGTTCGTCTGGATTCGCTGGAGCTTGTCGAAGTTTTGGAAGATGAAGCGATGGTGCTCTGGTGATGTGAAAGCGTAAAAAAGGCTAGGGAGACGAAGCGTTTTATAGAGATATGATGACCGGGCAGGAATCGAGGCCGTTGGCACTGTTTCAAACAATTATGGCAAGTGGGCTACCTTGGGCCGCCTCGGTATGGAAGAAATCTGGAGGCCCAAAATGAAAGAATTTCGAAGTCCTATAGAAGAACTCCGAAATTGGGGGGCATGTGTTGACGCCAAAATTTGGTAAGGCCCTGTATCAGATTCGGTCAAAGGAAAAATTGCAGTCAACTAACGGAAATTGATCCAGAAGAGACCGATTCCGGGAAGGAGCCACGAAGACCACAGCGTGGCAGTTATTTATTATATCTATTAATTAGGCAAGTGTTTATCTTTAGGAAACCTGACCTCATGTCCGGTCGGGTCTTATTAGCGTTTTCTGTTATAATTAGGAAATCATGTACCGTGTCCAATAAGGACTCGTGTAACTCAGGGTATAAATACGTACGCCCGGGGACCTTGTAAATTATCACTCGATCAATACAAATTCGGCGCATCGCCACCCTTCCAATGGGATCTTGCTTCTCGAGCCGGGCTGCATCGGTTAGGTCCGAACTCCTGCGAGAGGGTAAGTCTCGTCACCCCGGCTACCTATCGGCTAGGACTTCCTCGGTTAGGTCCGATATTCTAGTCGGTTTATGGTAGTCGGCTTACCACGATATATTTATTTTATCTATGGCTGCATCAGTTCAGTTTGATCTCATAGATTGATTAGGTATATCACATCACGTGTGTGTAGATCGTATCGGCTTACTGGGAGCGGTTTATCATCAGTTTGTGCTGCATCGGTTAGGTCCGACCTACTAAACTGCTAGCGATAAATCGTTCCTGCTAGGTTGATACTCTATGTGCAAGCGTCTTATCGGGGTGTATAGCCGATAAGTTATCATGTTTTAGCATCACGTTCGCATCAGATCTATCGGCCTATCGAGATCTCGTTATCATTATCAGTCTGTGCTGCAACGGTTGGGTCCGATCTACTAGACTGACAATAATAACGTTGCTCTTAATAAGCCGATGGGTTTTATGAGATGTTGTTATCGGAGTGCTTAGCCGATAAGTTATCTCTTATTAAATATAGCCAATTATACTACTTGCCTTGTTATACATTCTTGCCTGCATTACTGTTACGATCGGCTAAGGGCTAGCCGATTGGTTTACTCTGTCGATCCGAGCGCGAGCACAAGCAGGTTCCCGGGCAAGACCTCCGGTAAGGACCCGGGCACGAGCATAGGTAAGAACCCGGGCACGAATACGGGCAGCAGATGAAGATCCCGGGTGCAGGAGCGAGCAAGGACCTGGGCACGGGCGCGGGCAGTATCTTCGTGACGACACTAGTAATTTTAACCACGATCGGCTGAAGTCCATTCAATTTATTTGTTTACGCATCCTGTTTACTTATTTTACCAAGGTTATAACCGATTTTTGAGGATCCCTTCAATGATCGGCTAGATTAATACTTGTTTATTATTATTATTGCTCATGCCATCATCGGCTTCCAGTCGATGTATAAGTGCTACAGTGCATATCGGCCATCGGCCGATGAGATGAGTCCAAGCCGGCTTCCAGCCGATTGGCTCACGAATTTGACATCTTTTCTCCTTGTCAATTGCAGGGTCAAATTGACTGGCACGCCTACGAACCTCAAGATTTTAGGACCTGCACTAGAGTGAAGCAAATCTCCCAGGCCTTCGCGTGTCTCCTAGACGCCGGACGGCCCCCGGCGGGTTTTCGGCGTCAACAGGGACACACAGCCTTGATCCCCGAGGAACTCGGCGCCTTGCGCGTGCGGGGAGCTCGATGAGCTCTCTGCCCCGAGCACGAGCCTGACTCGAGCGGATCGGCTCCCCAACTACCTGCATTAATGGCGAGGCGATGGGGCGTGTCTCGCCTGTCGCCCGCTCAGACATGCGTGGGCTCTCATGATGGCCCCCCGTGGGCCCGCTCCCTGTCCGGTCAGAGGACTTTTGACTAAGGGGGCTTCAATTTTCCACACCGTGGCAGCGATGGCGTGCGCTGTCACATCTTCATAATCCAGCCGCCCGCAGCAGGCATGCAACGTGACGATCGGACGTGCCGAACCTACTCCGGCGTGGCTCAGCAGGCGGACGTGTGCGACAAGACGTATCGTACCTAGAAAAGCTTTATCTTGGCATGTGTGTCGGAGAAAAGGATTCCAACTGCGGGGAGTCTGGGGACCCCCCTTTGAGGTTCGGCCAGGGGAGTTGTTCACAGAACGGCTGCCACGTCCGATCGAAATGTGCTCGGGCCCCAGGGGCCCGGGCTGAGATGGCACACAAGGGAGACAGGAGAAGTATACAGGTTCGGGCCGCGCGAAGGCGTAATACCCTACTCCTGTGTGTGTTTGCTCTGTGGGAGATGAATGTGGTTTGCTCTTACAAAGAGTTCTCGAGGGATGCTCAGGAGCTCGCCCTCACTTAGAAACGAACTCTCTTTTGTTTTCTGGAGCGGCTCGGGAAACTCTACCAGAAGCCGGACTCGAAGAAGACCTTTTCGAGCCGGCGGGCATGGATCCTCCTTTTATCGTTCAAGGGGAGTCCACACTGCCCAGTACACAGCTTTTCTAGGTATGATATGTCTTGTCGCACGCACGTCCGCCTGCTGAGCCACGCCGGGGATGGGTCGGCACGTTTGCTGCAGGCTTGTCGATGTTTTACACCGGCAATAAATATATGGGGCTAGTTGGCGGATGTAAACTCGGTGGATTGCAAAGGAACACAGAGAGATTTTACACTGGTTCAGGCCCTCAATGTGAGGTAATACCCTACGTCCAGTTTGTATGTATTCCTTTGAGGATATACGGTGGTAGTTCTGATGAACTTGTGTGCACCTGCCCTCATGGGGCGCCCTGCCTCCCCTTATATACTGGGGGACAGGGTCACAAGGTAGGAGTCCCCATCGGATTACGACTAGGAGATCTCCCCTTAGAGATATAACGCACCCGACTAGGACTGTATATTCCTTTCTATACAAGGCGAAGTCCGCCGAATCTAGCTATATCTCTAATTACAAGGCTAGGCCCATCCTCTGTCCGAGTGGCCCATATGCTTGTCATGAGGTACCCGGGGCCCATGGCACCCACAGTAGCCCCCGAGACCTTCATAGTTGAGTCACAGCTGATGCCGAGTGCTCATCCTCCACCGTGAAGTCTTCCTGAGTGCATTGCTCCCGAGTACTCTTTGTCTGAGTGCTGCTTCTCTCGAGTCCTGCTTCATGTCAGCTGGCAGCGAGGCTATGAAGGGCTCCATGTAGATGTAGGAATAGTGTGCGCCGAATAGGCGCACCTATTAGGTGTAGCCCCCGACTTTGTGCTTAATTGTGAAGACAATTAAACATAAAGTCAAAGGTCTTTAACCTTGTAGTCTTTCCCGAGTAGATTACTACTGGTATATGAGACTCTTCGGTATCATGTCAACCGGAATAAACTTTATAGTCTTGCCGAGTAGGGAACTACTCGTATGTAGAACTCTTCGACTTCATGTCAGTCGGAATGTGTGTTTATAGTCTTGCCGAGTAGGATACTACTCGTATATGGGACTCTTCAGCTTCATGTCAGCTGGAAAAGAGGTTTATAGTCTTTCCCGAGTGGCGTCCCACCCGGAAGTTAGACTCCTCCGCATCATGTCAGCGGGAATGAGAAATTTATAGTCTCTCCCGAGTAGTGCACTACTCGAAAGTTAGACTCTTCAGCGTCATGTCGGCTAGAATAATATTACTCATGGCAACTGGTGGCCACGCATGTAGGCCGAGTACCACTTTATGAAAATAAATCCACGGCGTGGTCAGGTGTACCCGAGAAAGATACCTGCATCCCCAATTTTAATGAAGACCAGCTTGTGATCCTTGTAAGGATATATCCTCGAGACCTGGTGGATAAAACAGATACCCAAACATATATGTTTAGCAATAAGGCTTTCATGAAGCATATCTGTTTACCTCATCGGTTCCTGTGGGTAGCACCAGCGCTATAATTTCAACTCAGCCTGCGGGCGGCCCACATGGAGCATGCTACTGTAGGAACTCATATCTTGGTGGCTGCTACCAAATAAGCCAGCCTGAGCCGACCTATCCAGCATAGCTCTATAGAAGTATCATCCATCGCATGTCATGATGAGTTTTTTGGTATCGGTAACCGCAATCAGCCAGAGAAATCCTTATTCGCAAGCCTTTCCGACTTATGTTCTGGATGCAGCCTGGTTGCCATAGGTGCCCGAGCAGGTATGTTGCAGGATCTGCTTGCCCTCCTTAGGTGTGACACAGTGCATGAGAACTCCGGATGCGCTTTGACGATGTAAGTCTTCTCTGACTTCAGAAGAGCCGAGCAGGGTACCCGAATCTTGCATTAGCATAGGATTCGGCTAGCGACCCTCATGGGGCATACCCTACCCAACAGAGTTATAGCCAAGCGAGGTACCCAAACCTTGCATTAGCATAGGATTCGGCTAGCGACCCTCATGGGGCGTACCTCACCCAGCCGAGTGATATACGACCCCCGACTAGTGCCGGAAGTCGGTTGTCAGCTCACATGGAGCGTAGCCGGGGAAGATGACGTCCCGACTGGCGCAAGTACTCGGTAAGTAGCCCTCATGGAGCATCCCGAGTGTATTTTAACAGACTTGTCCAGCCCCCGAGCGTAGGAGATAGGCTCGCAGCCCTGAGTTCCTGTCACGCGTATCCGGAGCTGGGCCTGCAATATAAAGATATTGGATGAGTAGCATCTGATGATGGAAATAATCACCCGAATAAAATGTATTTTACAATATATGTAAATACGTGTTCTCCCTCTTTTTGATATTAATTTCCTCGAGTAGTTGACCCCTTACGTTTAAGCACTCTGCCCGACTAGTCATAGCCCCCTAGCGTCGGGAGTTGGCTCATGGCTCTTTCCTAGACACGCGTTTTGGGTGACTTGAGTTCGTCTTTCATGGAGCAAAGTTTCACGGATCAGGATTTATGCTACTCGAGTACTTTTGCAATCATTTAAGAGCAAAAACAGAAAAAAGTAAATGTGCAGCTTGTACACCTATTAGGTGTAAGCGGCTGTGGCACTAGCAAGGCCAAGTGAGGAGGTGTTTATCAAAAAGCGACTTAGCTGTTCGGTATTTGGGAGTGGGGATGCCATCCTTGCGTTTCAGCTTATGAGCCCCCGAGCATGTCTCTTGTTGTTCTGATAATCCTCAGTTGTTGAAGGTCGAAGACGGTTGTGACTGACTGCCACAATGAAGCCGTCCGACTTGCGATTGTGATTCCCGGCTTTAGTCGGGACCGTGTCGTTGGTGCCCTCCCGCTTCTTCTGTCAAGATGCCTTTTTGTCTTCGAGAGCCTCAGCAACAGCGTGGGCTGAGTCGGCGTACTTGTTTGCCATGTCGAATAGGGCCTTGACAGAGTTGGGAGGCTTCCGCGTGAATTTGTCGATGAACGAGATGTCTTTGACTCCTTTTCGAAAGGCGGCGATGACGACCTCGTCCTTGATCTTCGGGATTGAGTTCCTCTTCTCAGAAAATCTCTTGATGAAGTCACGAAGAGACTCGTTCTTCCTTTGACGCAACTGATATAGGTCGTACTCGGAAGATGGCCTCTCGTATGTTCCCTGGAAGTTGGTGATGAAACGTTCCCGGAGTTCTCCCCAAGAGCCGATTGATTGCTTGGGAAGTCCTGTTAGCCATGTCCTCGCTGAGTCGGCTAGAGCAACTAGGAGGTAGTTAGCCATGACTTTGTGGTCACCTCCGGCAGCTTGGATTGCCAGAGTGTATGCTGTGAGCCAGGACTCGGGATCGGTCTTGCCGTCGTATTTTTCGATGCCTGTAGGCTTGAAACCCGACGGCCAGTCGACCTGTTGTAGCTCCTGGGTGAAGGCTGGTATGCCTTCATCGTCATGAGGGCTCCGACTCCGAATACGGCGGCGAGGCCGCTCGTGGTGGAGGCCAAAGCGCTCGTTCTCGTCTTCCAGTTGGCGTTGCTCATCCTCCTCTTGTTCGCGGCGCCAAGCGCTGACGTTTTGCTGAAGGTCACGCCGTGGTTGGCCTCGGAGCCGCCGGTCGTCGTTGGGGTTGCCGAGTGACGTTTGGTGTGACTCCAAGTGCTGCCAACTAGAGCCGGCTGCTCGGCGTCGCTTTGAAGTGGATGAGACTGCCGTTGGGGAAATCGACCGGTTGGTCGGTATGAGGGTATCACCCGACTGTTGGTGTTGTTGACATGCAGCAGCTGTAAGCATGGCTTTTATCCTTGCGATCGTCGGGGTGGCCTGGTGATCAGGTCCGAACTGGAGTGTATCCAGTAGAGTTGCAGCGGCCACGATGTTCTGTTGGGGTGTGACGAAGACGTCGTGGTCGCCAACTCGGGTTTGGAGGACTTGTTGCTGAGCAGTCCGCCCGGCTCTGCGCAGATCGTCGTTGCGGGCGCGCAGGCGTCTTGCTTCTTCCTCTTGTTGTTCTCGCAGTCGGCAGGCCTCCTCCTCTTGTTGTTCGTGTAGTCGGCGTGATTCCTGAGTAGGAGTAGAGCCTTTGGATGCCATGAAGATTTCTCGTGGCGGGAAGAAGCTTGCTGAACTGCTGTCCGACTTAGAGTCGGAATCCGACTGGGAGTCGTAGTCCGACTGAGAGTCGTAGTCAAAATAGTTGATGGGGGTGATTACAACTCCGACCTCCCTAGATCCGATCTCGAGCGGCTCGGGGCCGTATCCGAGTCGAACTCCAGAGGATCGGGTTTGCCGCGTCGGATGTAGATTGTAGATATCCGCGGCGTCGCCGAGTCCGAACGGGAAATTGACGATCTCTTCCTTTTTTGGCCCGATCTCGGCCAGCTCAAAACCGAGTCCGAGTCGAACACCGAAAGAAAGAGTTGTCCCTGGATTTGGGCGTATGGGAGATCGCCGCAGCATGTCGTGAGAGATTGCTGCAGCATCGTGTAGGCCGACTGGCGCGGAGTCGGCTGGTTCCTCGGCCGGTTGGATCGGGTCCGTGTCGGCCAAGGTGAGATTGCCGAACATGTCGGCGACGAAGTCGAGGCTTCCGAATGAGATTGTATCTCCGGGAGAGAATTTGCCGCCGTTGACTCCGGTTGCTGGATCCATCGAGCTTGTAGATGTAGATCGTGCCGAATCCCCTACCTGGCGCGCCAACTGTCGATGTTTTACACCGGCAATAAATATATGGGGCTAGTCGGCGGATGTAAACTCGGTGGATTGCAAAGGAACACAGAGGGATTTTATACTGGTTCAGGCCCTCAATGTGAGGTAATACCCTACGTCTAGTTTGTATGTATTCCTTTGAGGATATACGGTGGTAGTTCTGATGAACTTGTGTGCACCTGCCCTCATGGGGCGCCCTGCCTCTCCTTATATACTGGGGGACAGGGTCACAAGGTAGGAGTCCCCATCGGATTACGACTAGGAGATCTCCCCTTAGAGATATAACGCACCCGACTAGGACTGTATATTCCTTTCTATACAAGGCGAAGTCCGCCGAATCTAGCTATATCTCTAATTACAAGGCTAGGCCCATCCTCTGTCCGAGTGGCCCATATGCTTGTCATGAGGTACCCGGGGCCCATGGCACCCACAAGGCTGGTAGGTCGTGAGGATGTGACGGCACACGTCGTCGCTGCCGGAGCGTGGAAAACCAAAGCCCTCTCAGTCAAAAGTTCTCTGACTACAAAGGGAGCGGGCCCTCCAAGCGGGCGACAGGCGCGACGTGCCCCGTCGCCTCGCCATTAATGCGGGTAGTTGGAGAGTTGATCCGCCCCAGTCAAGCTCGTGCCCGGGGCAGAGAGCTCATCGAGCCCTCCGCGCGCTCAAGGCGCCGAGTTCCTTGGGGACGGAAACTGTGAGTCCCGGGACCGGGGGGCGAGGCCCGAGCTCGGGAAGTCCCAGTAATGTGCCCCGGGGACGCAACCGGGGCTGAAGTGTCCCGGGGACGCAACCCGGGGCTGAAGCTGTGGGTCCTGGGACCAGAGGGAGAGGCCCGGTCCCGGGAAGTCCCAGTAATGTTCCCCGGGGACGCGACCCGGGGCTGAAGCTGTGGGTCCCGGGATCGAGGGGCGAGGCCCGGTCCCGGGAAGTCCCAGTAATGTTCCCGGGGACATGCCCCGGGACCGAGGAGGTGGCTCCTGGGACTGGGGGGCGAGGCCCGGGGCCGAGAAGGTCCCCGGGACGCGGGGCCCGAGGTGGATGCGAGCCGTCGTCATGACTCGCCCGGGGAGTGCGCACCCGGGCCTAGGCAGTGCTCGGGCCCAGGTACTTAGCGGGAAAACGGCCGTAGCCGGCCACCACCGGCACAGAATGTGGGACCAGAGGACCTGACGTGGCCGAATATCCACGCGTCCCCGGGGACTGGGGGCCCCCAGTCCCGTTTCGCCGACAATGTGTATAAGGCACTGTGGACAGCATCTCCAGCAGGGACCCTAAACTCAGCTCCCAAACAGGTTTTGGGCGGTGAGACAAAAATTTTAGGTCCGGCAGGGACCCAATAGGGCCCCTAAAATGAGGAGGCCCCCAAATCCAGCCCCCAAGCCCCCAATCCTGGAGGCTCTACACCACAGCCCCTATCGACGTTTTTTTTGGCGCCTACGACAATTCCTCAAGTCCACCGCCCGCGCGCTGGCCTCCTGCATCCCGCCGCCCACCGCCCCGCCTCCCGCGTCCCGCGCCGGCCTCCCGCGCGCCGCCCACTGCCCCGCCTCCCGCGCCCGGCCTCCCGCGCCCGCCTCTCCCACGCGCCGGCCTGCTGCCTCCTGCGTCCTGTTGCTGCTGTGTCACTGCTACTGCTGCATATATATTTATGTTTTAATTATAGTGTCAAACTAGGCATATACATAAAGTCTACGGTGAAAAATAATAGAAAAAGAAATAGGGGCTGAGAAATGGGGGCTGTTGCTGGAGTTCGGAGCATTTTTTGGGTCAAAAGAAAATAGGGACAGCCCCCATTTAACATTTGGGGGCTCTAAAATAGGGGCTATTGCTGGAGATGCTCTTAGACTATAAAAGGAGGATCCATGCCAACAGGAGAGGGGGCCGACCCCGTTCCATTCTCCAAGTACAGCTTCTAGAAACAGACCAAGTTCCCAAGTTAGGGCTAGCTCCTGAGCACCCCTCAAGAACACCTTGTAAGAACGAAGCCATCTCCCACATAGCAGATACACACAGGAGTAGGGTTTTACGCTTCCGTACGGCCCGAACCTGTCTACTTCTCCTGTCTCCCTTGCGTGTCATCGATCAGGCGCCGCAGCCGACCTGTGAACCACTCCCTTGGCCGAACCTCAAAGTGGGGTTCCTAGACTCCCCGCGGTTGGAGTTCCTTCCTCCGACAGTATGATAAATAAAGCAGGTTTGGCTGTGATCCACCGATGTCCTGTATGTACCAACTGGTCTCTTGGAACTGGTACAGGTATTATAGGTAACGATGTTGCTCTTCTGTTAACCCGTACGGTTAGCAGGAGAGGGGCATTACAGCATAACTATTAAGAAAGGTAAAACAACTTATTTGCCTCCTTAGGGTGGGTGCAATGTAGGACTAGGCTAGTTGGGTTAATAATGAAGCTAAGGGACAATATGGGTAGTTTAGTGATAAAAGTTATGTTTATATCTTCTAATTTATCATATTTAACATAAAATTTGAACTCCAAAAGTTTGTAAATTATTTTAGGAAAAGAGAGTAACTTTAAATTTTAGCACAACGTGTAATATAATATGGATAGTATCGTAGCACATCAAAGTCGTCTCTTTCAGGTAGTTGATCTATTCGTACGCGAAATCTGCGGTTTAAAGGCTTCTCAAAGACCCAAAACCAAACCATAACCTAATCTTAAATCGTATCAACAAAAACTCCAATGCGCTCCTGCTGACGTCACCACGGACGGATGCGAGAGGGCCGTGGGTTGTGGCCGGTCTGAAACTGGACGCCCGCCGTTGCTGGTCCACGTTCCGATCCAACAACTCCATGCCAGATGGGGCCCACCCTGGTGGAGCCCCGGACCCACACGTCAGCCGCTTTTGACCCGCCTACCCCCGGCGGCTGCGGCCCCACCCATCGGCGAGACGCCCGTGGTGGCGGCTGATCGCGCCAGGTGGGAAAAGTAATAAGTGGGTTGATATTTGGTGGGCCTATTTATATTTAAGCAGGTGCGGTGCGGTGCAGAGGAGGAGGTGGTAGGTGGTCGACTTGCAGCACGCCTTCTTTTGAGCGATTTCATCCGGCTGGCGTGCAGAGGCAGAGGCAGATCTGACGCCACGCAGGTGAAAGAGGCTCGCCTCCGATCTCCTCCCCTCATCACCCGCCGCTGCGCTTTTCCGTTGCTGTTGCTGGGTAGGATCCCTCGCGCGCGGGAGCTGTCTAGTTTTTGCTCGCAATTTTCCACTTGTCTGCTCTATATGTGAGGTGTCCTGTTTATCGGGAGGGATTGGGTGGAGCCATGGAGGCAAGTGGAGCTTGTGCCAGAATCGGCCTCGTCATGGTGGTGTCATGGTGAATTTGGGGAGTCCAATACTAGTGTCTGATTGTTCCGTTACTGGTCCGTGTGGGATTACAACTTAGAATATATTTTAGTTTTTGGAAGAACCTACAATTTTAGCTGCATGTTCTCTACATGGTTTGGACATGGAGTGCTAGTTGTAGACAGTGTGTGTGTCAAGTTTGGTGGCTGTTGCTTACCACTAGTTTCTTTCAGTAGCCCCCAAGTGCCAATTTTTTTACCTATCTCAGTATAATGTTAATAAATGTTGCTTCTGATTGCTCTCACATTTGCCTCAACAGGTAGTTAGGCGTAGATCTGTTGTTGTAACGTATGGCCCTAGGTCGCCATGTATTACCACGGGGTTCATCTATTAGTTATGCTAGATGTGATGCCAAACATCTGAAAATGTTATTACTCACTGCGTTCTGTTAATTGTGAAATGTTTTGCAATCGGTAGTTTCTGCCTCAAAACTGACAATATAATTCCCCATCAAAGTGTCGACCTCCTGGGTGATATGATAAATAACAATATCATAGGCATATCTTCAGTATTCTGTTAACTTCCTTATTTTGTGCATTTATATACCTTTTCCATAATACATGAATGATGCCCCACTCAATACTGAAAAGAGTCACCTTTCATATGGCTTCCTTCTAAAAGTATGAAATTTATATTGCTATGGGCCATACAGAAAAGGCCACACCCTGTATTGGACTTGAAATTTTTAGTACATAGCGCTTAATTTTGCATGCATGTCATAGTTCTGCTGTACTGTCTTTTTTGAATTGGCATCTATATCATTTTATAAAAAGAATTAGCATTTGCATTCTGTTAAAAGAAAAGCAACATCTGCACAAACTATTTTTTGTTCTGCGCATGATGTATTGATGTGTTTGGTGCATCTATCTGCAGGCAGAGATGGCTGTCACTAGAATTGGTCTTTCTGGCCTTGCAGTCATGGGGCAGAACCTTGCCCTCAACATTGCAGAGAAAGGGTTCCCTATCTCTGTCTACAACAGGACGACTTCGAAGGTTGATGAGACTGTTCAGCGTGCAAAGGTAGAAGGAAACCTTCCTGTGTACGGGTACCATGACCCTGCATCATTCGTGAACTCCATTCAGAAGCCACGTGTTGTCATCATGCTTGTCAAGGCTGGTGCGCCAGTGGACCAGACCATTGCAACTCTTGCAGCACACTTGGAGCAGGGTGACTGTATTATTGATGGAGGAAATGAGTGGTACGAGAACACAGAGAGGAGGGAGAAGGCAATGGAGGAGCGTGGCCTCCTCTACCTTGGTATGGGTGTTTCTGGAGGAGAGGAGGGTGCCCGCAATGGCCCGTCCTTGATGCCTGGTGGCTCATTTGAGGCTTACAAGTACATCGAAGATATTCTTCTCCAGGTGGCTGCTCAGGTTCCTGACAGTGGACCATGTGTCACATACATTGGCAAAGGTGGATCTAGAAACTTTGTCAAGATGGCTCATAATGGAATTGAGTACGGTGACATGCAACTGATTGCTGAGGCATATGATGTTCTCAAGTCGGTTGGTAAGCTCACAAACAGCGAGCTGCAGCAGGTGTTTTCTGAGTGGAACAAGGGCGAGCTCCTCAGTTTCCTGATTGAGATCACAGCCGACATATTTAGCATCAAGGATGACCAGGGTGATGGCTACCTGGTTGACAAGGTGCTAGACAAGACTGGGATGAAGGGAACCGGGAAATGGACTGTGCAGCAGGCTGCAGAGCTTTCTGTGGCTGCTCCTACAATTGAGGCATCGTTGGATTCCAGGTTCCTCAGTGGGTTGAAGGATGAGCGTGTTGAGGCTGCCAAGATCTTCCAAGGTGACTTCTCCAGCAACTTGCCAGTGGACAAGGCACAGCTGATTGAAGACGTCAGGCAGGCTCTTTATGTTGGTTGTTTTATCGGCTTAGAGATAAGATAACGAATAGAATCCGTAATCGGTGGATTCAACCGATCCTCCTAAACCGAAGGAAACCCCCGAGCCCCACTAGTGCACATATAAAAGAGAAATTAGAGAAGAACGGGACGCCGCTCGGTCTCCGACTACAAACCCTAATTGTGTCCGATCCACAAACGCACTAGAAGGGGTTCGTGAGGTCTTCATCAATCCGTCCGTCGGCACACACACGCAGAGAAGCATCAAGAAGAAGAGGAAGCAGAGAAGAAGAAGAAATCAAGTCAAGATGGCTTCACAAGCAGGTCAGTGATTAGAATTAATTTTCCGCATAGGTGATTGAATTTCTAGGGGGATTAATCTCAGTGAATCAATTTTATTCAACACTGTAATTTAGTTTCTCCAATATTGTGGTATCAGAGCCAAGCCCCTTAGAATTTAATCCCAAAATCTTCATCCCTTAGTGAAGTCATCATCAATTAACTCGGCAAAGATCAAAATCCCCAAATCCGAAGAACCCTAATTTGAATAAGACCCAAAATCAACGCGAATACAATGAAATCGGGATTATTTTACCCGGTTCGTCGTCTTCGCTGCCGATGTGCTCACATCCGTGCCTCGGGAACTACCTCCTCGCCTCGCCGCTAAGCCATCCCGCTGCCCCAGACCGGTCTCGCGCCGTCGATTGGCCGCGCGAGACCGAGGCTCGCCTCGGTGTTGCTGTTGCGCACGGGGAGGAGAACTGGGGACGGAGGGGGAAGAGGAAAGACGGGCATTGGCCGTCGTCGCCGCTGCTTTGCTCGGCGTGTCGTCGCCATAGCCATCGCCGTCACCGCCGCCGCTTGCTCGTCGAGCGCGTCGTGAAGAAGACGAGGAGAAAAGGGGATCGGTCGGGGCTCGGGTTAGGGTTCGGCCGCCGCCGCCGATTTTATTTAATCCGGTAAAAAAAAACTGATCTCAGCCGTCGGATTGAGATCGGACGGCGATAACAAAATTAGACGCGGGGATGACCGTAGCCGTTCGATCTGAATCGAACGGAACGGCCGACATCGCGCCCCGCGCCCCGCGCCTCGCGCCCGCGCCCCGCGCCCCGCGCCCGGCGCCCCGCGCCTCGCGCCCGCTCCCTGCGCCCCGCGCCCGCGCCCGCGCCCCGCGCTTGAAATTAAATCAATTCCCACTGTTTTATTCATTTGTTATTTACAGAAATTCATTTATATGCTTTCTTGGCCATTAAAAATGCTGAAAAATTATGAAAAATTATTTTGATGACTCAGAAAATTATTTCTAGCTAAATGGAACCAACGGGAAGTTTTGCTAGAAAATATTTATGATGTGAAATTATTTTTGACCAACGTTAGTTATAATTTCATGTCAAATAAATTAATAATAATATTTCCTTAATTATTTCTGCCCAACGGTGATGTAATTAAGGATTTTTTTTTGTCACTTCATATATTTTCTAAATTTTTTCTGCCCAACGGTGATTAAATTTAGAAAAGGAGCCTATCATCGCATGTGATTGATTAAGCCAACGCAAATTAATCATATGCAATATTTTACTAATATTTTCATTGGTTATTTTCAGCATTGGGGCAGCTTAAAATTGTTACACCCCTTGATGGAACAAATTTCGCTGAGTGGAAGAACGATGTGCTATTGAATCTTGGCATGTTGGACTATGACTTAGCACTAAGAGAGGACTCCCCTGAGGAGCCCATGTACACCGACGAAATGAGTCAGGAAGTTTATGATAATACCAAGTGGAGTTACGAAGAAAAAGTAGCCTCTTGGGAAAAGTCCAACAGAATGTCTCTCATGTACATCAAGAGTACTATCGCTCCAGGAATTATTGGAGGGATTACGAACTCAAACGATGTTAAGACGTACTTGGCAAATATTGAAGAGAACTTTAAGACTTCATCTAAGAGTCATGCCAGTACCTTAATAAGTAAGCTGATCACCAGCCAGTATGATGGCAAAGGTGGTGTAAGAAAGCACATCCTTGAGATGACTCATATGGCACATACACTAAAGACCATGGACATGGAATTGTCTGAAGGTTTTTTAGTGCATTTCATATTGAACTCTCTTGGTCCTGACTATGGTCCCTTCAAGATTAATTATAATACTCAAAAAGAGAAGTGGACCGTAGCAGAATTGATCTCCCACTCAGTGGAAGAGGAAGAGCGACAAAAGGCTGATAAGCAGAAACTTAAAGATCAGCTCAACCTCATCCATGCTAAAGGCAAGAGGAAAACAAATCAAGGCCAAAGCTCGGGTAGTGGCAGAAAGAAGCCATATCACCCTCATAAGTCTGGAGGGAGTAACACTGCTCAAGCAAAGCCGCATCCTCAGTCTTAAGCTTTAGCTGCCTCCACCACTGCAAGTCCATATTGCAAGTTTTGCAGTAAAGATGGACATTGGCAGAGGGATTGTCCACGCTTCCGAGAGTGGCTAGCTAAGAAAGGTATAAATGAGATTGATGAAATATCAAATGTTAATGAATTACTTTACTCTGAATTCTCCATTGATACCTGGTGGGTTGACTCAGGTGCCACTGTGCACGTCTGTAACTCATTGCAGGGATTGACTACTGTCCAGGCGGTAGCAAAGGGGGAGCGAATCCTAAGAGTAGCTGATGGAGCGGAGATCGAAGTGAAGGCCGTTGGAGACCTAGCACTTAGACTCCCTAGTGGCTACAATTTAATTCTGAATAATGTTTTATTTGCTCCCTCAATTAAGAGAAACCTCATTTCTGTTCGAGTGTTGACAGAAACTGGTTATGACTGTCATTTTTCAAAGAGAACATGTTACATTAAATTAGATAATAAAGTGATTGGCTTCGCCTTCGTGCGAGATAAGTTATTCTTGCTCTCTTTGGATGATATGGTCCTGAATGTTAATAATGCCTGCAATGATAAAGTAATGAATGTGATAAATGAGACGTCGTCGAAATTATGGCACTGTCGCTTAGACCATATTTCTAGGGGGAGAATTGAACGTCTCATAAGAGAAGAGATACTCCTTCCCTTAGACTTTTCTGACGCGGATCATTGCATAGATTGCATTAAGGGAAAATTCACTAAAACAATAAAGAAAGGAGCCACTAGGAGCTCAAGTCCACTAGAAATAATTCACACTGATATTTGTGGACCATTCCCGGTGACATCTGTGGATGGATTTGATTCATTTATAACATTCACAGATGATTATTCCCGTTATGGTTATATTTACCCCATAAGCGACCGTTCCGAATCTCTTGAGAAATTTAAGATATTTAAAGCTGAAATGGAGAATCAGCATAATGCTAAAATTAAAATTGTGAGATCGGACCGTGGTGGTGAATACTACGGGAAACACGCTCCATTTGGGCAAATTCCTGGTCCATTTGCCTTGTATCTCCAGCAACATGGGATTATTGCCCAATATTCCATGCCTGGAGAACCTCAGCAAAACGGGGTAGCAGAACGACGCAACCGAACACTCATGGATATGGTGCGCAGTATGCTGAATCACTCTACTCTGTCACCTAAGCTGTGGATTGAAGCACTTAAAACAGCTGCACACATAATCAATAGAGTGCCTAGTAAATCAGTGCCTAAGACCCCTTATGAATTGTGGACCGGAAGAAAACCGACACTCAATTATTTACGTGTGTGGGGCTGTCGTGCGGAAGCCAGAATATTTAATCCACAATTAAAGAAATTAGATCCTAAGACTGTGAGCTGTCATTTTATCGGTTATCCCGAGAGATCCAAAGGATACCGATTTTATTGCCCAGATCGGGTTACTAAATTTGTGGAGACTAGACATGCTGTCTTTCTTGAGGACAATAAATGGGGGAGCTCACAGAAAAGGGAAATTAATCTTGAGGAAATTAGGGCTAATATTCAAACTCCGGAAATCCGAGAGGCTGATATTCCAATTATTCAGAACGTCCCCATAATTTCTAATGTGCCACGTGATGTAGCACCGCCAACAGGTAATTCTGGACCGTCTGGTACTACACCTTCTGTTGAGGAAAGTATTGAGACTAATAATGATGATGAGCCTCAACAGATTGAAGTGACACATAATGAAGAAGAATCTCCACATGAAGATCCTCAACCTCAAGTGACAAACAATGAAACTTAAGAATTAAGAAGGTCACAGTGGGTGAGGAGATCTGCCATCCCTGATTATTATGAAGTATACATGAATGAAGAAGACATGGGAAAGGTAGACGATCCCATCTCATTTAAAGAAGCAATAAACAACAAGGATTCATCTAAGTGGCTTCAGGCTATGGAAGATGAACTAAAATCAATGAGCCATAATAAAGTATGGGATTTAGTAGAAGTTTCTAAAGGAGTCAAAACAGTAGGCTGTAAGTGGGTCTACAAAACTAAGCTTGACTCTAGAGGGAACATCGAACGATTCAAAGCAAGACTAGTTGCCAAGGGTTTTTCACAGAGAGAAGAAATTGATTATAATGAAACTTTTTCTCCTGTCTCTAAGAAAGACTCGTTCAGAATTGTCATGGCGCTAGTGGCTCACTTTGACTTAGAACTCCATCAGATGGATGTAAAGACTGCATTTCTAAATGGTGACCTAAAAGAGAATATTTACATGACACAACCGGAAGGTTTTGTTATGGAAGGAAAAGGCCTTTTAGCATGCAAACTTAATAAATCCATCTATGGACTTAAACAAGCGTCCAGGCAATGGAACCTTAAATTCGATCAGATCATCAGACAGTTCGGATTTAAGGAGAATGAGGTGGACAACTGTATTTATGTTAAATATAAAGGTGGTAAATTCATCATCCTAGTACTCTATGTTGATGACATTTTGTTAGCAAGCAGCGATAAGAACCTGCTGCGAGAAACTAAAGAATTCTTGTCATCAAAATTTGATATGAAAGATCTTGGTGAAGTATCTTATGTTTTGGGCATTGAGATTCACCGAGATAGGTCCAAGGGAGTGCTAGGACTATCTCAGAAAGCTTACATCTCAAGAATCTTAGAAAGATATAATATGAGTAAATGCGCCTCTTCACCTGCTCCAATAATGAAGGGCGATAAATTCGGATTATTCCAAAGTCCAAGAAATGAGTTAGAATCTAAAGAAATGGACAAGGTACCTTATGCTTCAGCTGTCGAAAGCTTGATGTATGCACAAGTCTGTACGCGACCAGACTTAGCATTCGTCACAGGGATGCTTGGCAGATTTCTGTCTAAACCAGGAATGGACCACTGGAAGGCAGTAAAGAAAGTTCTGCGTTATTTACAAGGAACTAAACATTACATGCTTACATACAGAAAGTCTGATAAGCTTGAAGTCCTTGGCTATTCAGACGCTGATTTCGCGGGGTGCGTAGACACAAAGAAATCCACTTCAGGATATATTTTCACCCTTGCGGGAGGAGCTATTTCGTGGAAAAGCTCTAAACAAACGCTTACTGCATCGTCGACAATGCAAGCGGAATTTGTAGCATGTTACCATACGACGGGGCAGGCCGTATGGCTTAAGAATTTCATCCCAAGATTAAAAGTGGTTGACAGCATTGAGAGACCACTTGTTATATACTACGATAATGAAGCTGCAGTATTCTATACGAGTAACAACAAGTCAAGTGAAGCTGCCAAACACATTGACATTAAATATCATGTTGTGAAAGATAGAGTCCAGGATCAAACAATTAAGATTGAGTACATAAATACTAAATTTATGCTTGCGGATCCACTAACCAAAGGCTTACCTCCCAACTTATTTAAAGAACATGTAGCCGGCATGGGATTAAGTGATTGCTTTTGACTAAGATCCTGGAAATAGGGGATTAATTTTTCAATCAACACCCGCTAAGTTAAGATGTGAGTTTATTTAAGTATTATAGTGAACTATAGGTCTTGTAGTCTTAATGACGTTTAAAGTTGTTATGACACATTGCCTTGGGGAGCTGTTTTACTTAATAGACTTAGAAATTAATTAAGCCTCTAAATCAAGGGGAGAATGTTGGTTGTTTTATCGGCTTAGAGATAAGATAACGAATAGAATCCGTGATCGGTGGATTCAACCGATCCTCCTAAACCGAAGGAAACCCCCGAGCCCCACTAGTGCACATATAAAAGAGAAATTGGAGAAGAACGGGACGCCGCTCGGTCTCCGACTACAAACCCTAATTGTGTCCGATCCACAAACGCACTAGAAGGGGTTCGTGAGGTCTTCATCAATCCGTCCGTCGGCACACACACGCAGAGAAGCATCAAGAAGAAGAGGAAGCAGAGAAGAAGAAGAAATCAAGTCAAGATGGCTTCATAAGTAGGTCAGTGATTAGAATTAATTTTCCGCATAGGTGATTGAATTTCTAAGGGGATTAATCTCAGTGAATCAATTTTATTCAACACTGTAATTTAGTTTCTCCAACACTTTATGCCTCGAAGATCTGCAGCTACGCTCAGGGCATGAACATCATCAAGGCCAAGAGCATGGAGAAAGGGTGGAGCCTTAACCTCGGTGAGCTAGCGAGGATCTGGAAGGGAGGGTGCATCATTCGTGCCATCTTCCTGGACCGCATCAAGAAGGCCTACGACCGGAACGCGGACCTCGCCAACCTGCTCGTGGATCCTGAGTTCGCTCAGGAGATCATGGACAGGCAAGCGGCATGGCGGAGGGTGGTCTGCCTTGCCATCAACAATGGCGTCAGCACCCCAGGCATGTCGGCGAGCCTGGCGTACTTGTTGACTTCAAAAACACGCACGAGCTACGTGTTTGTTTGTCAGTACAAATTTGAAACTTCAAAGTTACAAACAATTTGCAATTTCGAGAGGAATAGAAGGAAAATGGCAGCATTCTTCAGATATCGGCGAAGGGATTGCAGTACGTAAGCCAAGTTCGAAGGCGTATTTTGCAAAGCATAGAAGGAGCAAAGGCGGCTTGTCGCATAGGTGGCCAAACGGGCGGACCGGGCCGGCACGGCCTGAGGCACGGTCCGGCACGGCCCATGTAGGCACGGTTCCTGTAGCGGGCTATGCCGTGCCGACCCGCGTGCCTCCCTCCCGGCCCAGGCACGGCACGCCGAGGTCGTGGTGCCGGCCTGCCGGCACGGCCCGTCGGCGGCCCACCGTGCCCGAGCCAGCCGGGTCCGCCGACGCCTGCCACCGCGCGTCCGACGTCCCCGGCCTCCGCCGCTTGCCGCCGCCGCCTTCCTGCCTGCGCACCGCCCCCTCCGCCGCATGCCGCCGCCTCAGCCTCCTCGGCTCCTCCGACTCCTCCCGGCCTCCTCGGCGCCTCGGCCTTCTCGGCTCCTCCGCCTCCGTGCCTCGTGCCCCGTACCCGTGCCCCGTGTGCCCGTGCCCGCGCCTGTGCCCGTCCCCGCGTCCGCGCCCGCGCCCGCACTCGTCTCCCGCTCGCCTTCTCCCTACGCTTAGGGCCCGCGCGTCAGAGCGCCTCCCGCTGATAGGCCGGGCCCGCCTGCATTCTGCCTCCTGCAGGCGTCAGGGGCATTCGCCGCCCTGGGCCACAGCGGCAAGCCCACGTGGCCTCCCCGGCTAACGGCGGCCCACGCCGTCACGGCCCACTGACGGCTAGGCCATTTGCCGTCCTAGGCCACGGCGGCAAGAGGGTATTTCTGTAAAAAAAATTAAAATTTAGTTTTGTAAATTAAAAAAATAATTAAATTATTAACAGTAAAAATTCCCCGTGCCGTGCTATACCGGCCCGCCGTGCCGCACCGCCGGCCCAGGCACAGCACGGCCCACGGCCAACCATGCCAGGCCAGCCCAGCCATGGTTACTGTAGCACCATGCCCGGACCGGCCCGACGGGACACGGCCCATTTGGACATCTCTACACCAACCCAAACCTCGATCTTTCTCTCTCCTCTCGCCCCCTCGATCTGCTTCCTCCGCCTTCGTCTCCGTCGGCGGCGGCGGCGCCGGCTCGGCTTAACAACCATGCTGATGATGGGTCTCCGCCGCGCCATCGGGATGGGCTCCGCCGCCCTCCGCTCTACCGCCTACCTCCGCCGCGCCTCCTCCCCCGCCCCCGCCCTACCGGGACGGCTCCCTCGCCCGCCCGCGCCCTCCCGAACCTTCGCCGCCCCGCCCCAGGTATCCAAATACCCTACATTACCATTCCCCTCCTCTCAGCCTCTGGATTCCTCCTCCTCATTAACCTACTGCTGCCAAGGTTAACAAGAGGAACACCAAGGACGACGACGACGACGATGCCGCAGGCCCGCGGCTCAACAACGACATCACCTCTCCCTTTCTCCGACTCGTCACTGACCAAGGTACAACCCTATATATGCCCTCTCCTCCCCTCACATACACACCAATACACCATACGCATGCATTCACACACTTTTGCTTAATAATTTGCAGGCCATAGTGTTGTCCCCAGGCACGAAGCTCTTCAGCTTGCGGCCAGGATGAACTTGGACTTGGTTGAGGTACTACACTACTTACTAGTATACCTCCTGAATGCCCTCTCCTTGCACCTCATTTCCGCCTACCCACATAACTATCTCTGCTTAACATACTTTAAATGGCTTCATCTTTTCTGATTACTTGAGATATATACCCCCATCCTCATTATTCTCTTTTGTGCAGGTCCACAGAAAATCAGACCCTCCCGTTTGTAAAATCTTGGATTTTCACAAAGAGAAATATAAGAAAGAAGTTAAGGAGAAAGAACGCCTAAAAACTAAGGTGTACTACTTCTACTTCTACTTCTACCTCCTCGCTGAATTTTGCTATTTAACTGTTCCATCCACCACCCATTCAACCAAACATGAAGGTTTCAAAGAGCTGTGTTATGCAGCTCTGCGGATCAAATGCCAATAGACAGCACATTCACGTCTATTCTGTTCCTACAAGCAAGCTCGAATGTTGTACTCACTCCATAGAAATTTGTTTGGCTTGCTATTCACAAGTCCCTTCTTCAGTTTTTACTTGTTGTTTACCACTAATGCCCTTACTTAATACTCTTGTCTTAATGCATGCGTGCTGAGTTAAAGCTATGCATTCCTTGGTATATGAGCGTCATGAAAATATGCCCTTCAAATTTCTACTGAAAGGAAGTACAAGTTAACACATTTTAGGGCTTTCCTGAATGGAAAATAGCGTTTGAATGTCTGATTAGGTAATAGGCATATTATGTTCCTGTCAGACAGGATAAACACAAGAGCACAGGGCCATTAACTACTGAATGACCTTTGGGGTACCTGTGAAAATGGCTGGAATCATGTTTGTCTAATATTCACTTTGAAGTCTATAGCATCTTTTATTTTCTGCAGTATTGATGCTCCTGGTTATGTAATCGTCCCAGCAATGGAAAAGAGTGTTGACCATATTATCCCTACTCATGTTTTAGATCTGAAAGGCTATAACATGTATCTCCTTGTGCTGTTCTGCTTTTGTGCAGTCTGCTATTGTCTTACGTGGTGGGGAGAACAAAGAAGTGCGGTTTAAGGGTAAAACAGTAAGTTTTTTTTCTTGCTTTAGTTCGTTAATTGCAGCCTATCATCTTGGCTGTAGTAGATTGTTCTGATATAATATGGAGTAACTTGATGGCCTATCATACTTGGTTTTGTCCTCATAGCTGGATAGGAGCTTAGACTTGTCCAAGGCATTTTTTTCAGTTTGTTTATGCACAGTGCCTAGATGAAACCATCCCTATTTTTTGAATTATTGAGCCTTTTCTATGGAAGTTTCAAAGAGTCCAAGTTATTTCAAAGTTTCTTGAACAATCTAAAAACTGTGATATATAGTTTATACGGTGTGTTTAGTATGAAGGCCTAACTTGGAAGATTGCTGATGAACACAAATAATTGCTTTCAGGAATTAAAAGACTTGAAGGTGAAAGCAGATGGAATTACCAGATTAATGGAGCGAGGTTACAGGGTGAAGGTCAGCTTATATTCCATTTCCCTTTCTTGTTTGTACCAGTGTAGAAAAAATTGCTTTGTACGGACGCTTAATTGACCACCGATTACATGTATGTGAGCAGCAAAGCACCTGGAATAACTGAATCATGACAGGCCTTAGGTGCGTGAATGCTGAAATGGCCTGCTGACCTGATCAATTGGCCAATTGCCATATTAAGCTGCTTAATTCCCACATTGAGCCTAGTAACCTGCTCTTTTCAACCGGCCAAGGCTAGCAGCCCAACTAAGATAATCTTGTATTCTGTCTACATTGCTTCTATCGTTTTGCAAGGGTAACCACGTGAGTAGTACAACTATGTTTTTTAATAATTACAACTGAATGTGTTCAGATGTCTCTAAGAGTAAACAAACACCAAATATATAGATTTGTTTGTGTGAAATTAAACTATATGTATAATTGTGAATAATTATCTGTATTCTGACTTATCACTTGATGGTACCTTGTCCATCCAATGCATATCCAGACTTTTTTACAACACTGGTTTGTACATCTCTGCAATATTTAGTGACAATTGATGCAGTTTCTGAATCAACTTATGCCCTGCTTTGTGTTTTTTTACTATCTTTCATATAATTAATTTTTGTTATCAGAGCAACAGATTTTGTCGGTTTTCTAGTTAAATATTGCTTTGTAATTTTCAGTAGACGATTATCTGAGACATTTTGGATCCAAAAAAATAGAAAAAATATGCCAAATGATGGGAAATGAGGAGAGAGCTTGGCTGAAGAGTTGTGACTATGAAGTACATTGTTCTCCATGTACTATGCGGCTATGCCATGCTATTGCATTTTGACACTAGAGAATTGTTCCACTGGTCATGTTTGCTTCGATATTGCCACCAGGAATGTGGTAGGTGGTGTAAAATGCAAAATCTGAAAATATTAGATTAAAAATTAATGGTTTGGGTGAAGAGGTAGTACCAGGTGGTAGTTGTATTGGAGATCATCCATGGTTGTGAGGAAGATATCTCTAGAGGTTATACCAGGTGGTAGTTGTATTGGAGATCATCCATGGTTGTGAGGAAGATATCTCTAGAGGTTATGTCGTTTGCAGACTTTTACCTGTTTCAGTAATAGATGCATGATTTGTTTTGGAGTAGATTTTATGTCTTTGTTGAGTATAGATCAAATTCCTAACTGGAGTGTTATTGATGATGTGATGGTCATGTACTCATCTTATAAAATGGTTCTAGGAATCCAGATATAAAATTTATTTACTTTTCTATTTGGATGATATTGTGTTTGCATGTAACAGTACTTTCTGGGTGGTCTCTTTTTCATGTATAAACCAGTAACAGGCATAAGAACTTAAAAATTCAGGAGGAACTTTCTGCCTCCTCTTGGGAGAACCCCTGCTGTCTCTTGTCTAGTTTGATCTAGAACACTAGCTGTTGGAATCGAACTGAACATGGCAAACCATAAGAAAGATTTTTTTTCTTTTGTCTCTATTTCAAGCAATGAGAACCTGAAGAATTTTGGTTTAATTTTTGCCTGATTTACAATATTAGCGCATTCTGTGCAACTGTCACCAACATTCATATATCCAATTTCAACTTGAACTTCAGTTCTGAATCTGTAATTTCAGCTATGTTTTATTGGATTTTTTTTGTTAATGTCCATATGCATATGCATATGTTTGTTTTAAGTTCTTGAACACAAATTCTAAAAAAAGAATTCATGTGTTCCTATTTGGCAGTGCATGGCGATGCCCTCAGGTAATGAAGAAGAAGATTTAGGAGGGCCACTATCTCGGTTGTTAGGACTGGTGAGCACTCTGCTCATTATTTATTCCCATGTTGCTTGCAACCAATGTCAGCAAATTCTATTTGGCAACTGTTTGACATGCTGGTTACATTTTTTGAACTGTCCATAAAAGTTATTCTTTTTATATTGTCTCATCAATTAAACAGATACAAGATGTCTGCATAGTGGAAAGTGGTCCACATTTGGACTCAAAGCATGCATACGTTATTGTCAGGCATGTGAAGTTTGCAACAAAGAAAGCTGGAAAGAAAGCTAGCAAGGCCATTGAAGATGCAGGCAAAGGTGCTCGCAACAATGCCTCGGAATTGTCAACTGTTACTCCCAGTAGTGGAGAAGAGACAACTGATTGTGGAAATGGGGCCATCTCGGATCAAATGGACAAAACACCTGCTTACCTCTCCAGTGAATTTTCCAAGCAGAAAGATGCCCAGGATAGAGGCTCTAGAAGGGAGTTGAATTGGTCGAAATCAAACCTGGGCAACTACCGTGAAAACATCCAAAATGTTGACGCTGGAGGACCCAGAATTAGCGCTGGTCAGCATGGAGCCCAAACCTCAGAGGGTGGGCTTGGTTCCAAGAATGTAAAATCTGGTATGGAAAAGCAAGAAAAGACTAATGAAGATGTACCTGCAGAAACCAACAGATACGCCAACCGAAGACAGCAGATAAGAGGAGATAACCAAGGTTTAGGTCAAGATAGATCCCCACATGGTCATAGAAGAAATGAAAATGAAGTTTGCTATCCGGTCAATGACTACCAAAGACCTCTGCAGCAGCAGAACCGACAATCACCAAGGTTCAATGATGGTAGATTACCACAAGAACCAAGAAGAAATGAAAGGGGAGGTCATATTCCGTTGAATAATAAACAAGGCTTTCAGCAAATGAATCACCCTGCTGAATCAGCGGGTAATGGTGCAGGCAATCCTACTCCAACGACCAAGAGTTTTGGAATTTTCAGTACCAGGAAACCTGCCACGTCTGAGTTGAGGAAGACAAATGGTGCTAGTAAGGCTGCTAATCCTGATGTACCTAAAAGCTATGGAATTTTTAGTTCTCCTAGAAGGGAATCTGGTGATAAAAGTTCATGAAACAAGCAGCAGATCATAAGCCTATAAACAGCAGTTCTACAGCAAAGTTTGTCATATTTGGCATTGGCACAATAAGCCTCGTAATGTAAGGATCAACATCTGGTGGCATCGATTTCTCATGTTTCAGCTTTCGTTGATCATTGCCTGTTATTCAGCCTGAGCTTCTACGTGGCGGTGGCACGGTGAGGAAACCAACAAGAAGCTTGAGAAGTACTCTCTCTGTTCCAAAATATAGCCACCTTGACAATTTTGGGATTGAGGGAGTATTTGTTAACTAGCTTTTGGGGTTCTTGTTCATCACTTGTATTATTATTTGATTGGAAGAATCACACCTGTTTAGACTAGAATAGCCCTTTTTTTTCTGTCAGGTTGATCGAATAGTGAAAAATAATGTCATGAGTGGTTGGATCCATGGATCATCCCCCACTTTTTTCTTGCTCCTTCCAGTGCAATTAATTTGTGATGCATTTTCTTGTATTGTTTTGGTCAGTTCTCTCATTTCATCTCGCCACAATACAATATAGTTCCTCCGGTTTTTATTGTTTGACGTTGTTAACTTTTGAATATAAGTTTGACTGTTTGTTTTATTTAAAAATTTTATACAATATATAATATTTAAAGTATTTTTAATAATAAAATAAATCATAATAAAAATAAATAATAATTATATAATTTTTTTAATAAGATAAATAGTGAAATAAATGTCTAAAAGTTAACGAAGTCAAACATCAAATGCAAGAACGGAGCGAGTATAATATTGTGAGTACTGGATTTGGTTAACCTTGGCATGCTTTTGATGAGAAGCATAATTAATTGACAAAATAAAGCCGATCAGTCAGGCAGCATTATTTGACAAAATACAGGCAAGGCAATTCATGAAACGCATGAATTTAGGCATGATCGTCTCCAATGCACATGCTAGCTAGTTGTACACTTGTACGCTGCATACCTATATAGTACTCCATCTCTTTTTAAATCCGTTTTTAAATGTATTTTTTGACATAACGTTTGACAATTTATCTTATTCAAAAATTTAGTACAAATATTAAAAAAGTCATGCTTAGAATATCTTTAATAATAAAATATGTCACAACAAAATAAATAATATTTATTTTTTTAATAAGACGAATGGTCAGATATCATATAAGTCAACAGTATTATATATTTAAAAACCAAGGTAGCATGTTGTTATGAGTCATGGTGGGGCGGAGTGGCAGAACTAGTTGCTGGAGGGCTTCGCCGTCATGACCAAGCATGGAGGAAATTTGGAGGATTAAAATTCATTAAAAAAAAGAGTAAATTGTACTTTGCACCGGATAAAATATACCTTGTTTTATTTTACACCAGGTATAGCACATACACTAGGGTGTATTAGAATAAATTTCACTTAACACCGGAATACATCATCAAACCTATTGAAATTTTCACATTTCAAAAAATATGGATGAAACTTTGTGAATCATAGTCTAAGTTCAGAAAGCCTCATAAGCTTCATTCATATTTTAGAAGTTTTTCCTTTGATTATATGATGCAACCTAGTGCAAACTAAAATTTATTTCAAAACACCCTAGTGTAAAGTAAAACTATATACTAAATCTGGCGTAAAGTGAAACGTGATACACTCTACCTAGTGTAAAGTGCAATTTATTCTTAAAAAATATTCTTACATGGTCATTTGGAAGAAAGGAATGACTCCCACAAAATCTTTTGAAATCTTTGTGGAATAGCTCATTTCATAGGAATTTAGGAGACAAATTAACATGAAGTCATGTTCTCTTTTCGTTGTGACTCAATTCCTATGATTTTCCTTTGGTGCTAACAAACAATGTTTTTTTTACAAAGTCCTGTAGATTTATTTCCTGTAGAATTTAATGTGTATGACATTCTATTCTATGTTTTTTTTTCTATTTATGTGTTTTTAGATTGCTACTCCATCCGTCCGAAAATATAAGCATTTGTAGAGTTAGATATGGATATTAAGGAATTAGATGAAAATTATTGGAGAAAGTTTGTGATTATTGAGAAGAGAAAGCAGGTGAAAAAATTAAATGAAGAACGGTCGTGATTAATTGAGATGAGGGGTAGGTGAAAAAATAGCTTCATTTTAGAACGGATGGAGTAACTTCTTAAGAGCATCTCTAAGAGATGTTCAAAAATTAGTCCCCAAAAATCTTAGATTGTGACTATCTAAAAAATTTTGGGCTCAAAAGCTTTATCATCTTCAAAAGAGACTAAAAATTAGATCCCAAAAATTAGTTTGTTGGCCACATAGAATAGATGAGCCTAGTGTTTGCTTCCTATGGTTTTCTTTTGAATATACCGTGCTCTTGTGCGAACACCGATTAAGGATCCTTGTTGACATCGCTGTTCCTTGGTACCAGAGATCGCGTCGCCGGTCATAGTACCCTCGGTGGAAGAATTTACCGCCAGCTTGTGGAGAAACAGAAGGTCCTATTGATTTCCTAGTCGAACGTATCATCGATCCTGGGCGATGGGGGGTAGACCGACGACGGTTTGCTACGGTGTGCAGATCAAGCAACTGCGGCAGGCGACTTAAAAAAATCGGCGTGAGCGGAAGGCGTCGTGAGGAAGAAAAAGCATTGGCAGAAAATTCCTATCACACCAGCGGTAAAATTTTTTCACGAAAGCAGTGATTTAGGATACCAATAAGTTTTTTAGATATGGTTTACTTTTGGATTAGGATTAGGCATAAGAAATTTTTGAAAATAGGTTTAGATATCTATTAGACGTCCGTTTTTAACTTAAATGCCAAAGTTTAACTTTTAGAAATCTTTTTAGCCTCTAAAAGCCCTAAAAGCTCTTATATTTGTGCACGGAGGGGTTAGCTTTTTAGTGCATGCATTGTCTGATCATGGTTAGTATGCCTTGTGTTGGTGGGAAACACATGGATGGGTAATGGGACTGTTCGTTCCCACTGCTTCTCTCAATTTCTTTTTTTTTTCCTACACGCACGTTTTTTAAAACGATAAACAGTATGTTTTTTATAAAAATTTTCTATATGAAAGTAGCTCTAAAAAGACAAATAGATCTATCTTTCAACTTTTTAATAATAAATACTTAATTAATCATACGTTAATAATATTTCTCGTTTTACGTACGGTTTATTTAAGCCACCTGTAACTAGAAAGATCACAAGTTCGATCAATATATGGACCGTACTCGGCATGAAGGCCACATGTGGATACGGGAAACGGATGAATGGATGTTGGCCGGAGTCGGACGTTATAGCCAGTCAGTCAGTCAACCCGTGCTATAGGTGCTACTCGATCGTGCTATTACTACTGTGTTGCCACCTGGACTGGATCAGTACTGCCTGCTGTTACTAGCAGCCATTCAATTCATCTGGGATGGTGCAGGTTAGGGCATGAGTCACTCACAGGAGTGGTTTCATATTTAAGTACGTTTACACGTAGGTTGAGACCATAAATTTAAAGTGAGTTTATTATACAATGTAAAACAGCTTGGAGGTAAATTTAACTTTTTTTATGTGAGTCTCTAATACTTTTTATTTTAGTCCTTATGTTTTTTTAATTTATATAAAAGTCCAAAATTTTACAATGAACGTCCTAAAATTCAGAAAATAATGCAAAATCTCTTCTCCAACCTCGCTCCCTATGACGAGCTCAACGGCTTCTCCCCTCTCCTCCGTCTTGGCGACGAGCTCCGTCACCATCGGCCTCTCCTCTCAACCCTGCTCGGCCTCTCTCTTCTCCCCTTCTCTGGTCGCCGCCACCGTGCTACTCTACTCCGCCGCTGCGGATCAAGGTGGCGAGCTCAGTGGCTCTCTGTCTGTTTAATTTAGTTACGTTTTAAATATACTCCTATATATAATTAATAAGATGGATATATGAATTCAAGAGATTATGAAAACTATCTTATCAGTACATATATGCATTTCGTTTGCTCATTATACCGTGCAAGTTGCTGCGTGCATATGCTGCGTGCATATCGATCATGTAGTGAACGATTATTCATACAGGAGGCGGACCCTTGGCCGGCCAGCTATAACCCGTGTGGTTCGACACCCCGAGACCCTTCTCTTGGTACTAGATTACCATTAGCCACCACCCATCAGTCTATAAGCAATCCATTAATATGCATAGTAAAATAAGAACTTGATATTGTGCTATATTGAGAAGAAGACTTTCAAAAAACTTGATTTTGATAAAGTCAAGAAGGTATTTCAAGCCACGGATGATCAGAGAATATATTTGTCTAAACCTCCTAGAGGAGCGAGAAATGCTTAATGATTTATTAGTGGAACGTCTTCTCATGTATAAAAAAATTTAAAGACATTTGATTGGTTAACTATTATTTATGTTTCATAAATTGACTTATTTTTATAAATTAATAGGTCTATCATTATCTTTTGATGTATTATAAATTATACGTGGTGCAAAGATTATTGATTTAATTTTAATGAGAGCTACCACCTTGGATATTTTGTTGTGCCTTAATTTATATTTTTGATTGAATTGTGCCTGAATTTATTGATTGTATACTATTTTCTATGCGATTACAATATAAATATGATGCAGTATGTGTTATGTATCTTCTCCCTATCTTTATTTTAAGGCTGCGTCCGCTACTCGAGCATATATATATATACAAACACACACGAAAAATGTCTTTGCGTTGCTAGGGAAAAAATAAAATTATAATAAAGTATGTAGTTGTTTAAGACAGAATATATATATATATAATTTCTAACAGATGCTATAGGATCCGACCATCACCTCTTTAAATGTTGTTTACTGAAGAAAATAACCTCACTAGATGATCTGAATTTTGGACTAAAATTGTACGCGTTCGTTTTTTAAAAGAATAATAGTCCACTAAATTCAATGGAGCCAGGCCACAGGCTGGAGCATTTCTAAGGGCACTTCTTCTAGTTTAGCTTTTCTATTTTCTCAATTACTCCCTCCATTTTAATTTACTTGTTATTCTAGCATTTAAATTTTTTTTGTTAAAATACTTGTCATTCTTACATTCCAAAGCATTTTTAGAGATATGTTTTCCTTTCTATCCTTAATCAATACAGCCATACTAATACTAGTACTTCTTATAGGGAATTTTAACGCTTGCTTTGAAAAAGTAATTAGAAGATAATTAATGAGGGTAACAATATAATTTACCATAGCTCCTAGTTTAGTGTGAGATTTGCTAGAACGATAAGTAAATTGAAACGGAGGGAGTACTAGTTTTCACAAAATCTTTTGCCGTAGGAACCACAGATAAAAAAAATTAATCATATATATACCCTCTTGTCCCAATTCTCAGCCTCTCCACATTATATTATTTTTCGTACTTAATTTTCCTTTCTTCTTTTTACTCTACCGACCTAAGACATAGCCAGACGCTACTTTTTCCCTTTCTTCCCACCGACGCGATGAAACTGCGAGTGGTGGTGGCTGTTCTCCTTTAGCGACGTGGCCAACGAGCTCCTGGCGACGGCGTGGATCACGGTGGCACAAGGCAGATCAGGGCGGCGGGCTCTCTGGTAACGACGCGGATTAGGGACGGCGGCGGCGTGAATCCGACCCTCGCCTATCGAGGCGCTTGTATCCTGTAATTGGATCAGACGCTGATATCATAATAACCTTACAACGGACTGCTAACTCCACTACAATTCATCAATAACATGCGGCGGCCAACATATATAGAGATACTTATTAGGTGGTCTCGTTCGAGATTTGCTTTAGACGTCTGTCGTTCACATTACGGCATTAATCCATTGGACGTCGTCTTCGTACATGCATCCACATGCATGTGTCAAACCGAGCGCGGTCAACACATGCACGTACTAGTTGTAATAGCAAAAGCCGTTAATTGGCTAGCCATCGAATCCACGTGCATGTGCTCCCGCCGATATGTACAAGTGTCAATTTGCATAATATGTTATTTGTGAACAATTGCATATTAAAAAAAATATTCTCAGTTACTATTGACCTAACCAAGAAAACAGAGTATGAATCATAGCGATATTTTGTTCGCCTCAATCAAATTTAAAATAAACTTTTTATGAAATCTTGCTCCAGGTCTACGTGTTGGTGCGAGAAATCTTTTTTAAACAACATAGTAATATATACTTTAATAATTCACATTACATTTTAAACTACAAATTTAAACTAATGCCCCTATTTTAAACTACATGTTAACTACATTATTTACAATTTTCATCTACTTCTTAATAGAGGCTATTACACATTTCAAAACTATTAACTATATCTTTCATCTGCTCCCTCTAGTTTCAAATAATTGTCATGGTTGACTAGTACACATTTAACTTTGACCATCAATAAATTTTACGCAGTGTTTATTTCTGCTTGTGCGGCTGGCTTGTAAGCCATACGCAAAACGAGAAACGTTATTAACACATGATTAATTAAGTATCCGTTATTACAAAATTAAAAAATAGATCTATTTGATTTTTTAAGATACTTTTATATAGAAAATTTTTACAAAAAACGCACCATTTAGCAGTTCGGGAAACGTGCTTATGGAAAACGAGGGAAGAAGCAACATCTATAAGCTGTTCCGAACGCCCCCTTAAATGATTAGATCATGGTGTACAAAAGTTTCAAGATTATATTTAGAATACAATACAATTTGTTAATATGTCATACTTTTAAGTATTTATACATTTTTCTTAAATAAGATGAGTGGTCAAAATTTAAAGATGAATAGTATCCAGTGACAAGTATTTAAAGATAGAGGGAATACTAATTAACTACATTACTAATTAGATACATTAACACTAATATGACTACTATACTACTTTTGTTGTGGCCTTTCGGTGGTGGCTTGCCTCCCAAAGGCACACCGCCGCACCGGCCACCTTCCCGCGGTGTGCTACTCCTCGTCGACCGTTGTGCCCTCCTCCACCAGTGTCGTCTCTCACACCGTTGTCTACCTCGTCATCGGACTTGTGGCTGCTGTCCTTTTCCTCCTCCTCCTCATCGTCGGAGTCCAGTGGTGGTGGCAAACCATCGTTGAAAATCCACTCATTGTCCATGTCCCACAGATCATCTGTGTCTAGTGGCAGCGGCGGGGGAGGGAGTACTCCGACGAGGCCTTCCCGTGCTACCCTTTCTCGTTGGTTGTGATGTATTGAGGCTGCCACGACGACTCCACCATGGCCAAAGAGTAATGAGAAACAAAAGATAAGGGAGTGTGAGGACGCGAGAAAACCCACATTGCTCTCTATTTATTGGAAGAAGAGGTGTAGAAGGGGAGATGAGGAGACGGCAATGGCGGCTCTAGGAATTTTTTTGGTTGAGTGTGCCTACTTCATGTTCCAAATTGTTTCACACCACAAACACATTATACATATACAAGATTTGCTCGTAGAATGATTACAAATATAGCAATAATATCTTTTAACATCTCACAAAGACTAAAATCAATAATTTGGATCAGAAGTTAGAAAAGTTATGATATAAATAGTTCAAAATTCAAGGTCATACAGGGCCTACCTAGACCACCCCTTGGAGCCACCCCTAGGATTTATGAGGCAGAGTCCTAGTGGAGGAGGCAGAATAGTAGTGAAGGACGCATCCGGTGGCTTGACTTCTGAAGCTCCAGCATGGTTATCGAAGAGTCGGAAGGAAGACGAAAATACAAGATAGAAGCGGGCAACTAAGAGCACCACCTAGGGAAAAATTTTCGAAGGTGGTGGCTTAAGATGACCACCTGTGTAAATATGTGCACTACTTTGAAAATGCCAAACTTTGAAATTCATAGCAAATTTATTTTAATTCTGAGATGATCCAAAGTTCTCTGAATTTTCTATGAATAATTTATTTTTAACCAATGGGTCCACATGTCGGTGAGAGAAAAATTTGCTCTAGGTCCACTCGGTGAGAGGAATCTTTTTTAAACAACGAAGAGATGCAATGAAGACGATGACAAGTGTACAAGTGGTGACTTAAGAAAACCGATAGTCACTATTAGTGCAGGTGGTTTCTTAACAAAATCGCCTGCACAAATACTATTTACATAGGCGGGATTGTTTAAGCGATCGTTTGTGAAAATATATTTGCCTGAGGCTTCACCATAGGTGGTTGCCTATTTGTGCCGCCGGTGGAAACGGAAGCTTGGGGCATGTGAAAATTGTTTATATAGTAGTACCAATTACTTGGTTTGTTTTTCTAGTTTATCAGGAGAGGCAGCAGGCGCGCATGAAGGGGAGGATCGGACAGACGACTGTCCTTTTAGAGTCGTAAGATATTTAAGAAGATTGTTTACTCCTATGTTTCACTTTATTCTTTTGTTTCAAAAAACATGACTCACATGTTTCCTATGTTTTTCGATCACATACCATATTCTTATCATATCTATATGTTTTTTTTCTATTCATAGGTTTTTGCATTCATGTGTTCTAAAAGTGCCCTCAACGAGGAACATATATGCTAGTAACGGAGTAGTTATCTGTAGCAAGGTAGAGTAGTAAAGAGATGCACCGCGAGCAAATTAATCAGGCGGTGGGTTAAGGTACGTACGACATGCAATATGTATAGCTGCAAGGTTAATAGTAATGCAGTACTAGCTAGTAGTGTCTAAGTGTAGTAGTCATACAGAAGGGTGAGGGTGCAATTAAGGGGCCATGCATGGAATTTATGATCAATTTATGTGATGCGTGCAGATGTAGATGTAGATGCAACACAGCTGAGCTAGCTAAGCCAGGAGCTGGCAGGCTGCAGGTCCATGCATGCATGCATCGTCCAATGGCTCTGGCCTAGCTGGCTGCAATATTGACCAGTACTAGTAGAAGCTGCTACTTCTTTCCTTTCAAAATATAAAAATTATGGGATTTAAATCTTATTCTATAATATAAGTATTTATAATATTTTTATGGTACTATTTATCCTATTAATTACTTTTTATTTAATTTTTTTCTCATCTTACCCTATCTATCTTTTTCACCTCTATTCGTTTTATATCTATTAAGAGATACTAAAGTTATTTCTCTCTAACCTTAATTAATCTTTATTAAATAATTTAAAAATATTTATATTTTAGAAAAAAAAAGGGTAGTAAGGGAAATTATAAGCGGCCGGCCGGCCGGCTACAGTACTGTCGCGAGCATCTGACGGCAACCCTGTAGCTCCATGGACGATCTGTCAATGCATGTATATATGCAGTTATTAGCTAAGAGCAGTAGCCTAGTACCTGTTACCCACCCCCCACCACCACCAGCGGTCTGAGTCCGTCGTCGTTGAATTGCTGGCCGGCCGGCCGGAGTAATATATAGTACTACTCTAGTAGCTAGTACAGTAAGAGTACCAGTTAGCGCCGGTGGCCAGCCCAGGGATAGCATAATTTGCCTGCATCGATCATCTGCATGCCTGCCTGCTGCTGTCTGACACAAGACAAGTTACTGAGATTAGTGCATTATTGGCGAGAGTTTGGGGCGGTGGTCATCCAAGTACTACTGTACTGTCCATATATACACACTGCTAATCTATGGCTGATCTATCTAGGAGTATATATACTAGTACCATCACAAACATATACTCCAGATGGCTCACAGATGAATATGAGAAAGCTACTTTAGCTGCTGGCCTGGTCCGTGTGTTTTCGTTTCTATTTTAGTGGGGATTACTGCTACTGATGATATCATGGTTACCATGAAAACCACATAATTATCATGAAAAACGGTAAGATTTTAAAACCGTCACAATAGATATTGTAAACCCCACGCTCCCACTGCCACCAGTGAAGAAGAATTGAATGCATGGGAGGAGAAGGATTGAATTGAAGGCAGGTGAGGTACTGGATCAAGGCAGGCAGGCAGGCATGCATTTACTCGCCCCCATGTGCGCTGTTTATTTGCAGGGTTTCTATCTACTCTATCTAGTATGATCTTCTTCTTCTACTATTACTGTACTGTAATGTGAATAGAGATTAGTGTTGCCGTGCCAACGAATGGTGACAATCTATCCCAGCTCTATATGTTGTACGTGCCTTAATTACCTGCTGCGTTCATGCAAATTGCTTGCAATATACTCCTACTGTATGTACTATATTGAGTAGTACTATATGTTTACGAATGTAGCGGGCGGATCGGAGCGGCGGTGTTAATAACTGCACGCATCTATATATATATAGCGCTACTATTACTAAGATTCGAGAAGCTAGCTAGAGCATTACCTAGCTAGCTACCTCCTTTCAGTTGTAAAGCTCGCATGCATGCACACGAGTAGTAGCAAGTTACTATAGAGAGTTGCATGCGCGCGGGAGGCAGCCACAACAATGCAGCGGCACACCACCATTACTATCCTCCTATTGGTCGTCGTCTTTGTCGCCGGCAACGGCAAGGAGACGGCAAAGGGGGCGGCGGCGGCGACGAGGAGGCAAGCGCCGGCGCTGATCGTGTTCGGTGACTCCATCGTGGACCCGGGCAACAACAACGGCATCAACACCATCATCAAGGCCAACTTCCCTCCCTACGGCCATGACTTCCAGCAGAACCACCGCCCCACCGGTCGATTCTGCAACGGACGTTACCCACGACTTCATCGGATATCGTCCTTCTTCTTCTTCTTCTTCTTCGTCTTCTTCTTTAATTTTCAGAGAATATTGCATCCATGCCTATTACGTGCATGCATGTCCATTTCCAGAAACTTACATGTACATGCATGTATGCCCTGCGGCCTAGCTTGGAAACCAGCCACTCTGCTCTGCTCTAGTTCTCTGCTTAATTTTCTTCCTGCATGCTTTGCGTTGCACATTACAAGTAACTACTACTACAAGCAAAGTACTCCTCAATATATGATGATGCAATAATGCAGATGCAATCGGTCAGCAATATATATATGCACGCAAAATTTACTAACTAATAGTCACAATATATACATATATGCTGATCGAGTGGCTGACATAATAATAATAAATAAGCTGGATGATGTGCAGCTTCCCGGTGGGGCTGAAGGAGCTGCTGGGCGTACCTGTCGCCCGGAGCTGGGACGCAGGACCTCCTCACCGGCGTCAGCTTCGCCTCGGGGGCACCTAGGGCTTCGACCCGCTGACGCCGCGCCTGGCCTCCGTGATTCTCCATGCCCGATCAGCTGGGCCTCTTCGAGCAGCTACAAGGAGGCGGGTGCGAGCGCCGCCGGGGACGCGCGGTGTGGCGGAATGATGGAAGAAGGGCGTGTTTCGCCATCTGCGCAGGCTCAGCGACGACGTGGCCAACACCTACTTCACCATGCGGGCGCGGCCGGGGTACGACCACGCGTCGTACGCGGCCGCGCTGCTGGATTGCACCTAGCGGGGTGCGTTCTGTGGAAGACCCTTGAAGGCCGGGGCGGATCTGTAGGCGAGTCGCCGGCGGAAGCCCCTGATGCCATCGTAGTGCGCGGGCGGATGCAACGTGCCCATCGTGCCCGATAGTTTGTCG